>CAAE01014768.1:545280-589842 GCA_000180735.1 Tetraodon nigroviridis | reverse complement strand
GGGCATTGACTCCATGCAGGCCATGACTGTGCAGAACCTCATCTTTCAGGAAAAAGGTGTGAATCTGCCTTTGGTCAAACTGTTGGATCCCAACGCGACTATTTCAACAGTCATTGGTCTGCTGAGTGAAGAAGACCACAGTCAGCATTCCAGCAACAACAGCGAGACAGTTCCAGATGGGAACATAAACAATATTTCTACTAGGCTGTAAAAATGAAAGATCTGAGCAGATAGAGAAATCTAAACATTTTATTTATCAGTTCATAACCCCATGTAATTGTAGCTGGTTCTCAGCAGGGCCATCTCTTATCAATAATTACATTATTGTTGATTGTTTGGTTATATCTGGAAAGATTTAATACCTCCATTAATCTCCTGTTTATTAATTTTTTTTTTTTTTTTGTATAGTGAAGTGTTGATTCTGCAAAGAAAAGGCACATTTTTGTTAACTGTTTTTGTTGTATTACATGTTAAGTATTTTACCGTAATCACATTGTTTGACATCTACCTGATACAGTTTTGTTTTGATAATAGAACAAATGAGATAATCCAGTATTCTGGCAGATTCCAAAAAGGTGAATTATTTTAATGTTTTATATGTTTATTTATGTTTAATATCTATCATTTTACAACAATCAGTTAATATACTTACCCATATAGATATCTGATGGTCAAGTAAATGCAAAACATGCCAACACATGTGACACAAATTAACCTTCACATTTTTCTTTCACGTTTTTATTACATTTCTGTTTGCATGTCTGACACAATTAAACAGTCTACAAGCACATTTAATAAGGTGAATTAATTTAAAAATGTTTTGTTTCCTTTCATAACTATGCAAATATCAGGAGTGACTGATTTTATGGCCCATTTAATTTGTTCTAAAGTTCTTTCACATAAAACTCAGTTCACTCTACTGAGTAATTGTAAGTTTTAAACAATTTTCTGACACATACACAAACAAATGAATCCCAACTATCAAGTCATAGAAATTATGTGGCTAACTTTTAAAATAAAGTGCTGTTATGTTACCTGTTGATGGATTCTTGAACCATAGCTTCTATATAGGCTAATCCTAATCGTCCAAATGTTACTTACATAGTAAAAACAGCATTAATTTTCACTGCAGAGCCACCAGGTGCCTTCCACTATTTTAAAAAAAAAAGATGGGTAAAGATATTTTGATAATTATGCGCTATTTATTACCAAACTCTCCAAATTGGCCAGTGTGACATTGGGGTCCAGTATTTTAACAAGAGGAACATTGACACCTGTCTCCTGGAATATCTTATTCTGCAGCGTCATGGCTAGCATCGAGTCGATCCCCAGCGCGTGCAGACTCACGTCCTCATTGAGATCATCTTTGCTGATGCTGCTGATGTCACTGACAATTGACCTCACGTTTTCTCGGGGATGTGAGGATGACGCAAGCTCAGTGTCTGTGTCACAAGTCTCAGTGTCAGCGTCCTTTAGCCCACTTCCCACCAGAGCTGCCAGCCGGTCTCTGAGAGATGCATTTTGGGAAAGTACATGAATGTTCAGATTTTTGAAGTTGAACTTGCATATGACCTGTTGTGGCCTGTTCAGAGTTAGACTCTTCTCAAGGGCCTCGTGAATGTCACTCACATCCATCACCATCATCCCTTTTGCCTCCAGGAATCTTTGAAAATGTTCCTTGTTGAACAGGAGGCCAACATTCAGGGGACCCCAGTTGATGGACTGTCCAGCAAGTCCGAGGTTCCTCCGGTAGTGGCAGAAAATGTCAAGGAAGGAATTAGCTGCTGCGTAGTTAGCCTGGGAGGGATTACCAATAAAGGAGGAGATGGAGGAGTAGCACACAAAGAAATCCAACTCCTTGTAAAGTGTTGCGCGATGGAGGTTTAAAGTTCCGTTCACTTTGGGCTTCAGCACCTTTCTGAAAAGAGACGCATCAAGATTCTCTATAAAAGCATCATGCAATACTGCTGCACTGTGGAACACCCCTTTGATTGGGCAGAAAGGAAAGGCTTTCTCCGTGTTTGAGATTGCATCTGCCACCTGCATCGATACAGAGACATCACACTGGACGTTTAGGATTCTCACCCCGTATCGTCTACGGAGAGATTCCATTTCAAACTGCATTTCATTGCTCAGAGAACTTCTGGATAGTGTTGCGATGCACCCTCCACCATTACGAGCAATAAATTTGACAGTCTCAAGGCCCAAACCAGAGAGGCCCCCAGTTACAATGTAAACACAACCTTGTTTGAAGAGGGGTCCTGACTTCGACAGCAAAGGAATATCTGACATTCGACAGTCGGAATTTCTCTGCTTTAGAACAATTTGTTGCACTGTTGTCATGGTGAAATAAGAATCAGCGTTTGTTCTGGTCTGCAGCTCGCATGTGCTTGATAACTGAATAATGTCTCTTTTTAAAGACATTCTGTCCAACCCTAAAGACAGCAGCCAGCTGAAGATACTCTTGTTGTGTTCTTGCAGGTTGGCTCTGTGGAAAACTTGGGCTAAATCAAGATAATGCACATGCACAAGCTTCTTCAGTGCAAAGGTTTGGGCTCGGATTGTTGGTGAGGTGCGGTTGCTGCATACAAAAACAAGATGTCTTTTGTGCCCAATGCTATCACACTCGTCCTGCCAGGAGTTGTCAAATGGAGGAAGAAAAACAAATGCATGACTCTGATAAAAATGAAGAGGGTGGGCGCTGAAGTGGGCCAAGACAGAAACGTTCCACCCGGATCTGTTTGCTGTCAGAGCCAAAACTTTCACCAAGGAAGATGCAGAGCTGGAAGACACTATGGCTAACTTCCGGTGCTGGTGTTTCACCCCAGACAGCACCCGCTGCAGGATCTCCCACGCCAGCACAAAGTAAGACACACAGGGAGTCTCCCTCAGGAACACAAGTCTTTTCGTGCTGTAGCAGGCAGCTTCAGGAACAACAATATTGGCAGCGGTGGCAACTGGATAACACGAGGCAACGTGATCACCCAACTTTAGCCCAGAAACATCTTTTCCAACGGCTGAAACGACACCACTGAAATCTAAAGAGAGAAGCTGATAATTTTCTGGTGCATAATCTTTCCAATACATCGTCCTGCCGTACTTCAAATGTGACACGGTGACAGGAAAGTAATCACAAGTGTGTGCGCACATGTTGGTCAAGCGGATCTCAACGGATTTCTCCGGGATGACGTCTACATTTGGGCCACATCTGATGGAAGACAAGTCAACCATCCTGTAGGGATCAGCTGTTTGTAGAAAAAAGTTGCTCAAATTCACCAGATCACCGTCACACGTACCGCCAGCAGTCACATCTGTCCTTTCTATTCTTGTGGTCAACAGTTCCCCCTTGTTGATAGTCACCTCCTGCAGGTTGCTGGTGTGGATAACATGAGCCAGCATCTTAATGTCTTCACAGGTGACTGAAGCCAGGTCTATCAGTTGGAAAGAGAGGTCCACCATCTCTGCTGCACAGGCCCTCGTCAAACCAGACAGCACAAAACCAGCACTGACACGGTCCACAGTCGTTTCTGATGATCGGTGAGTTACCACACGAACAGTGAAGGAACGTTTACTGTCTTTCAAGGCTAAAACAATCCTGCAGAACAGCTGGCAGCAGGTCACCATGGAGTCCAGCATCTTCTCAGATGACAAGCGGCTCAGGTCTTCAACACCCCATAGGAAGAGGACATTCTCTATGTCTGCACTGGTGGAGCATGAACATAAGACTGCTCTATGAAGCTCATCTGCCGTCCAGTATTCTTTGTTCTCCACAAGGGCTGACTCTGCGTGTAAGTATGGCCTGAGTCCCTCAGCAACGCCAAGTTTGTCTTCAAAGACGATAGCTTTTATATGACCTTTCTGGAAATTTCCCTCAGAAGGAATCACAAATAACTCATTATGATAGAAGCAAGCTTGAACTTTTGATTTGTTGCCCAAAAAAGTGATTTTCACCCCTTTCAGTTCCACCAGTACAAGACCCTCTGTCGTGGAAAAGCTGCCACATACTTCGAGGGCGTCTGGGGTCTCCTTTGTGGCACGTAAGTACATGACCATCTTCTCTTGTAAAGGCCCTAATAGCCTTACACTTCCGATAGCAGAGGGGAATCCTGGCCTGGCTGTTTGCGTTCTCATGGCCACAGCAGCTGTCATTTGCAAAAAATAGTCCAACAGGACGGGATGAATGAAATATTCATGTAGCTGTCTCTGAATTTCACCAGGAAATTGAACCATTGTCACAGCTTCTTTGAATTCATTTCCAAAATAAACATCATCCAGCTGTTTGAAGACAGAACCATAGTCAAAGCCTGCCTGACCAAGAAACAAATATATCTCCTTCTTCTTCAGAATCTCTTTGCACCTTTGGAAAACAATGTCAGGGCAGATGTTTGGTTCTTCAAGCGTGCATCCATTGGTGCATCTGTAGGTCCCAGAGGCATGTAAGGCAAAAGAAGACTGTATCTTAAATGCAGCTTCACTCTCTGGATGTTCCAGCTTCACTCTGAACTGGTGACAGTTTGAGCTCAGTGTGAAAGGGCTCTCAAATTTAATGCTAACCTGGAGGAGAGAAATGGGTGTCTTTGGCCTCATATTTGCCATCACTGCGGCATATGCAAGTTCCACGTAGAGTGCACCTGGCACAATGGGAATGCCGTTGTGTTTGTGCTCCCAAAAGTATGATGCAGTGTTCAATGAGAGCGTGAACTTGTACTCTTGGTTACCACAATGAATTTGTGACAGAATACCATGAGAAGAGGAGGATTCATCAGCTTTTCTCACAGTGTTATATTTCACCTCCTTTTTTGCGCAGACAAACTGATAGATTGGGAGGTTTGTGGGCAACGTCTCAAAACCACAATAAACTAGATGCCAGTCCACGCTGACGCCTAGCTCAAACAGTTTTCCCAGTGTAGACATGACCGTGCCATAACTGCTCCCTGGCAGGACCGCGGGCAAAACTACAGTACCCTCACCCAAAGTCTCTTGTATGTTTCTATGTAGAGCTCGACGAGGGCTGATCTCCACAAAGACCACATCTCTCCGTGCCTTCGCATCATTGGCCGCAGCGTGCAGTGTTTGTTCAAACAGTACCGGCTCTCGAATGTTTCTTGCCCAGTACCTGCCCGTACTGAAGTCCCCATCAGAGTAACTTCTGCCAGTCACAGTTGAATAGAGTTCACACTGTTTGTTTTCAGCTCTCAGCAAATCAATACTTTTCTCAATATCATCCAGTATAGGATCCATCATGTGACTGTGGTATGCTGCTGGGACATCTAACTCGTGAAGGAAGAGACTTCTCTCTGAAAACACAACCCTCAGCTTCTCACGCAGGCTGTCCACAGCATCTGCATCCCCAGAGAGAGTACAGGACTGGGGGCTGTTGAATGCTGCCACACAAACTCTACCAGAAAATTCTGGAAGGGTTTCTAAAACCTCCTCCACAGAAACATTACTGACCAGAAGCATTTTCCCACCCGTGACCTTGTTTTGGAAAGTGCTGCGGAGGTGCAACACTTTCACTGCGTCCTCAAGAGACAACAAACCAGAACAGTGAGCAGCAGCAACCTCACCCACAGAATGTCCAATCACAAAGTCAGGTGTCACACCCCAGTGCTTCAGGGCTGCAACAAGGCCCACTTGGATCGCAAAGAGTAGAGGCTGCACAGCGCTTGGCGTAGTGGCGTCATCGTTCTCGTCCTCCCCAGTAAACCACTGGCTGATGCAGATACTGTTATGATGCTGTAAAATACTCTCCACCTGCTTTATCTTGTCTCGGAACGCTGGGACTCGTATCAGCTGCTTGCACATTCCTTTGTAGGCTACTCCATTTCCACAGAAAACAAAGCCCAGCTGGACATCAGACCTTGTTGACTCAGTCTTTGTTTTTAAAGAAGACGTCAGCTGACGTTTTAAATCTGACAGCGAAGACGCGCTAAAGGATTTCCTGTACTTGTGTCTGGAATGACTCCGCCTGCAGGCTGAGGTGTATGAAAGCGCCTGGAAATCAACTGTCTCAGCAGCACAAAGTCTCTGTTGGGCATTAGTGATGCACAGGTGCAGTGATTTCTCTGAGGCTGCTGATACTATAAAAAGACTTGGACAACCGTTTTGGATCTGTGTGGGTGAATCAGTCTGACGGAACTCTTTCACAATTGCATGAGCATTTGTACCTCCAAACCCAAAACTGTTGATACCAGCTACCCTTTCTGAACCCTCCAGCTTCCATCGGTCAGCTTTAACTGGGATTCTAAAACCCAAAGCTCTGGCGTCTATGCTGGCACTGTCTTCCGAGTAGAACAGCGAGGGGACAATAGTCTGATGTTTTATCATTAAGAGTACCTTAATCAGTCCGGCCACTCCAGCTGCAGATTCGGTGTGTCCGATGTTGCCCTTTACAGAGCCGATCCAGAGTCTTGCTGATCCGGGAGATTTTGCTTTAGCGATAGCGTTTGAGATGCTGCCTGCTTCTGTTGGGTCTCCAACTGTGGTTCCGGTCCCGTGTGCCTCTATATACTGGACGTGTGCAATGTCAGACTCTGAGTAAATCCCTTGTAACAGCTCCTGTTGTTGAGTCATGGAGGGTTTGGTGATTGGTGTCACGGAATGGCCATCTTGGTTGACTGCAGTTTTGCTGATGATACCCCAAACTTTGTTATAGTCTTTAACGGCCTTTTGCAAAGAAAACAATGCAGATTACATGAGTAAAAATACAGGCAATAATAATAGGAAGAACAAGTCAAGGTCAAACACTTACATCTTTCAGGGGCTTGAGGAGAACAACACCACAACCCTCCCCTCTACCGTAACCATCTGCCTTGCTGGAGAAAGGCTTGCTGGTCCCTCCGGGTGAGATCATCTTGGCCTTGCTGAGGGCAACAAACATTCCTGGCTCTAATATACAGCTGACACCTCCACAAAGAGCCATCTGGCAGTCTCCTGTTGGAACAAACTGACATTTGAATACAGTGTATTCAAATATGCTATCTTTGCATCTAAAAAAAGAATACCTTGCTTTATAGCCTGACAGGCTAGATGTAAAGCCACTAAAGACGAAGAGCAGGCGCTGTCAATCGTAAAAGATGGGCCGGTGAGATTGAAGACAAAGGAAATTCTATTGGAGGCCATGCTTGTTGCTGTTCCAGTGCTGCTGTAGTGGCTCATTGTGGTGGAACTCTTATTCTGAACCATCTCATAATCCTTGTTCATCAGACCTGTAAAATTAGGACAGATCCCATAATATCCAATAATTAACACATCATGAAACGGGGCCAGGGTGATGTCAGTTACCTATGTACACCCCTGTCCTGCTTCCACTGATGCTCTCCATTGAGATTCCTGCATCTTCTAATGTCCTGTAGGTGCAATGCAGAAGCAGCTTCTGCTGTGGGTCCATTAAATCCGCCTCTGTCTCCGTGATGCCAAAAAACCTGTGATCAAACATGTTAAACCTAAAAAAGACCAAAAGCACATCCATTAATAGTCTCTCCATAGCCAGACCTTTACTTTGATCAGCTCATTCTCACTCGTCTACGAGAGCCGCTCTGGTTGTTTGTGTCCTTCCGGGTTTGCTGCCATCAGCGCTGCACCAGGAGGCGGATTCAAACCTCTCTGTTGGAATCTCCACAGTGCAGTTCTTCCCCTCCAACAGAACCCTCCAGAAACTGTCCAAGCCCTCACCTAAATCAGGTTACTACAATCACTTTGGCTCCAGACACATCTACCAAACCTGAATATTATTCATACCTCCGGGAAAGTGACACCCGACACCAACGACAGCGATTTCATCCTTCATATTCTCCATTTCCCAAGTTTTTCTGGATTAGAAAAGTGGACCTTCTGCCTTCTCTTCAGAGAACTTTGACTTCCTCTTCTCACCAACATCTCTGGTCAGAACTGCAATACAGCCTGCCCTCCTCCATCCTTTTATAACCACGGTCACTTTGAAGATGCAACAAAGCCCCTCAGTCAGAACTCAGGTGAATGAACCTTTTCTTCTTCTTCAGAGAACTTTGGAATCTTTGTTGTCAGTAACAAGCAGTTTCAGTTTCAGGGCTTTTACGCTGTGGTGTGGTGTATTGCCTGTATGCATGTGTTCTTTGTGCAACATTTGGTTTAGTATTTTTATTTTATAAATTCATGTTTTCTTACTCTTATTCTGTGGGTGTGTTCAGTTGCAGGTGTGAGATCCCATTGGCTACCTGAGTACACCAGGTGTATTTAAGAACAGCTGCAACTGATCTTCTGTTGAGAGGCAACTGGTGTCTGTGGGTAGAATCATAAGAAAGGCTTTCTTTTCTGGTTAAATTGCTCTCATCTGAAGCCAACGACTGCTTGATCACTAACTCTTTAGTTGTACGTGTGTGTAAGACGACTAACATCCCAACCAACGAACCGGAAAACAAGTCACATTCCTGGGTAGGAGCAATTTTTATTTGAAGCTTGAAGATGTCCTTCTGCACGCTTACACTTTATATACATTTACATTTACGCTCATTTCCCAGTTAATGACAGGATTGTTGAGCTTAAAATAAAAAGGAAAAGACATCATTGGGCACTTAAATAAATAGGAACACAGAAGACAGAAGTATCTGTAGAAGCAGCAGACGGCTCCACCTCCTGTACCAAGCTGAGTGGTACAATCCTGGTTGAGGTCCTTTGAGGTTCTGCTCTGGTTTGTGCAGATACATCAAAATAAAAATCTCCTCGCCTTGACCGTGAGCTTTCAAATTCATTTGATGTGATTGTGTCAGTGATGCTGTATAAAACCAGACGAGAACGTCTCAAGAGTTAGCTGCTGTCAACCACTTGTTTGGGTCAGCGCAGCTCGGCTGTGGACTGGACTGAAAACCTACCCCAAAGTCTTTGCCTAAGAAAGTCATCTTCACATTTAAAAAGGAAACACAGGAAGCCTCCAACAGGCCACAGCTTTATAAACGTATAATACAAGAGTCTGAAGGCTCTGCTGAGGTATTCAGTGCTCCAGTGATTTTCCCTCCAGCACCATCTGGATCTCTTTGGCGTCCAGGGTTTCGTATCTGAGCAGAGCATCGGCGAGTTTTTTGTGTTCCTCGCTGTACTTCTTCAGGATGCTCCTAGCACGGTCGTAAGAGTCCTGAATGAACCAGAAACCTGTGAGACATCTGTTTGCCTGTGTTTGTTCATAAAGCTGCGGCGTGACACCGACCTTCAGTAGGATCCTGACCTCCTGCTCGATGGCAGCTTGTGTCTCGGGGCTCTGCTTGCTCACGTCGCTGTAGGTCATGACCCCAAGCTGCAACAACGCACAGAACGCCGTTTGGTGACTAATTTACTGGTGACTGGTCGTATGTAAGAAGAACAAAGATCAGTTGCTCAGTTTTGCACTGAAATGTTACCTTGTCACTCATCCCAAATCTGGTCACCATCATTTTTGCTATTTTAGTTGCTCCATCAAAGTCACTGGAAGCTCCTACGATGCAACAGACGCATCATGGTTTACCAACACGTTAAAGCTGTTGGGTTTTGTTACCAGCACAACAAAAGTCTAATTCACCGCCGCACCAGTGGTGATGTAGTCGTCTCCAAAGATGAGCTCCTCTGCTACGCGGCCGCCCATGCTGACGTCCATCTGGGCCAGCAGCTGAGCTCTGGTCTCACTCCATCGGTCATTCTCTGGCAGCAGGGACACCTAGATCATGACGACCACAACCGCACTGTTAGCTTCAGCTCCAAAGTGGAATAAACGTAGGAGACAGAAAAAAGAAAAAGTCCCACATGTCCAAGAGTTGGACCTCGAGGCATGATGGTGGCCTTGTTGATGGGCATTGCGTCTTTGGTGAAGTAGGCAACAATGGCGTGACCGGACTCGTGGTAGGCTGTGATGGTTTTGTTCTTTTTGTCGATTTCAACACTCCTCCTCTCAGGACCTTGTGAGAGCAGGACAGAATAAGGAGGGTTGTTAGCGATGCTTAGCTCCTTCCTTCCTGCCTCTTTCAGAGGGGGTGTGTGATGTGACCTGTGTGTGCTCACCCATGAGGATCTTGTCCTTAGCAAACTCCAGGTCCTTCATTGTCACCATCTCTTTCTCGTCCACAGCTGCCTTCAGGGCTGCCTGGTTCACCAGGTTCTCCAGTTCTGCACCAGAGAAGCCCACTGTTCCCCTGGCGATTATCTCTGCATCCACGGCTGGACAACAACAGAGAGTCCTTCTTTACAACACCCATCGGTACACAACTGTGCATTCATGGAGATGAACTTTGATCGTTGAGGTTCTTTACACTGAGACCTACCAGGATCCACTTTGATCTTGGAGAGGTACCAGTTCAGGATTTCAGTGCGTCCTTTCACGTCAGGTCGGGGAACGGTTACCTGCATGTCGAACCTTCCAGGCCTTACCAAGGCACTAAAACCAGAACAACCAGGCTGAGCTCCTTATTCCGTCATCGGTTTTATTCGCGTTCCAACCAGAACCTACTTGTCCAAAGCTTCTGCAAAGTTGGTGGCACCGACGACGATGACGCCTTCGTTTGGTTTGAACCTGTAAAAAGACCCAGATATCAGCAACAGGACACACAAACATGCTGGACAGCAGTTTCACACAGGCGGAAAAACCGACCCGTCCATCTCAGCCAGCAGCTGGTTGATGGTCTGTCTGGAGTAGGGGTGCATCGGAGACTCGATCCTCTTCCCACCCACGCTGTCCAACTCGTCGATGAAGATGACGCACGGCGCGTTAGCCTTTGCCTCCTCTGCGAGTAATAAAAGGAGCCACGTTGGTGCCATTTTGCCACAACCTGGACTGATCTCCCACATGCTGCTGGCTTACTGAAAAGGTTCCTGATGCGGCTTGCACCAACACCCACAAACATCTCATCGAACTCTGACCCGGAGGCGTAGTAGAAGGGAACGTCGGCCTCGCCTGCCACAGCCCGCGCCAACAGGGTCTTCCCTGTTCCCGGAGGACCCACCAGGAGGATTCCTGCAGGAATTTGTAAAAATAATTAACAAAAAAGAAGACAAAACTGGGAGCGCGAGGAGAAGATGCCCACCTTTGGGCAGCTTTCCTCCCAGGACAGTAAATTTCTGAGGGTTCTTCAAGAACTCCACCACATCCTGAAGCTCATTCTTGGCCTCCTCAACACCTTTGACGTGCTCAAAGGTGACGTTCTTCATCTGGATGGGGTCCACGGCCAAGTCCAGGCCAGACGTGGTGCGAAACCTCACTGTTGAGTCCCAAAACAACTTCAGTGCTATGTTTGCAGAACACACATTTTATATATGTACAAGAATTATCTACTCGGATGCCATTAGGTATTTAATCTCTACATGCACAGGAGATAAGGTTTATCGGCTAAAGTAACCATAGAAAACATCACATGTCAAATATTTGAACTGCAAGTGTACAGCGTGCATGTGGGCTAAGAAGAGAAGAGAAAACTGAAACAAACCAGCGTCAGAAAAGGAGCCTTTACCGGAGAGAAACGGGGTTCTGGACAGACCGTAAAGGCCAAGAAGTAGGAGGACCAGCAGGACCAGCCTGGTTCTCCTCAGGGAGTCTGTCAAAAACAGAGAGCAGGGTGAGGGTCAGTCAGATTGTCTTTGGTCAAGAGTTGAAACGGAGAGGTCTTCAGATGGACACACACCTTGTGTTCTCTGAGTGAAGGCCTGAGATCTCATAAAGCCTTCGCTGAAGCCCGTCCTGAAGGCTTCCTGCTGGTGATCGGGGACATTCTTTTGCTTCACTATTTGGTCCAACGACTGCACCTCGGGTCCCTTCTCCCTCTGAAGCAAACCCTGTGACGGAAGCAGAGTTACTATTTTGGGAATCATTTTATTTTTGTTACAAACGGTCTTACTAATCTGACCTTAATGAAAGCTGGTGTGTAGGGCTCAGATTCCACTGGACCATCGAGACCAGGCTCTGTTCTTCTGGTCTTTGTTCGAAGCGTCTTAAACCCTCGACTCTGGACCCAAACTAGAACACAAAATCAGAAACACAAGGTTAAAATCCTGATGGTCTAATCATCCACATATTAGCCTGCAGCAGAGTCAGTCTGGTTCTCACTGGGCAGGAACTGAAGGTCTGAGCAGACTTCTCTCAGAGGACTCTGGTGTTGTCTGTGGAACAGCGGGGAACCAAATGTTCCCACTCTTCTGTGCGCAAATCCTGTCAGAAAAAAAAATCTTTTAGTTTCCCATCTGGAAAGACTTAGAGCCGCGTGGCCCTTCAGCTCACCATGTTTGTTGTGAAAGAAGCTGTCTGTGGAAACGTGACTTGTCCTCCACACTGACGGAACTACAGGAAGTTCTTCTGGCTGTGGTGCAGGCAGTAACCTGCTGACCAGCTCGTCCAGCTGACTCGCCCTGATCTCCGACAGACCGAGGTCCCTCAGACTCACGGAAGGCTATAAAGGAAGAACAACAAAACAGCAGGTTCAACAAATGAGTTTTTAACTTCAGGAGAATGTTCTAGTACTACTGTACATGTTTACAGTCTTTGGAAGGTGATAGAAGTGTATAACATGTGGGGTGCTCGTGGTCTCCTCAGAGAACCGTGTGCGAGTGACATCTCACCTCTCTCAGGTACGAAGTGTGCTCAGGAATGAGGTCTCTGTTCAAGGTCTGGATTGATGCTGTGGCTGAGTTTTTCAGACTGTGGAGGGCGTTGATGAGCTGGCTAACAGGGAACAGCATCTGATGGACACATGACAACTTAGGATGGCGCTTTCACGCACATGTGCTTAATAACATGTAATAACGGCGCAAATGTGTTGCCAGTGCCGGCTAGCTTCAGCTGTGTGGCCTGAAACACAGCGGACAGGACAGTTATGTCAGTGCTAATCGTGTTTAACTGGGGCAGAATAGCTTCCATACGTCAGATGTTTAAGCCTTACGCAACCTCTTCGGTGTTTTACATTAGCGCGTAGCAAAAGCTTTTACTCACTAACGTTTATTATTGTATCCTAACAGTCGTGGCATTAGGGATATTCGTCAACGTAAACGGATAGTAGCTACTTGTTGGTTTTCCTTTGTAACTGCTTACTAAGAGAAACTGTGACGTAAGTGTGCGGCGATTATGTAGTCCATTGCTGACTTAGTGCAGCTAGCTTTGCTAATTTGTCATTGACTGTAAAAGGACACTTTAGAGATGAATCGGTTTACTAATTTGTTGCCGTACTATTATAAAACAGCTATTGCCTTCTACCTAATTTATAAAAAACAAATTGTGCCTCGTTCTTTCAAAAAAGGAGACAACCGTTTGCTTTTAGCTAAAGTAAAAGGCTACTATATCATCAGCTTACCTGCTGTGGTTGAAGCGACGATGATAGGGAAAACATTTTTGACAAAAAAAGACTTTGGAGGGTTAGTGTATGCTGGCAAACCCTCTTAACAGATAAAATGACCAAGTACTCCTGAAAAGACGCGACCTTTTTTTCCTTTGTTACACAACTTTGAAAGGCAAACTGCTCGGATTCTCCGGCATCTGGCTGCAAAGGACTACAAAATTACGTCAAACGAGTCTCTTCCGGGCTTGCGTTCGTAAATGTATGACGTTTAGGAAGTGGCGTTCTCGTGCCGCCCTTAAAATATTCGGTTCTGTGATGTTATGTCATATAAAAATAAAAACTAAATAAAACAAAAATACACAATCTTACACTGTTCATACATTTAAATGCTTAAAATGACATTAACAAAAATGTTGAACAAGTCGATTTTTTCCTAAAGCGAATCATAACATGTTGTAATAACGTGGTCATAATGGCTCCAGAGTTCTAGATTTGCACCACGTTGATAATAAAATGGCTCTTAGACTTATAGGCTCTAAACTTGTAGCGATTAATAAGGGAATATTTTGGATAAATGTTGCCGACGTTTTTGATATAAATTCTGCGAAGGATATCGCCGGCCTGACTAATAATAGTGAAGTGTTAAATTTGTTTTTAAAACAACAACTGTCGATAGAGCATATCCATAACTACTACATACTCACGATATAGTCAAATGATGAAAAAACCTTGACAGCAAAAAACCCATTTTTAACGGGCATATTTTTAAACAGCTAAACTGAACGCCAAAGGACCCCAGTGAAAAAGGCCCGCGATTCAAATTTTCAAAACAAACCTAAACTGTTTTACCATGTCGTTGTTTACTTAGAGCTTGGTTTCTCCTTTTATCGCAGATTCTAGGGTAAACGCTTTTTAAAATATGGACACGAAAGACTCAAAGAGAAAAAGCAAATCCGCGGAGTCTCCTAAACCGCCTTCTATCGACGATTTCATCGTTTTAAAGCCCATTAGCCGCGGTGCGTTTGGCAAAGTCTACCTCGCACGAAAGAAGTGCAATGCGCGGTTATACGCCATTAAGGTATGTTTTCTTTACTGGTACCTTGACGGAGTTAAATACTACTTTAAGAAACAACGTTTTATTAAATGAACGTTGTCTGTAGGTAATGAAAAAGGCAGACGTGGTGGACAAAAACATGATGGGACAAATGAAGGCAGAGAGAGACGCACTTGCTATGAGCAAAAGTCCTTTCGTGGTTCATCTGTTTTACTCTCTTCAGACAGCTACAAAGATCTATCTGGTACCTCCACCCGCAAGTCTTTACATTACTCATTCATTTTGTTGGTTTTTGTCCGCTCCTGATACTTATTTTCATGTTACAGGTAATGGAATACCTCATTGGTGGAGATGTGAAATCTCTGCTTCATATCTATGGATATTTTGACATAGATATGTCTGTAAAGTACATTGCAGAGGTTGCGCTGGCCTTGGACTACCTCCATCGTCATGGTATCATCCACAGGTACTCTGATACATGTATTAAAACGACCTTTAGTGGAATTTGTTCCAGTTTTCCTCTGACTTTTACAGGGACCTGAAACCAGACAACATGCTAATATCCGACGAAGGCCACATTAAGTTAACCGACTTTGGCTTGTCTAAAGTCAAGCTGAACAGAGGTACGTCACCCTACGCCTCACTCAAACCAGTTGAAAATCCACAGCTTCTAATGTGTCATCTTTCTATGTCAGAGCTGAATCTTACAGATATCTTAACCACTCCATCTCTGGCCAAACCAAAGAAAGATTACTTTCGCACCCCAGGTCAAGTCCTCTCCTTGATCAGCTCCCTTGGATTTGTAAGTGAATTTGTATAACCTGACATGACCTTTATATGTCCTGTTGGATGCAATTTCTCTATATAATCATTTATGATGCAGAACACACCCTCAGCTCAAGGGAAGCGTCACTGCAGTACATCTGCTGTGTCCAGTCCTGTGACCTGTGGAAAGATAAAAAGAAAGAATAACTCTCTGGGTTCTCCCGTGATGAAGAAAAATGATGGTGTGGACTCTCTCACGTATGACTCTTTTAAAGTGGGTATGTAGATACCAAGACGCTGTTGTTTGTGACGTATAACATCAAATCCTTCATTTTAAATAAAATAGGAGCCAAATGCTGTTTTGACATAATCATCCTGTGTCATAGGATCTAAAAATGCTGCGTTCAGTCCTCACGACTTGACAAAAAACCTGACTCTTTCCCTGCTGAAGGCCAGGATGAGGCTTCAAACACTGAGCGCCGGCAGCGCCACCACCGACACCGAGGGTGCTCACAGTCCGCTGTGGGAATTTGAGGAGGTCAGTAACCTAAATCTGTTTAATTACCAGTAAACATTCAACAAGGGCATATCTTATTATTCAGTGTGCACACATTGATCATTTTATTCAAACAGAACTTGAATTATTCATCTTCTTTCACATTCCTGATTTAAATATTTATTTTTATTCACTTGGAGATCTGTGGTGGAAATGGCGGCTTTTATGGACAAAAACTTGGGCTCTAATAACATTTTCAAACTTTAAAAAAAAAATCACATTTAGACTCATGATCAGTTAAATAATCTAGAAAAAGAGTCGTACAGTGGCGGTAACTCTTGACAACCCTGTTTTGATCCTGCAAACAAAGATGAACTCTCATGTCTCGTGATGATTTTGTGTCCCTTAGAAAGAAAACCTACATCCTAATCAACAGGACGGCGCCTCTGCAGAACCAGAATCACCAGGCGGCTCAGATCCAGACCATCAGCCTCAAACAAGCACATCTGTTCTGACCGCCTCGTCCTCCTCTGGGAAGAGGTCTTTCTCAGACGTCGAGAGAAGTCCAGAAGAACTTCAAAACCGCGCCAAAAAGAGTACCGCTTGCTACAACAGATGCTTTGAGCTCCCAGCAGAGACTGGGACCTCTCACACTGGTCTGACTGGGACCTTTTCCACCATTCAGCTGTTGGACACAGCACTAGGGTCTGGGTTAGCCCCATATGGTTCCCGCAGCCGCTCCAGTCCCGTCCCCGTGGCCAAAAGCCTGTTCTGTGAGCTGGATGAGCCGGCAGAGGACGTGTTTGAGAGCGGAGCCAAGGACGTGTCGTGCTTGAGTTTCACCTCACCTCGTCACGATAACAGCGACATCTGCGGGAGCCTGAACCTGGACTCCGATGGGTCGATGCATGAAACCTCTCTGACGGTCGACAGCCACGAGTCTCTTAAATCTTCCCAAAGAAATTGTGGATCCCCAGAAGAGGACAGAAACTCTTTTCTCCCTGAGTCACAGCCGAAACTGCTGTTCCCCATCATCACTGAAACACCAAAATCAGATCGATTCAACCAGACAGGCCAGTCCTGCTACCATGGTAACAGCCTCCCTGGTCTGACCTGCGCTGGGGTGCCGTCTCCCTTATTCCTGAGGCCCAAGAACATGGTGGCGTTCCGCAGCTACTGCAGCTCTATTAACCGCTCCAACGTGTCGGGGGTGTCCCGACTGAGTGTGGGCTCTGTGGAAGCCATGGACGTTTCCACGGCAGCGTCCTGCCAGTCTTTCTCTGGAAATGCCACACCCGTTCAGAAGCGACACAGCTCCAGCAGGTCTCTCTCTCAGGTAAGTGAGGTGGGATTATTCTGAGACTGCAGCGGAGCAGGAGTGGGAACCACTGCAGCATTCCTGAAGGGTTTGGAGATCATTGCTTCAGGATCTAGGAGTTGAATCACCTGTCGCAGACATTTTGGTGAGCTGTTTTTCTCTGATTTCCCTGCATCAGACTCCTCAGCCCATGTCGATCGCCCACACCCCGTTCAGGACTCCAAAGAGCGTGCGGAGGGGGGCTCTGCCCGTCGAAGGAGCACCTATCTTGGGAACTCCCGACTATTTGGCTCCAGAGCTGCTTCTGGGAAAGCCACATGGTAAGAAAATCCAAATCCCAGACGGGAGGACGGCGGTTTAAGCCAGGTATGATGAGGGAGGGGGTTTTGCTGTCCCTGTGACACATTCTCTCTTTGAGTTTCAGGAAGTTGTCAGTGCGGTAAGTTCACAAAGGTGCTGTTTTTGCAAGGCGAGCGTGCACGATCCCTCAGCCCGCTATAACGCTACGGTCAGCTGGCTGTTTCCCCTCATTTTTCCAACCCCCACTGATTTCTGTCGCCCTGCGTCGGTAAATAAAGGGGTCCTGAGCAGTGGGACGGGGGGCTGAGATGCATTTTAACATTAAACTAACAACATCTTTAACACTTAAGGGTTCAGATTGAGCCATTAATGGTTTTCTGCTCTCAAAATCAGTAGATTTGGCAGGTTTATTACCACCTGGAAAATGACACAATAACTTCATGGTTTCAGACCTCATGATTGATGCTGATTTCAATAAGGTGTGTTTGTTATCAGTCATTTTAAGTAGATTTAGATTTAAACATAGAAAATGATCACTCCTCCAAAAGAGAAATGATTTAGCAGATGAAAGTCTCCCTGAAGTTGAATCCTCCACCCCAGCTCCTACTCATGCTTCTGCCACAGCTCTACGATGATGTTTAGTGCACGCTAACGGGAACCGCGGGGTAAATCGTGGCATTCAAATTCATCGGTACTGCATGGTTCTTAAGTGTTGTTTTTGCTCCAACACCCAGACTTCATGGTGGACTGGTGGGCCCTGGGGGTATGCCTGTTCGAGTTCCTCACAGGTGTTCCGCCTTTCAATGACGAGACGCCTCAGCTGGTCTTCCAGAATATCCTTAACAGAGGTGAGGATGCTGCTAGAGTCGGTAATTAGCAATATCATTTATGAGTATGGACGAGTTGTTTTACAAAGTTATTGTGGATCATTTCAGACATTCCCTGGCCTGAGGGAATGGAGGAACTGTCAGCCAACTGCAGAAATGCGATTGACATCCTCCTGACCATGGACATGACCAAACGAGCTGGGTTAAAAGGTCAGCGTTTTAATCCCTTCATCTTTTATTCAACTCTGAGAGATTCTTTATTCGAATTATTGCACAAACTTTAAAAACGTGTTGGTTTTCTCCCCCAGAGTTAAAGTGTCACCCCTTGTTCGAGGGTCTGGACTGGGACAACCTCCAGAACCAGCAGATGCCCTTCATACCTCAGCCCGAAGACGAGACGGACACTTCGTACTTTGAGGCCCGAAACAGCGCCCAACACATCGCCATGTCCGCCTTCAGCCTGTAGCCACGCAGACCAGGTTATGAACAGAAACACTCTACACCCAGAGGAGGTCAGTTGTAACCTCTGGTTAAAATAACACAAAAAAGCACAATTTTGCCAAATCCCATTTTCTGGTATTGGTTAGTGATATTTTATAAATAGGGTAAAACAGTTGTGTCAGGTTTTACGTTAGTGTAACGTGTTTTGTGTGGATGACGTACTCGTGCCATTCCCCGACGCCTACAGCGTCACACACGCTCATGCGCTGGTCTGTTTTTGTACACGTTTGGTAATCGGGTAGACCGGCCCTTGACGTTTGGTTCCGAGAAGCTGCTAAATAAAAATATACTAATATATTTACGAATGTTGCATTTTAGATGTAAATCTTGTTAATAACACTTGATGCGGTTTTAAGAAGTTGTTGTGTTCAAATATTAATTTTGTCGGTGTAAGACGTCTTCTGTTCAAGTAGCTTCCTGCAATACAAATAAATGTTATTTAAAAAAAGCATTCTTTCCCACCACGAGTTCCAAAATGACCTTTGCCTACGGTAGATTAATTAATTAATACAGAGATAATTTTAAATGTAGCTGGAAGACTCGAAGCATTTTAGGATTATTAAAGAAATACTTTATTAGTCTGGATTATCACATGCAAACTCCACGACCAGCAGAGGTTCAGATATTCTCGGTAATTAGAAAAATTTTGGTATATCTTTTAATTCAAACATAATGGCTTCATTAGGATTAGTACTTTCACACATCCAAACGGTAGCAAATAAGATTTAATCCTCTATGTTACTGGGAATGCAAATAAAGCTTTTGCATACAGTTTGATTACCAACTTTCTTGACATAGTTGTACAAACATCAGTATATATCACACAAATTAAATTTTTAGAATTTACGTAGAAAATTGCGACAGCGACAGAGCCCTGCAGTAGCTGACAGCCGACCACCTCACAACCCCCCCGTTACTGGTCCCTTTTCAGTTGCTACATGTGGACGTAAATGTACCGCGTGATGATGAGGCACTTTATCTAGGTGGGATATAACACAGTCACCTTTGACAGAAAGCGCAAACAAATATGCATCATGGCCTCATCTAAACACTGGGTATTTATTTAAACTTTCCTCAAAAAAACAGCTGGAATCTGGCCTAAAATTAACCCTCGTCTAACCATTTCCAAGAGCAATAAATAGAATTTCAAACAACGTCACATTTTGATAATGTCTACATTCAGTCCTCGTTTCTAAACTATTACAGCTTTTATTAACAGTTTATTATCAGCAGCAGCAGCAGCATTGCCTGGGCGACTAATGAGCACTGTCAAAATCAAGCATCGCACCAACGTGTCGGCCAATTTATTTTGTGCAAGAAATCTGCATTTATGATAATATTTATCATGGAAAACTACATAAACACATTGACAAGAAAAGGAATCCAAAACAGTGGTGTTTTGATAAAGAGGTCGTGGAACGACAGCTCGGAATTGGTTCCTCATCCCCGGGCTCGTTAATCTAGGTGCTTCCTTTAGTGCAAATGCTAATTGCCAGGCTACAGGTCAAAGCTAGTGGGAGTTAGAGCTGTTAGCATCCAAGGTCACAGACTGTCGGGGGTCTTCTAACCCACATCTTAATGACGGCACGTTCAGTTGATTCGTCTGTTAGAGGAGAAGAAAGCAAGTCAGCAACGAGCACGGCGTCAGGATACAACCAAACAGGAATACCTCTTCCTCCTGCGCACGTAGAGATGAATTAACCACTGCACCACAAACGGCCATACGATGGCAAAGGCGAAGGTGGGCGGAGAAATGTCGAAAGGCCACCAGGACGGCTGCCGAGAGATGAGGAATGATTCAAACAGTCACAGAAACAAATGAAATCACCAAAACGAAGAAAAGCGAAAGAGCCTTTACCCGATTCTTCTTCTGAAGCGAGGCAGTGGGACACGTTGGCGACAAAGGCGTTGACCTTGCCTACAGCGGCCAAGAACAGAGAAATGAAACACCCGGAACCTTTTGTCAAAGCAGTGTTGACAGGCTTGTTTGTGAAAAGTACAAAGTCCTCAGACGTCGCTTAAGCGGAGCTTCGGTGTTCATGTTTATTTGGTTAACTGGCTGTCACGGCTGCCTCTATCACGCAGACCTGAGAGCAGAGACACGGCTGAGGGCTGACCTGGCTGGCAGTCAGAGCCTCCAGGGTGTGAAGCCTCTCCAGGACGCTCTGCATGTCGTCCTGCAGCCTGGCCAAGGCCACCACGATCTGCTCGTTCAGGCTGCCGCCGGCCTTGGCCGCTCCGCCCCAGCGGCCTCCGTCTCCTCCCCCTGTGCTGTGCAGGGGCTCCATGTTTCCAGAGCCCAGGCCTGGAGACTTTGAGCCTGAAGGAGGCCACAGACGCAGAGGTGACGGCATCAGCTGGAGGAGGAGCCGGACGCAAACCTGCGAGGGTCTCACCTCGCCCTCGTCTGACCGCGGAGCTGCTGGATCCCTCAGCGTTGAACCTCTGCTCGGCGGCATCGCTCCGCCGTTCTCTCCATCTTCTCCTCCACACCTGACGACCTGCGGTGGAGCCTGATGGTCCTCCTGGACCTCCCGCTCTGCCCCCGACTCCTTTACAGGAGCTAAAACCTGGCTCTCCTCGTCATCCAGGCCGTCCAGGGAGCGGCTGTGTTCCGAGGTCTGGCAGCGATGAATAAAAGAGTCATCAACGACCGTGAGCTCCAACGGCTGCGTAGAAGAAACAGCTCTTACCTCCTCCTGGCCCAGCTGGTCCACAGAATCACAGTAGACTTCACTGTCAGAGTCACTGGGCAGGTGACTGGGACTGGACACATCTGCACTGGGATCTGATGTCAGCAGGAAGGAGGAACGGAACTGAAATCAGCTTCTGCCTAAACACGCTCTAGGTTACTACAGACGCGGCTTTATTCCATTAAACGTGTCCCTGCAGGAGCTGACGTGGGGTGAGAGTCGGGATCCCTCGCGGCTGACTGGATTAGCTGGTCACATGGTGAGCCGACAGCCAGGTCCTCACCTGCGTGGTGGCCGTTGGACAGAGGCTCTCCGTCCTGGGAGGCCTGGCCGTTCAGACTTGACCTGGAGTGACTCCCGTTGCTCAGGTGGGACTCGCCGCTGATCACTTTTCCGTTTGGCAGGGACGTCCTTTGCTTCCTGGTTGGCTCCTTCTTCTTCGCTTGACAAGACGCTGGGACGAAAAAAAGCCAAAACGATCAAAGCCAGGACTCCTGATGCGATGTCCTCAATCGCTGTATCCCGATACCATTCATGGTCACTTCCTCCTCCTCTTCATCATCCTCCTCCACACTTTCCCTCCCTCCCTTCGCTTTGATCCCAGCGGTGCTGCTCTCCAGGCTCCCGTTCATCTCCATGGTTTTGATGATGCTCTTTGTGACCGCTGAGTTCAGCGTTGTACTCAGCCCTGCAACAAACAGGGTTTCATCACAAACCACGGATTTAAGGGACAAAAGCAGCCCAACAAGCCCCCAAACCTGCAAAAACGAGCTAACTGCGTCTAAACTACGTCACCAGATAAGCTGCAGCCACGCTGGTGTACTTGCCTTCCAGCTGCCTAGCAAACTTTGTCAAACGGGCTGAGCGTTGGACAGGAAGCAGATCAAAAAAGGTTAAGTTCCCGCTTCGCTTTGCGACAACACAAACGCAAACACGCCAACACGAACCCGTGCTCAGGTCCGACACCTGCGAGATCTTCTTCTTCTCCTCCACCAGCTCGTAGAAGGGGCCGATGGCGCGCAGGAACTTCTCCACCTCGATGGTCATGGGCATGCCCTCCAGGATCTGAGCGGCAGATCGAGATCGGATATCAAAACAAGGCGATTTACAGCATTTTAGAGATAAATTAAGGAGAATCAAGTAACTAAAAACAGACCAGCTTAATTTCATTAACGTAGGACACCATCGCGTCTTCCTTTGACATATTTCCAAGAGAATTCCAGGCATCCCTGAGGAAAGAAAAAATGGGATTTGATCATAAAAATAGCCCACAACAAGCATTCCATCGTCTAAGGCGCGTTTCAGGTCGGTCGGGTTATTTGGGGCCAGCCTGTTCTTTGTTCCCCTCTAAATGCTCCTCTTTGGTCTGGGAGTTCGGCAAACACCTTTGCTCCACATTCGCTGCATCGGGACAAGTGAGGGAAAGCAGGGCAGCGCTGCGGGTCGGGGGTCACGTTCTAGATCCAGAGAGGAACTTGCATAACCTCAGACGGCTCATGTTGACGCAACGTGAGCAAATATTGTTTCGCTGTTTGTGATGAATTATTAATCTGCCTCTTTTTTAGCTGTTTTCTGCAGCCTCATCATGTCAAACCTGCCTAAAAGCGACACGGCTGGTCAACAAGCCCGGGTTCCCCTCTCTGAGCCCTCTGAAATGACGTAAACACAGAAACCTGTGGTTTGACTGTTTTCAGTCTCCTTTTTACCATTTGGCTCTGCCACTGCGTCCCAGAAGCCAGGTCTGGGGATGTTACAGGCCCCAACAGTTGCTTGCTTGTAGTAGCTGTAGAACTTGAGCATCATGTCATTTGATGGCTGGAAAGAACCTGAAAAAAACATGTTGGATAGAAGTAAAGGTCTGCAAGGCTAATTTACCTGCATGCTAAAAGCTAACGTACCTGCAGAGAGAAAAAGACCTACAAAGACCAGGTTTTAAATTGTGTTGTTTTTGTACAGACTTGTGGGACATGAAATAGTTTAATTGGTTTTAGCAGGTGGTATTCTAAAAGTCCATGATACCTTCACTGAGGTGATCGCAAAGCGTGAGTACCTTTATCCCATTATATTTGCAGTATGTTGTAATTAAGAGCTTATTACGGTTTATTTGAAACGCAGGACGGAAGACATGGCGCAGCATGCACGTTAAGTGGATTATTTGAAATCTCCAGGCCGGGCCGGCTGAACTGGTGGGACCTGGACACTCACCGTTTGGAGGTAAACTCTTGATCACTTTGACGGCGGCGTCGAACCGCAGCTCGGCCAAACGCCTCTCATCCTCCACCGCAACACACTCGACCTCCATTGTGCCAAGCTGAAGCAGTCAAACACGCACACCAAACACACACATGCGACATGAGACGGAGGCAAAGTCCCTGTTGGAGGCTGCAGAGTTCGGTAGCATTTAAGCTAACGCTCCAGGTCAACAACACTGCGCGACTCGTCAGCTGTAGCTGCACTTCACTCCGACCACCGCTAGGCGGAGGCTGTCACGGCGCTTATTTGGAACACCAGTCTATTGTGCGACACGTCTAGCTAAGATTACGCTCAAACCAAGTATATACAATTCAGATTTGCTCAAAAGGCGACAGAACGCACCGTGAAAATCGGGGGCCGATCTGTTTGTCAGCGGACGACCTGTGTGGTATTTTGAGCAGTCGCCATGAACTGATTAAAGCGACGCAGAGGTGCACTCTGGGAGATGTAGTTTTTCTTATAAGCAGCTTAACGCTTGGCTTGACTGAGTTTTGATTTAAAAAGAAAACCCAACTCTACATTGTTGGTAAATATTGACAGTAAGAATAGCACAAAGTTACGTTGACATATACCCAGACTACCTTCAACGACATCCGTGTTATTGACAAGTTTGGGTTTAACTACAAGTACCATCATGCTCAGGGTCTTACGTTGGGAAAATAGTTCAAGGAAAAGATTACGACGAGTAACCACTTTGTTCTGACTTTCAAGAACGCAACTTTCCCCACTTTTAATACTAAAGATGAGTTTGTTGTAATGATTTCAAGACACACACCAAACAAGATCAACTTTTAGTGTTATTGAGAAAATATGCTGTATTTTCTCTGGGAAAATCAGGATTGGTTTAAGATTAGAAATTAATGATGAGCATTTTAACTTTATCTTATTTATCCTTGAAGATTGAGTATTTTGTACAGCTTTGTGTTAAATCTTGGACCTGTAGCTGAATATATAATGTAAAATTGTAGTTAAAAATATAAATACGTAATTTATTGCGTTGTTTTTTTCTATGTTTTAAGCCTAAATACTTTACCTAATATTATCATCCTGTTTACGTCTCACTTAACTACTTTTTGTCTCCGCTTTAGCTGAGAGTTGGTCGAGAGTAAACCCTCTTCGTGGATGTATACGATCTTTGGTTGAACGTGACGTCGCCCAACGGCAAGTAGGAATCCCACTTTTTTTTTCTCTTTTTCGGTCTGTGCTGGTGGATGTTTGAGCCAAAGAGAAGGCAGAGAGAAGCGTCGCTCTGCGGGGAGATGCAAAGATGGCAGAGCTACAAATGTTGTTAGAGGAAGAGATTCCGGCCGGCAAGAGGGCGCTTGTGGAGAGTTACCAAAACCTGACCAGGGTGGCGGACTACTGCGAGAGCAATTATGTGCAGGTAAGAGGGGCCAGCCGCCCCGCCGCGCTGCGTTCAGGCTCCTTTTTGTGTCGGAGTGAATGGATGTTGGGACAGGAAACCTGGATAAAAGGAGCTAAGCTCGGCTGTGGAATCAACACAGCCGCCCAAACTCGGCGGGTAGTAACGCTGTTAACTGGGCTTTCACCGCGGTGGGGCATCGAGGCAGCTTATCACCTTTATTCCGTTTACACAGAGGGTGTGTCTACTTTTGAAATATTGCCCTGGTCGATTCAAAGCTGCTCCCACTCATTGCTGATTGGGGGCCTGTGTGTTTTATAGCGGCCCCGCTGGACAACTTTTAGCCTCTTGGATTGATTTCATTCGATGAACAATAGTTTAAAGACACAAAATTAAACTTGCTGCAGTTTGGGGAGCTTTGGTTGAAACGGGGGTCTTTGAATTTACAAGTCAATTATCTTCCAAGTCATTAAACGCACCATTTAAAAGCAGCAGAGCGGTATGAGTCCCCCGCTGGGAAGTTCTGGGTTATTGCAATGGATGTAAAGTGTCTACATTATAGATCTGCTGATAAAACAGATGCTGTAATGGCAGTGGATGCTCACACATCCCCCTTAACCATTTAAGATCGCATTAAAGTGTTGTATGTGTGTGGAATAATCATTCAGGTTTGCAAAGAGGCTGAGAGACCGATGGAAGAATAAAAAAGTATGGTTGGTTGGCCCGTGTGGATCTACTGATGTGGAATGAGCTGGTTTTCACTTTTTGTGGGGCGTAGCTTCTGTTTCCAGGTGATAGAGTGTCTAATTTGGTGGTAAATCTCCAAAGCTAGTGTTCTCTCCAAGATGGTGACTGAGCTCCTGCAGGGTGGACCACTGAGAACAGACTGGCAGTCTGAGGAAAAAGAGCATTCTTTTCAGCAGGAAGACAACCCACCATAGCTGCTGCAGAGGGTGTGTCTTCTCCAGCTGGACTCCCACAGGACCTCCCTGTCATTTCCGTCCCCGGGTGGTTTGGAGCTCTGAGGATCTGGATCGGTTGGCCAGGACCTCTTTGGTCATGACGGTTTAGATCAGGTGAAACGTTGGGATTTTCCCTGTTGTGGATGTTTTGCCTGCTGTCTTGTGATTGTGAGTTTTTTCCTGGCTGGGAGTGACTCTTGGTGGGGAATACTCATGACCATATTCCCTGTTCCGTCTCCCTTCCCTCCTTGGATGGTTTTTGCTTCAGCCTTTTAATTTGTTCTCTGGATGCCCGGTTCCTGATTCAAGTTCTGGCTTTACTATTCTTACCTGCTTATATTTGGATAAAGTTCTCAGATCCTTGTTTTTTTAGTTTCAATTACCTTTTTTTGTAATTTCTGCACTTTTCTGTCACAGTGTTGCAAAAGTGGCTGCATGTTGTTGTATCAGCACAAATACCTTCAAGCGCAGTCAGACAAAGCTGCTTTTCACACATGTGGCTCCACTCACCCATGGAGGACAATCCCCAGGATAGACGTGATCGCAAACATTTTCAAAGTTCTTCAGAAATTTGCCCAAAACAGCGATAAAAACAGGCGATTAGCTTTTGATGCCCTCTCGTGTCCATAATGACAGAAATGTGGCGTCTTCCGCTCCAGGAATAGCATCATTTGGGACTCAGAGCCTCCACAGGGACTCGAGCTTAATGAGTTTTAAAATGTGAGACGCTCCAGTTGTCGTTCTCACACAGGGAAGGATGATGCTCGTACACCACCCGCCAGAACCGGGGTTTCAGGGACCCTCTGCAAGGCATTTCCCCTGGATTTGCATCACTCTGCCGGGCGCCTCGCTGGAAGTGTCAGTGTCAAATTCTCACAAGAGTGCGCGCTGCCGAGCTCGCGCCGACGTGCCTCGGCTTGACCCGGCGCTCCTCCGTCATGTCAGCATTCCCGTCTTAAAGGATTCGGCGTTCTTGAATGGTTGTGAAGCTGATAGTTCTGGAGAAGAGGGAGAAACCGGACAGCTCACTTCTGGATCCGGACTCCTGACTGGATGGTGTTTTTTCAGGGTGTGTTTAAGCGTTTGTGCTCAAGTTTCCTGTTTGTTCCACTGACTCCGAAGGCTGCGGCCCTGGAAATGCTTTCTGTCCTCCAACAGGACGTGGTCAAAAAAGTAAAATAAAGGTCACATTAGACAGATGCCCTCATGCATATGTAAAAATCTCCATGAGGTATTTTCAAGACAACGCGTCCAAATGCAAAGCAGACACCTGGGGAAGCTGCTAAAGGGCGTTAGCCATTTTAATAACCTGGCAATACTGTAATTTATCAAGATATTATATGTTTCTGGAGACCAGTAACAGAAGTGCACGGCGTGATGAGCGATCTTGACCCTGTCATGTGACTGTCGATCAATAATCTGTTGGTCAAACAAAACTAACACTGTGAACGTTCCGCCTGGAGTCTTGGAGAAGCTGTAATGATAAAAAAAGTATAAAAGTTGATTATCTTCCTGTTACTAAGTCACTCCGGAAAGGTCTGTAAGTTCCCTTTGTTCTTTGCTGACACGCTGAAGGAGTTTTTAATTGTGCTGGAAAGTCCTTCAAGGTCAGACGAACCTTCTGGCCTGCAGTCAGCCTCCATCTGCCCCGAGGAGCGGTGAATTCAGCCGGCGCTCTGCTGGGGTTTGACGCTGGCGTCAGACTCTGCTTGAGCAGAGGTTGAAGGGGAGCCCGTGGCCTTGCTGTGCTCTTCTGTCATTTTCTTTGAGGTTTTCATTTGAAGGCACTGAGGCTTCTAGCTGCTGACAACAGGGACGTTTCCGGAATGACAGCTTACCGTGTGGAAATACGGTAATGAATGTCCCCAACATCGGTATAACGACCCACAGCTGTCTCACTCGTCCACCCTGCGCTATTTTGCAGTTGGCGCCTAACATGCTGCTAACGGTCGCGTGACCTCTGCGACCTTCCAGGTGGATTTACATCCAGCCCGCCCCAGGCCACGCTCCTCTCAGCAGGAGGTCAGCAAATCCTGGTTTCATTCGCTCACAAAGCAGCAAATAGATCTCCCTGATACTGGAGAGTTCTCCAGCGGCTCCCGAAGTTGGTGGATGTGGGACATGTTGGGATTCCACACATTCCAGAGGGTTTATTTATTTTCTTCTCTGGAGCCCTTTGCCTCCAGACTACTCACAAATGTGCTCGTCAGCTGTCTAAATCCACAGACGGATCGTCAGCGAGGATCTTGATTGCTTAATTGCCAAATTGTCCACACATGTTCCAACAAACAGCAGGGACGTTAACGATGAAGATGAGTCACTAAAAACCGCCGGTGAGGTTTGACGTGTGAATCATCCCGGGGAGTCCCGTGCTCGTTTGCGCTTCTCCATGGAGAGGGACATCAGCCCGGAGCCTTCCTCCTGACCACAGGGCTTAGGTCGCCTCTCCTCTTCCTCAACGCGTCCAACGCCTCCAGGCTGCTGCTGCTGCCATCGTGTTGGAACAATTGCCTGTTTTTACGAGCTCGTGGAACATCTCAGCTACACACACTCCAGAAAGTCAGCTGTGGCGCTGACAGGCTGTGTGTGGCTGCCTGGATATTCACTCATT
Source organism: Tetraodon nigroviridis (assembly GCA_000180735.1). Classification (NCBI taxonomy): domain Eukaryota; kingdom Metazoa; phylum Chordata; class Actinopteri; order Tetraodontiformes; family Tetraodontidae; genus Tetraodon; species Tetraodon nigroviridis. Next base: position 561,437 of record CAAE01014768.1, on the reverse strand, counting down.
ACTCATGGCAGAAGTATGGGATAAAGTGGCCCCGGGAGCACTGAGGCTCTGTGGGAGCTCCCCTTATTCCTTCCATCTCCTGCTCTTCGGTGCTGTTTCTGGGGGGTTAAGTCACATCTGCCTCTCAGTCCTTCTCAAGTAGCGTTTTATTTTGCAGTTTTGACCTTCTGTAACCCGTTTAGGTCCAAGCTCGTGCTGTCTAGCTCCCCGTCCAACAAAAACCTTGGACATTGGCCGCTCGGCTGCTTATCTCTTGCTTCTTTTAACAACCTTGCAGCTGTTGCTTCATCTCCCACGCTGCACGCTGTCTGTTTGTGCGACCTTCTGGTCAGGGCCCTCCAGAGGAAGATCTCCTCCCTCCTCGGGCTCTCCTCTCACACCACAGCAAAGAAACGCTCTCACCTCCTCCCCCGAGGGAGGCAGCTCTCCAGGTCAGGAGCTCTTAGACGCAGATTGCTGCTGGATTAGTTGCGTGCCGCTGCAGGGAATCAGCAGCCCGACACGCAGTGGTGTTTTGTCAGCCCTGTTGATTATCACTAGCAGTCTCCACCCCCTCAACACACACCTCCGCAGTGGCAAACCTGTGATCAGAGCCAGGGTTCCCCTCAGGCTCCAGCATTTAGGACTGTTGGGAACTTGCACAGATCAAACATGCTGGGTCAGTTTGCAGCCTGATTTTTTTCAGCCTGTTTGGTGTGTGAACTCGTCATTACTGCAGTTTGTCTGGTTTTACCACTTCTGATGTCTCCAGTCGGGCTGTTTGTACTTGGAAGGTGGAGGAGGAATGCATCATGGGTGCTGCTGGGAGGGACTTGTTGCCTTTCTCATAATAACAACTTGTGTGTTGCACAAAAGCTGTAATATTCTTTTATAAAGTTATATAATCCTGTCTAAACATTTGTCTGCCGCTTGGGCTAAAGAGTTGGTCCAAACACAGTTTTTTGTATTTTTATTTTTGGCAAAATAGCAAATTCACTAAGGCAGAGTGATTGTTTAAGCCTGCCTTCTGCTTGGAAATCTAAAAATAAAACTTGGCTCTTAAGTTAGAACTAAACTTTATTAAAGAGAGAGAAAAGTCAGCGCGTTGAAGCAGCTGTGGGACATTTACAGTAACCGAGCGTCCCTCTCTAACCCTAACCCAGGCTCAGGACAAGAGGGCAGCCCTGGAGGAGACCAAGGCCTACACCACCCAGTCCCTGGCCAGCGTGGCCTACCAGATCAATGCCTTAGCCAACAACGTGCTGCAGCTGCTCGACATCCAGGCCTCGCAGCTGCGGCGCATGGAGTCCTCCATCAACCACATCTCCCAGGTTAGACGCACGCACGCACGCACGCACGCACGCACGCACGAACGCATGAACGCACCACGGGCGTGCAGCTGGGAGGAGTGGTACCCCACATGTACCACTTCTCCTTTCACACTGAAACAGATGCTGTTATTTTTGAGCACAAATCAGCAGCGAGTACCTTCTGTGGTTGCTTTGCATTGGTCTGACTTCCTTACCGCAACATTTAAATACTATTTAAATCTTTTTAGGATTCAAATGGTATTTAATCACAGGAGCGCTCTCAATGGGACCGTGCTTCTGCACCTGGCTGACTGAATGTGGTTTTATCTGCGGGATCAGGGAGGAACGGAGGGAATATTTCTTTTTGTCTTTCCGGCAGTGTTTGTCGTTTCACTCCTCTGACGGAGTTCGGCTGAAATCCCTCCAGGGTAACTTGAAGGTCGGGTTTTTTCAGTCTGCTGATAGACGACTGGAGGCATTTATCCACGGCTGAGGTCATGATGATGTCACTGTCTGCTGCCGTCTCTATGACAACCCGCAGGGGCCCGTCTATGGAATTATAGAGGTTGAGGAGAGTTTAGTACTTTTCTTGAATTACTATAGTTAAATATTCTTTTGGATTCTTCTGGAATGCTTCTTTCTCTGGGAAACAGTTCAGGCGCAGTTGTTTTGAGGAATGTGTGTGAAATAGTTCTTAGGTGGAAGCGCTACCTTATGTTTCATATGAAACACCTGTAATATCAAAGTGTTCCAGATGAAACTGAAACTGTGTCCAGATGGAACCTTCAGCCCGATCAGGGGTTCCTGTTGGACCAAGAACAGGCTGAATCCTGGACTGGAAGTAAAGCTCTCTCAGACTCTGCCTCAGTGTAAACATCTTCTGTCCCTCCATTCTTGCTCTTCTTTGCTCTGTCTTGTCTTCATTGGAAATTCCACCCTCTCTATTTATTGCTGCTCTTGTGTCCTTTGCATTGCCGTGGTGAAGATAAACTTGAGGTCAGCTGTTAGTTGGTGAAGTTGCTCATCACTTTCACACTTCTCCTTCCCACTTACAGGAAACCCAGATATTTGCAGAGGTTTATGCTGATTTTCTATTTTGGAAGGTCGTTTCGATGCTCTGCCGTGTTTGTCCTCTTTGCAGAAGCTGCCATTTAAAGACGTGAACGAAGCCCTTGCAGGCTGTAGCAAACACCTGCAGAAAATCGGACCCATTTGTGCTGCAAACGTCAATGAGGTCCTGGAGGGATGTCCCAGAAGCTGTAGGATGCAGCCCTCCTGCCTGGCATCAGCGTTCTGGGTTTCCACAGATTCTGGGGTCATAGGTCAGGGCGTGTTGCCACGCTGCTGCCTTTCTGTTACAGAATAATCTCATATTTACACATGTTCCCTGGGCTTATGTAACGGTTTCATACAAAACTAACGCCATGCAGCCGTTTTTCCTAAATACGGTCAGCGGTGATGTCCAGACTGGTGCAGGGCGTCAAGGGTTGCGCAGAGCCATGTGGAAGCGTTATGTAATGCCAGAGCCAACCTCCAGAGCGGCTACATGCTCTGCTTTTGTTTTGCCTTCATGGTTTCTGAGTGTTTGTGCACGTTGAATTAAAGGGAGTCTTTTAAACACAGCGTTTAAACAGCTGCAAACCTTTTCAATTTATAGTTTGATGTAGAAAAGGCAAAGTTAGACCCCATCTTTGGTGACATGGGTATGGAGGCCTGGAATGCCAGTGTGTGTGTGTGTGTTTATGCCGACAGATCTGACCCGTTGGCCACGTTTCTGAAAGGAAAACGCTGAGTGTAGAAGAGAGGAGCTCGCTGGGCTTCCACCGTGTGTGGAGTGTGAAGTGGGTGTTAAGAGGCTGCAGACAGGAGGCCTTTTGTCTGTCTGACGGAGGAAAATGTCCCACACGCTCCGATTCCCCGGACAGAGAGGAAGGAAAGAAGTGTACCTATCACTTTTCATCTTTTCACATCATTCCCAAGCAGCGATAACAATCTGATTGGCTGGCAAAGACCAAGCCGATCTGATGTGCGGCTGGATTTACTTTGGCTAGCAGACGCGTGCTCGCCACGCGTGTGTGAGACTGCGGTTGGTAAGGACTCTTTGTTGTTAACGTTTTTGTTTCCTGCAGGTTGATCGGCAGTTCTGAAACAGCAGAGACGGAGCCATTCCTGAGAACTGATGCATTCGCACTCACGCAGCTATAAAAAGCACACGCTGGGGGGTTGTGTGCACGTAGTCAGGCTTCTTCCACCTCACATCTTTAATTTTAAAAAAAGGTCTGTTCTGAGAAGGTGGAAGCCCTCGGTGACCCCTTGATCACAGCAGTAACCTGCAGCACTTGGTTCACAGTGGTGACTTCTACTTCTGTTATTGCGCAACGCAAGATCACATGACCCGGCGCCGCTCCTGTTCAGAGCAGCATTGATTGTTTTCTCAGCGCGACGCCCGTTTGATTCTGCTGCTTCGTTTCTATTCCAGCCCTCATTCCTGGTCTGGGCCGTGAAGCTGCTGCTGCTGCTGCTGCTGTGTGCACGGTCGTGTTGGCAGTGTTGTGATCTCTCTCACACGCACACACACACACACACACACAGAGTAGGGCCATGCCCGCTGCTGCAGCGGCGACCTTTTGACCTCCCGTTGAGGAAGAATGGCATCCATCCAAACAGGATATGAAGGCATGTGGTCCTCTGTGTGTCTGTGGGAGACCCTTGTGTTTGCTGCTGATTCTTCTTCTTCTTTTTCTCTTGGTTCTCTGCTTTTACTACGTTAATACATTTTCCCTCCATCATTGCAGATCCTTTTTTGTATCTAATTGTGGAAGTGCAGAAGGCAGGTAGAAGTTCATCTGTTGGTTTGTCGGTGCCTTAAACGAGACCCTTGCTCGCTTTCCTTCCTGCTGGTTTGACACCTTTAACGTCTTTGTGATTAAAGGTTAAACTGTGCAGTGAATCATCCTCTGCTTCCTCTGCTGCACTTCCTTTGCAGATCATGGTTTTTCATCTGCAGCCACGCCAGACTGGACCTGCAGCTGTGTCGCGTGTGCTGCGTACGTCTGATCTGAGCCTTTGTGCAAGCTCAGAACACAGTTTTGGCCACAGCCCAACGGGTCCGGCAGGTCGATGTGGTCCCAAACCTGCCGCCTGAGCAAACGCAGCGCCCGCTTTTTATCAGAGGATGCCGAAGGACGCCTGTTTGGCTGCAGCGACGAGCGGTCTGAGATGTGACCAGCGCCATCACACACTAACAAACAGACGTTTGACTCTCTGCAGACGACAGCTGAGGCCGCAGAGACGAGGAGACACATTTATTTGATTTTAATGCTTTATTTGCCAGGTCTAAGATGAAGAAATGCATGGATGAGCTCGCTAACGTCTTCAAGACGCTGCATGCGCAATTTGCCTGCTTATTTTTAACGTGGCTTTACCACTGGGTTTCAGGTGAGGTGTTACTCTGCAAAAGAGGTGAAACGAGACACTCCTGGAGCCGTTTTGTTAAACAGACTCCCCTGCAGTAGCCCTACAAGTGAGGATTGAGGATAATATGTCCTGCTAATCCCACAGACTAAGGTTTTCCAATGTCTGGATTGCTGCAACGCTGAGATTATCTTAGCTCAGGTTCAGGACTGGTTCTATTAGGACTTTTCCAGGTCTTAGTTCATGGTGGTTCAGATAGTTCTTGTTTTGTTTCAGGAGAGCAGTCACATCTTATTTTCAGTGTCACGCTCGTCTGGTCTGGCCGGCCACACGTGCACGCCCGCACACTTTGGTATGTTGGGCGTGTTTGTCAACTAGCAGATTTTTCCCCTCGTTTTTGCTCCAAACTGTCTAAAAAAAATGCAGTGCAGTTTTTTTTTGTGTGCATATCAGGTTGCGGAAGCAAAACCAGCTGTTTCAGAGTCTACGGTGGTGCTTTGCTTCTTCTTTTTTTACTCTGTTTTTTCCTGGAAAATCAAAATGTCATGTTTGGCCCCATTACCCAGAGTGACATATTTAAACATTTGCTGATGGTGTGTTTGTAATCTGTTGCCCCCTAGTGATGGTTGCAGTAGGCGGTGAGCTCCGTCTCCGTCCATTGTAGCATCACTCCAGCCAAAATAAACACAGAAAGTAACACTTAAATACTTTTCCCCCCCAAACATGGCTTCTGCCAAAGCAGCCATTAGACTGAAAGGTTTGTTTTAAGATGAGTGAAATCATCCGTTTGGGAACCGTAAAAAACAGAAACATCACATCAAGAGTGTTTGCTCTGCCTGGCAACCAGTCGGCTGACTCACTTGTGTCCCAGTAAAGCTGGACTCAAACATTCCAAAGTGAGATGGGAGTTTTACCCTGTCTCGGTGCAACATTGGCAGAAGTTCAGATTTAGTTTCTCAAACTAATCTTCAAGGCGGTTTTAGGACGTAGAGTTGGATTAATGGTTCACTTTAAGATAATGGGAGGAATGATGAGGACTCAGGCAGCTCAGATGGAGACGACAGTAAGATGCAAATCCGTAAAGCCTGTAACTGGTGGATTAGCCGGAACGGCCAGCACAAAAACCTCTCAGTCAAAGGCAACTTTTCAAAGTTACAGACTGCCCCATTGGTGGTGAAACGATAAAGAGATGTGAGATGAGCTACAGGCGCCCTCTGACATCCTACCAGGAAGCATCACCAGTGAGGTCTGTGAATGTTGGAAGGAGGTATCTTTATATTATGGTTGTTTCTCAGATTATAACTCCCAGTCAGGCCCATCCAGATTGTTCCTCTCTGCCCAGATCCCTGTGTTTTCATCAGGATGGTGTAATGTTCTTAGAGCGCCGGTCATGGGATTAGAGGAATGCTGTCGACGGGGTGTAGCTGTCTGAACGTTCCCCAGTGTCTGTCAGCACCTCTGGAACCTGCACCGCTGAGGCAGAAGCTATTTATTCTGCTGGCAGGAAGGAGATGAGCTCATCCTCCTCTCTTCCCCTCCGACCCAGCCGTTGCTAATGTTTGTCCGCCCGCTGGTGTCTGATAAGAGTGCGATGGGCAGCGCTCCATCCCAGCGACAGCTGTCATCTTCGAGGCTCCTCCTTTTGGTTGGAATTGGCTGTTGTTCCGCTGTTTGGTAGCTTCTCCAGGGCCAGGCCGGTGTGATTAGATTTGGAGCGGAGTTTTCCCTGAGTCAGGCTCAGGCGGCCTGATGCTCCCCTGCAGATGGAAGCTGGAAAGGCTGACTGGATCTCGGCCCACTTGTTTTCCAGCCATCGTAATCTATGACATCATCGTCACTTATGAAATGAAGACCTTATCTCGGAGCTGCGCAGGGAGGCTCCCACCTTGTAGCCACAGGTTTTACAGTTTTACATTTAAAAATCACCAGCCTGTTGTGTTCTCTCAGACACAACATGTTAACACCACAGAAGGGCTGTTTCCTCTGTGCGGGGGAAGTCTCCGTGGGAGCGTTTATGGACGAGAAACTCTGCCTCGTGTGGAATATTGATTTTGGTCTTTCAAACACTCGCCCTTACCCTGGTACAATGTGTCAGAGGCTAATCGCCCTCTTCTCTGCAGCCTGCAGCGCTTGATATGATCCAGAAAAGTCCACCCGCGTTGTCCCAGACCTTTAATTTCCTTCTGTGTTTTCCCATTCATGAAGAGTCTAATTCATCCTCGCTGTGCCACAAAGAGACTGAACTTAGTCCAGTTCCACACCGCGCTGGTGGAAAGGGGATTCTTTGTTGGCGCTGGCTTTGTGAGGAGCCTTGTTTTGACTGGACCACCCCGGGCAGCTTTGATGGCTGCCGCAGCTGTCAGAGCGTTTCCAGGCGGACGCTGGTCAGGCTGCAGCTCCTGTCCTACTTTTATGCTAACTAGCTGGATAACTAGTTTGGTTATTTGGAATAATCGCTGCAAACCCCTCACCAGTCACCTTTGTGCTGAAGGCTTTTATTTTTAGAAAGAGGGACTTTTTAACTTCTTCTTTCTGGTTTCCAGTCTTTGCCAATCACACTTGCAGTGCACTTAATGCTCCACCACGATCGATTGTGTGAGCGTGGCCGTAAAATGTGATTGTAGGAGTCAGCTGTAAAATGATTACCATCTGATAAAAAGCACGGCCTCATGATTAAATTAAACCTCGTTAAACTGCTGTATGACGGCTTCATCCACTCCCGGCGGTCCCGGCGGTCCCAGTGGTACCCGCCTCCGCCATCTTTCCACCGGGTCGATCCATCGCGACACTTTCTCCTTCTGTCTCTTCCAGACGGTGGACATCCACAAAGAGAAGGTGGCCAGGAGGGAGATCGGCATCCTGACCACCAACAAGAGCACGCTGAGACCCCACAAGATCATCGCTCCCCCCAACATGGAGCGTCCCGTCAGGTACATCAGGAAGCCCATCGACTACAACGTGCTGGACGACGTCGGCCACGGCGTGAAGGTGACGACTTTGTCTGGTTTTTTTACTTCTTTTTCTGCTGTTTCACCAAAACCAGGCTGCACTATCCTCCCCTTACTCTCCTCCTTCTGCTCAGTGGTATCTCATTTTCCTCCCTTCCCCCTCCTCTCTTTCTTGCCAGAGGTTTTCCCATCTCCTCCTTTTTCTCTCTTCCTTCAAAACTCTTGTGCTGATTCTCTTTTATCTTCAGAAAGCCCCCCTCTGACCCTACAGGAATATGTCTGGTGTGGGTTGGTGGGTTAGGGTTGGGGGTGGAGTTGGTCTAAAAAAAAAAGGTTACATCATGCATCTTTTAGAGAACGGCGTCGTTCTTGGAGTAAAAAACGACCATGTTGACAACCATGGCGGGGTATTCTCACAGGCGCTCAGGCCTGGTCGGCTGCCTAATCTCGTTTCCTGGTTCCTCTGGACCTCTGCAGAGGGACTATGCTGGTGAAATTAGATTTCAAGTTCATTTTCACATCAGGAAAGGGGCCCATTTCCTCTGAAGGCCCCCAAGTAACAGCACGGATGATCCAAGCGTGGCGTGTTTGATTAGGACTCGGTTTAGAGGTCACTGGGTTGCCCTGACAGTAGCCGTGATGGCGTTTCCTGCTGCCGCGGGCCCCTGCCCCTCCAGCGCTCGCTCGCTGCCACATCCATCAGCCAATCAATTTTGTGTCAGACAGATTGGATTAGGGACCCGCCGGTATCATCCTGGATTGTCACTCTCAGTTTACATTGAGAACCGGGCTAGAGACATGGTGACGGGGTGCTGTTAGCTCGGCCTTTGGCATCTCAGAACCCATTTCTGTGTAGCTGTGGCATTATTAATGTGCCTGAGCAGCATAAACGATGAATAATGGTCACAGAAGTTTCTGAAGTTTGTGACTGAGACGCTCACTTTCATCCCTTCCTCGTCTCTATGCTGCTAGCCGCCTTAAACCACTCTTACGGTAACATCCAGACCAGCGCGAGCAGAAATCGGCCATTGTGGCGAGGCTGCGGATGTAGCTCTGAATTAGGACGTCATTAGATCATCAGAAAAGAAACGATTGCAGATCAGAGAAACTGTCATGTTTGCAGAAGCTCAGTGCCATTTATTTTCAGAATAATGCATTCTGATCTGGTTCCTCATTCCGGATGAATGTCTCACTAAATACCTCACTAGAGAACTGACTGATCACACACACACACACACACACACACACACACACACAAGGAGAACCCATCGGTACCGTCAGTGTTTCATATTTAGAGGATCTTCTGACTGCTGTTGTCAGGTGACCTACACACACAGAACATCTATGGTCACGGATTATTTACCAGCCAGAATGGATCGATTCCGGGAGTTTGAACCTCATTTCCTCCTGTCACATGGGCCTCAGTGTTGCTTTCACACCGTGTTTCTGTCAGACAGCGGAGACGCTTTCAAACCGATTCTGCTTTCAGAGCACATCCGAGGTGGGGGAAACCAGAGAGGGGACGTCCATCCAGGAGTTAATCCCATACAAGTAGTTCACCTCTCGGAACGCCCTGATCGGGATGTTCTCGCACCGATGGCGTGATGTGTTGTAGCTTTAATGAGATTTAATTCTGATGTTTAATCCAGTCAGAGGGACACAGAGTTCAGAGTTTGATAGCAGCCGCCAGCAGTCAAAGGTCACCCTCTGGAGGTGGTGCATATCTAATACGGTCAGGCGTGGCGTTATCGACGCGCTGGCCCATTTCCACCCTGCGGCTCGGTGTGCTAAGCCGTTTTTGTGGACTCGATGGCGCCCTTAATCTGAACCTGTCTGTCTGTAATTCAGTTTGGGCGTTCCTGAGGCTTCGGCGCTCCGCTGTATTGTAGCGCTGTTGCTCACGTGGCCTAGATTGTGGAGTGAATTCCCACCATCCGCAGCTGAACTGAGCCGCATCCTGTTTTTTTTTTTCCTTTTTTCTCTGCTGAGGCCACTGGGGAAGCTGCATTATAGATGAGCCACTTGACTCTGCAGATGTCAGACCTCACAGCTCTGGATCTCTCCAGCATCAGCAAACACACTTATGATTCTTTAAATACTGCCAGCAATGTGATCATCTGGAGCTGGCTCCCCTCATGCACGCAGCTGATGAACTGAATCTGCAGGGCAGGCCTTCGGGCTTTCAGCGGCGGTCGTTCAAGGGTCTTCAGACTGCTCCATAACCTAGTCTGAGTCTCTGGCCGTGGCTGCCAGCGTCTGACCTGCTCAGGCGTTGCTCAAACATTGACTCACTGTAAATGAAATGATCTTTTCTCTGTCCTGCTGGTCTGTACTTTGACTTTTACTGACTTTACTGTGTGTTTTTTTTTTCTCTCTTTCCTTCTTTGCCCACATAAGTGGCTAAAAGCCAAGGTAAGCCTGCTGCATCACATGACCCCTCCCACCATAATCAATTATTGATAGATGTGTCCGACTCCCCTTTCACTCAATCCCCCATATATGTGGTTATTTTTGTCATGTCCCATATTTGCCCTATTAACAGCCGCGTCCTGCTGCAGTAGCCTCCGACAGCCACTCAGCTGTGTAACATCTGCTCTGTCCTTTCATTTCCTCGTCCTGTAGTCGTCCATGTATCGTGTGTATGTTTGTATAAACTGATATAGGCTTCCCAGACCAATATTGGATATCAATAAGCTCTTTTGTTGGATGGATCTGGTGGTTAGGACAGAGAGGTGGGGTCGGGCAGCCTATAACAGCTGTTTTCGTCACCTGTTGTAATCCCTCGTCGCATCTACAGGGTTCTGATTGTTGGTTTTCTTTCCCGCAGCAACACGGGAACAATCAGTCGATCAGAGTCGGAACACTGTCCAGAACCAACCCGCCAACGCAGAAGCCGCCGAGCCCGCCCATGTCAGGGCGGGGCACGCTGGGGTGAGACTCAGGAGCGTGTCGCCTCCATGTAGCTTTAATGTGCAGAGTCAGATGAAATCACACCGGTAGGAGGGCCTGGGGGGGCCTTTCAGACATTTGGCTCGTGCTCACGTCTGGAAGCAAAAAGTGATGATGGTGAGAATGCAGCTGGCGTCTGGGGATGTTTATCTGCTCAGGCAGGACAGATCTGACGTCTAATGAGCCCACATTAATTCCACGCGTGAATCCAGCTGAGGAAACTGCAACTGTGGTTTATGGCGCTCCGCTAAGCGCAGCCTCCTTTTGTCTCTGAAACTTCTGCAGACGCAACACACAGTTCAAGACCCTGGAGCCGGTGAAGCCGCCGACGGTGCCCAACGACTACATGACGAGCCCCGCCCGGCTGGGCAGCCAGCACGGGCAGCAGCACAGCCCCGGGCGCACGGCGTCCCTGAACCAGAGGCAGCGAACACACAGGTACCCCTGCACACACCAGCCATCAGTGTGTCTGAAGACAGCTTAAGAGTGTCTTAAGACACATATTTTGAGATGTCTTGGCCAGCCAATAGACACGTCTTGAGACGTCTTCATAGTTCCAAGACATCCGAGACAAAATTGCTACAAGACACTGAGTGTCTTCAGACATCTCAAGTCTTAGAATGTCCTAAGACGTCTTAATTCACAAAAATGTCCTAAGACGTCTTGATTTCAGTTCTTAAGACGTCTTGAGGTGTCTTGAGACACCTTGCTGGCTGGTATGCAGCTGCTCACACCTCCAGGCTGCTGAAGCTAGCCTTTCCAGGCAGGCTGTTGTATCTGGAACAGGTGATTTTTGAAGCATTCCGCCAGTTTTTGCAGACATTTCCCCTTCTGTTCCAACTTGTTTGTGCCTCGACTCTCGTTTTATCTACAGCCTGAGAGTTGATTTAAAGGCAGTAATAAATCAGCCAAAAGAAACTGGACTTTGATTTGAAAGCCCCAAAAAAACCAAACAAGGCTGAAGCCCTAAATATTTGATAGTGATTAGTTGTGCGAGCCCCTCCCGCCTCTCTGAAACGCAGCGCTCAGGCAGGTTTTATCTCTGACACGTTTTGGGCTAGCTTCTTCACGTTAGCTTACAAAATTAGACCGATTTCAAATTCGATGAAAAGAAGTGGGTCAAACTAAAGCGTTTCTCCTTCTCCTGTGAATGTAGCCGGAGGCTGCTTTGTGATTTATGTTTTATTTCACCATGTCTTCCCTGTTTGTCCCCTTTAAAGCCTGGAGCTTTTCTGAAGTGCCGACTGAGGCTGAAGAAATGAGGTTTTTATTTCACACCGAGCAGTTTTAGGCAATAAGTGAGGGATGGAGACGAGATAAATGGGGTTAGTGAAGGAACGGGCAAGTTTTATCAGGATTAGAATGGATGAATCCAGAATCACGCAGACGGGGGAGGGAAGCAGGCAGAGAGCTGACTTAGAACAAAAACAGGGATGACACCATGTTTGGCCTCTGAGGCCAGCGGCAGCCTCCAGTGGGTCAACCCCCCGCTGTGCCTGGGGTGGCCCGGGGGCCTCGCCTGACACCAATCTGAGAGGTAAAGAACTGGGGAATCACTTCACAGGCGAAGGGGAGGAGGCTGAGGGAGGGGATCAGTCGGAAAGCAGGCATGAAAGGAAAAAAGAGGAGGGTGGGGGGTGATGGGACTGGCAGAGGATCAAGGCCAACCAGGGAGAGGGAGCGAGGGAGGGGGGTCAGACAAGGGCTGAGACGCATCTCAGTAGTTTCATTATTGGGTTTAATCTGGCAGCAGTGCAACTTTTTAACCCGACATTCCTCCTCAGGAGCGTATATTCACCCTGGAACCTGTGTATCGGCATACACTCACGCGTGTGAGCGGGCTAGGGCGCCACGGCGACGCCTCTCTCACTCGCTGCCTCTGTCCCTCTCTCAGTGGCAGCAGCGGGGGGAGCAGCAGCAGGGAGAACAGCGGCAGCAGCGGGATTGGCATTCCCATCGCCGTGCCTACACCATCCATCCCCAACACGGGAGCAGGTGAGCCCAGCACGCCCGGATGGCGCTGGCGAGGAATCGGCGTTTCTCCCGAGTGGAAAATGACACCCTGAGACGTTCATACGTGTGTTGTGCACCTACAGAGGGGTAAAGACACCAGGAAAAGATGTTAGAGTTTGTGTTTACCAGCCGGGATTACGGAGCCCATTGTGTCCTGAGCACAGCTGATTCTCTATCCTTGCGTGCAAATAGGCCAAGCTGTGTTAGCCCGCTGCTTCACGCTGCAGCAGCAGAGCTGTGCACACAGTAGTACCACATTCCAACACACACACACGTGCACACACATGCCACTCAGACGCTCTGTTAAGTGCTGACCCAGAGGCTCGGTGAACCTGGGCGTCAGCAGCTCAGTGCTACTACTACTGTAATGCACTGTGCTGGTTGCTATGGAAACACCCCGTTCATGCCACAGAGGAGTGTGTGAGGAGGGGAGCACTCCTCCGACACCCCCTGAACAGGCGTCTGGAGTGGTGGAGACTTGGTAGGTGTGTTCTTGAGCAGTCACTAACCTAAACGCTCCTTTCAGTCCCCTTCATGCCTGCTCCTCCGGGGGCTCCTCCCCCTCCTCCTCCTCCTCCTCCTCCTCCTCCTCCTGTGGCTGGGTTTGCACCACCACCTCCTCCTCCACTACCATCATCTTTAGGTGAGCCCGTACGGCCGCCGAGGCAGAACCCGACGCTCCCGACGCTTCATGGTGGAAATTTGCAAATGAGAACCTGGATCACAGACTGTTGGCACAGAACGCAAGAGGAGTGCACGACTCTCAGAGTCGCACAACAATTTGCTTTAAGTTCTATTCTAAGCCACATCTCAAAAGGGTCAAACCCAGCTGGTGTTACGCCTCTGGCTGGTGTGAACAGATCTCATCTGGAGATTCCACCCATCCTGTCCTGGGACCAGTGGGTGGCGGCGCTCATGTCTCCTGTTCTCTTTCAGACTGATGGGATTTGCTGATTTTAGCCTTTTATTGCTCTGTTTGCTTGCATTTTTCACTAATTCATCCAGGGTTCTTGTATAGAAAAAGCAACGTGTGTGTGTGTGTGTGTCACATCTGCAGGAGCAACTAAATGATTCCCTGAAAATTCTGTGAAACATTTGATCCTGTTAGCGACAACAGAGGCCCGTTTGGTCACATGTTCACAGGCTCCGCCCCCAAGCCTGTAGCAGGAACTAGTTTTCCTCTTATCTGAGTGTGTGCTCATTCACACACAGCGTCTGTGCTCAATGTTGGCCTGTCTTTCATTTTCCCAGGCTCCTTTGGCCTTTCCACAGAAATTCATGACAGGGCCATGGACCTTCTTCAAAAGTAAAAGGAAAAGAGCCATTTCCCCCAGTTTATTTAAACATGAAGGATGACTGCCCCCCCCCATAAATCAGATCAATCAGGTTTATCGGGACGACCTTTCCAGGACTGTAACTATCTGTCATGAATCTGCAGCCTGTTGTCGTCCTCAGCTCCCGCCTGCTTCTTTGATTGACCGCCTGCTGTATGTGTGACCACCTCCCTCATTTGTCTTTTGGGGGCTTTCCTCCCTTCTTTCTCTCCTTTTCCTCTTTTCTCCGGGTGCTTCTAGTGGTGGCCCCCGGGCCCGGTCCAGGCCCCGCCCCAATGTCCCAGTTTGGAACCATCTCGCGGCAGATTTCGCGGCACAACCCCTCCAACTCGTCCGTGTCCATGGTGTCGGCCACGGGCACCTACCGCCGGGCGCCCTCCGTCACCTCGCAGTCGTCCATCCAGCAGCAGCATCAGCAGCAGCAGCAGCAGCTCCTTATTAACGGCGGCACCCCCGGCTACGGTCAGAACTCAAGTAAGGCCCCACGCTGACAACCTCAGGCTAGAGCGGGCTCGCCTCTGCAGAGAAAAGCGCTGGAGGTGGAGATTGGCGCGGGTCTGGGAAACAGCGCCTCCCCCTGGCCGCAACCAGCCCTGCGGAGAGCTGTGACAAATCAGACCTAATCCCGGGTTGATCCTCTGGCCTCCTGCCATCCTGGGACACCACGTGACAGCCCCTCCGCTCACGGACGTCGGCAGACGTCTATGCTTGAGGACAAGTGTGTGTGTGTGTGTGTGTGTCTGTGTGTGTGTGTGTGTGTGTGTGAGCGTGTCTGCAGCTGCAGGCAGCTGAATGAATTAATCTGTTGGTGTTTGCTCCAGCACTGGAAGCATTTTATTCCTCTTTCAAAGATTAATATGTGCGGAATCTGATTGGACGCCTGCTGACCAACAGCTTAATTAGTGGTCACTCAGCGCTGCCCCGCTCTGGAAACACGTGTACCTGCTCTGTCGGGCTTCTGTGACTCCGTCTCCATGTTGCTAATGACTGACAGGCTTTGTTTCTCCGCTGCTCTCTCTCTCTCTCTGCTCGCCGGCTCTCAGTGTCCGCCGCTCCTCCTCCTCCCCCCATGCCCCAGCTGACTCCACAGATACCTCTGACTGGCTTTGTGGCCAGAATGCAGGAGAGCAGTAAGTGAAGAAGCAGAACCAGCATGCCCCTTCCCCTCATTCCCATCCCTAACGTGGAGCCAGTAGCTTCCTCCTCCGTCTGGGGGGAGGAAGCAGCTTAGAGCAGACATTGTCTGTGATTTAGACGTAGTCTGGAGGATGAACGCTGTCAGCGCTGCAGAGTTGAGGGGAAGCGTGTCGTTTAAAGGTGTGAGGAGGCCTCGCTGCCGCCTCTGCTGGCTGGAAGCCACAGTAAGTGTTTGAGGACCTGCGTGAAAGCAGGTAAAAGCTTTAGGCCAGCAAAGCTGTAATATTTACAGGAAAGGACAAGGTTAGATGAATCAAACTGCTCCACGGTCCTGCATGTTCTTCCTACACATGGGGGTGAATAATACACAGGATCAATGATTTCAGCCTCCAAACGGGACGATCGTCACTTTCAGGATTGTTGCATCATCGCATCTAAATTTACACCTTTTCCAGTCTTTAATCAGAGTTGTGGTTAAATTATTGATCATTTGCCGTATTGTTACGCCCCCGCCAATACTCACCCTGCATGACTCCCTCTCTGCCGTTGATCTGTTCTCCTGGGTGTTCTGTGTGTCTCACCTCCTGCCTGGCCCCTAGTTGCAGACAGCCCGGCTCCTCCTCCCCCTCCGCCTCCGGACGAAATCCCCCTGTTTGACGACGCTCCTCCTCCGCCGCCGCCGCCTCCCGTCGACTACGAGGAAGAGGAGGGCGCCGTGGTGCAGTACAGCGACCCGTACGCCGACGGAGATCCGCAGTGGGCGCCCAAGAACTACATCGAGAAAGGTCGGTTGGAGGCCGCAGACGCACAAAGCCGCCTTAGCCGGCGTCCGCCAACGTGTCCGTCTGTCTTTCCAGTGGTGGCCATCTACGACTACACCAAGGACAAGGACGACGAGCTGAGCTTCATGGAGGGCGCCATCATCTACGTCATCAAGAAGAACGACGACGGCTGGTTCGAGGGCGTCTGCAGCGGCGTCACCGGACTCTTCCCCGGCAACTACGTGGAGAGCATCATGCACTACGCCGACTGAGGAGGCCTGCAGTAACAGTACAGTCTATTTATTCAGTCAT
>CAAE01014768.1:355548-545230 GCA_000180735.1 Tetraodon nigroviridis | reverse complement strand
CCTTTTACCATTTTTTTTCTTCTCTCATTTCTCCTTTTCTCTTTCATACTTATTTTATTTTCTTATTTTATCCTTTTATTGCTCTTTTTTGTTTCATTTTTCACAAATTGATGGAATTTTTCTTTTATATAAAAAGCAACGTTTGTGTGTGTGTGTGTCACATCTGCAGGAGCAACTAAATGATTCCCTGAAAATTCTGTGAAACATTTGATCCTGTTAGCGACAACAGAGGCCCGTTTGGTCACATGTTCACAGGCTCCGCCCCCAAGCCTGTAGCAGGAACTAGTTTTCCTCTTATCTGAGTGTGTGCTCATTCACACACAGCGTCTGTGCTCAATGTTGGCCTGTCTTTCATTTTCCCAGGCTCCTTTGGCCTTTCCACAGAAATTCATGACAGGGCCATGGACCTTCTTCAAAAGTAAAAGGAAAAGAGCCATTTCCCCCAGTTTATTTAAACATGAAGGATGACTGCCCCCCCCATAAATCAGATCAATCAGATTTATCGGGACGACCTTTCCAGGACTGTAACTATCTGTCATGAATCTGCAGCCTGTTGTCGTCCTCAGCTCCCGCCTGCTTCTTTGATTGACCGCCTGCTGTATGTGTGACCACCTCCCTCATTTGTCTTTTGGGGGCTTTCCTCCCTTCTTTCTCTCCTTTTCCTCTTTTCTCCGGGTGCTTCTAGTGGTGGCCCCCGGGCCCGGTCCAGGCCCCGCCCCAATGTCCCAGTTATGGACCATCTCGCGGCAGATTTCGCGGCACAACCCCTCCCACTCGTCCGTGTCAATGGTGTCGGCCACGGGCACCTACCGCCGGGCGCCCTCCGTCACCTCGCAGTCGTCCATCCAGCAGCAGCATCAACAGCAGCAGCAGCCTCTTATTAACGGCGGCACCCCCGGCTACGGTCAGAACTCAAGTAAGGGCCCACGCTGACAACCTCAGGCTAGAGCGGGCTCGCCTCTGCAGAGAAAAGCGCTGGAGGTGGAGATTGGCGCGGGTCTGGGAAACAGCGCCTCCCCCTGGCCGCAACCAGCCCTGCGGAGAGCTGTGACAAATCAGACCTAATCCCGGGTTGATCCTCTGGCCTCCTGCCATCCTGGGACACCACGTGACAGCCCCTCCGCTCGCGGACGTCGGCAGACGTCTATGCTTGAGGACAAGTGTGTGTGTGTGTGTGTGTGTGTGTGTGTGTGTGTGTGTGAGCGTGTCTGCAGCTGCAGGCAGCTGAATGAATTAATCTGTTGGTGTTTGCTCCAGCACTGGAAGCATTTTATTCCTCTTTCAAAGATTAATATGTGCGGAATCTGATTGGACGCCTGCTGACCAACAGCTTAATTAGTGGTCACTCAGCGCTGCCCCGCTCTGGAAACACGTGTACCTGCTCTGTCGGGCTTCTGTGACTCCGTCTCCATGTTGCTGGTGACTGACAGGCTTTGTTTCTCCGCTGCTCTCTCTCTCTCTCTCTGCTCGCCGGCTCTCAGTGTCCGCCGCTCCTCCTCCTCCCCCCATGCCCCAGCTGACTCCACAGATACCTCTGACTGGCTTTGTGGCCAGAATGCAGGAGAGCAGTAAGTGAAGAAGCAGAACCAGCATGCCCCTTCCCCTCATTCCCATCCCTAACGTGGAGCCAGTAGCTTCCTCCTCCGTCTGGGGGGAGGAAGCAGCTTAGAGCAGACATTGTCAAAGCTGTAATATTTACAGGAAAGGACAAGGTTAGATGAATCAAACTGCTCCATGGTCCTGCATGTTCTTCCTACACATGGGGGTGAATAATACACAGGATCAATGATTTCAGCCTCCAAACGGGACGATCGTCACTTTCAGGATTGTTGCATCATCGCATCTAAATTTACACCTTTTCCAGTCTTTAATCAGAGTTGTGGTTAAATTATTGATCATTTGCCGTATTGTTACGCCCCCGCCAATACTCACCCTGCATGACTCCCTCTCTGCCGTTGATCTGTTCTCCTGGGTGTTCTGTGTGTCTCACTTCCTGCCTGGCCCCTAGTTGCAGACAGCCCGGCTCCTCCTCCCCCTCCGCCTCCGGACGAAATCCCCCTGTTTGACGACGCTCCTCCTCCGCCGCCGCCGCCTCCCGTCGACTACGAGGAAGAGGAGGGCGCCGTGGTGCAGTACAGCGACCCGTACGCCGACGGAGATCCGCAGTGGGCGCCCAAGAACTACATCGAGAAAGGTCGGTCGGAGGCCGCAGACGCACAAAGCCGCGTTAGCCGGCGTCCGCCAACGTGTCCGTCTGTCTTTCCAGTGGTGGCCATCTACGACTACACCAAGGACAAGGACGACGAGCTGAGCTTCATGGAGGGCGCCATCATCTACGTCATCAAGAAGAACGACGACGGCTGGTTCGAGGGCGTCTGCAGCGGCGTCACCGGACTCTTCCCCGGCAACTACGTGGAGAGCATCATGCACTACGCCGACTGAGGAGGCCTGCAGTAACAGTACAGTCTATTTATTCAGTCATATCCTAGCGCCTCCCAGCAGCGTTAGCCGCATCGCCCCGTTGTGATATGATGGAACCTTTTTCGGTATAAGAATATCTATCTAGTTTATTTTGGTGTTGCTAGGGTGGATGGGAACCGTGGCGGACACGTGTCGATGCTGCTGGGATCGAACCGCTGCGGTTGAGACACTGTTGGCTTCACAAAAAGAACATTATCAGATTAAAAGGATCATGTGTTTGAAAACCAATCAGTTGTTTTTGTACTCTCCAGCCAGGTTTTTTCCCCTCCCTCTTGATTCCATAAGGAAGTGAACTCTGGTCAGCCTGTTAATTTTTACATTTTTATATTAGCTGACTGAAGCATGCAGTTATAAACGGCTGTGTAAATGAATCGTCTTCCATGTTTCTAAATGTCTGAATTTTCAGTTTTGTTTGAAATTCCAATCAGTTCAAGTGTCCCTCCGGCAGAAAACCACTCCTTTTTTCCATTTGAAGATGACGTGGCGTCGGTGCTGGCGGTCAGGCCAGGCTAACCTGCAGCGCCGCCTCTCTTTAGATGGAACCAAGCAACCACACCTCCGGCGGCCCCCAGGCTGTCTCGCTCAGGACTCAAGTTCGTTTGATTGGCCTTCAGACACATCCAACAAGCACGTTTTTAAACGATATCGGCCCGTTTGCAGCTAATTTCATTGATATTTTGCGTCAGTATATCCAGTGAAAATTGTCCTGGCCTGAGTCTCTTCCTGTCCGCCCTTCGTTTGTACATATATGTTGATTAAAAGAATATGTACAGTCTTTTATAATAAACAATTCTATGTACAACAGGCGCATGTGGCTGCTTTAGGGAAACAGATGTGGAGATTAGGTAAAAAAACAGAGCAGGTTTATTAAACGTGACGTTAAGGCTTTGGTTGGTACAAAGCACAAATCCTGCAACTTCAACGGATCAAAGACGAGTCTGATGCGTGGACGGATCACCAAACGCAAACACACACACACAGACGATGGTCTCGGTTCTGCTAGTGTCGCAGGTTGTTGCGCCACCGCCGCCGCGGCTCGGTGCTGGCGCCCGCGGGCCTGCGGAGGTGGTCGCGGTTACAGTACGGATTTGCTGATTCAGCCATGTGAGTTACGTCTGGTTGCACTGAAACCTGCCTGCGACTGTGTCTTTTCATGCAACCTGTCGTGTTTCTTCCCAGCGCAGAGAGCCACGAAGCGTCCGTCCACAGAGACCCCGAGGAGGTCTTTCTGGACCGAGCTTTGGTTTCTCTCTGTCCCAGCCGGGCCTGTGGGCGGCGTGCCGCGCCGTGAGCTGCCTGCTGCGGACCTGGGCCAGGGAGCGTCACTTGTCCCTGGTGAGCACCATCTCCGTCAGCCTGATGAGGGCGTCCCGCTCCGCCGACGGCCTCAGCAGGCTGATCTGCCTGATGGCTTCTTGGCAGTAGCGCCGCGCCAGGTAGTTGGTCTGTTCCACGCCGTCGCTCTGCAACAGAGGCGGAGGCGGAGGTGAGCTGAGGGCTCGGCCGCCGACGGGCGCGTCTCGGTGGTACCTGGAGGACGTACTGCCAGGCCCGGTCCACGTCGCCTTTGGAGCTGAAACGTCTCATGATCATGGCGTGGAGCTCAGGAAACTGCAGAGGCAGAGAGTGTGTGTGTGTGTGTGTGTGTTGAGCAGCTGCGGTGGCGTCTGACGGGGGGGTGGAGTCTCACCTGCTGGCAGGCGAACAGCACCGGCCCGGTGGCCAGGCCCAGTTTGAGGTCTGCGGCCGAGGGCTTCCCCAGCTGGTTGGCTCCGGAGGTGAAGTCAAGGACGTCGTCCACCAGCTGCAGGGAGACAAACGGTCATGTGATCGCCCCAGCACCTGAAGGGCAGGTAAGGGGCGGGCCGGGACAAGGGGACTACCTGAAAGGCGATGCCCACGTTCTTTCCGTACTGGAAGGCTATTTCGTGCACTTCCGGGTCAGAGTTCACCAGGATGGAGACCTTGGATGGAGGAAGAGGTGAGCACACCCGGACGAGGCCGCTCTCCTCCCTCCGGCTCATTTGTGTGGAGAAGGAACGTACATACTGCTTTGCAACTGTTGGCGATGAGGCTCGCCGTCTTCTTGAAGGTTTTCTCGAGGTAGTGTTTGAATCGCTCCTTCTCGTTCTCCTTGGACCCCAGCTGCATGAACTCCCCTGGAAGCACAACAGATGCAAGCCCAGGTTCCGGCGCTTCCGCCCACCCTCGGAGCGCCGGGACTACCGTACCTCGCACCAGGTCCTCGATCACCTGCGACAGCACCTTCACCACGGTGATGTTGCCGATCCGAGCCAAGGCCATGGAGGCGGCAGACAGGATGAAATCTCCAGCCAGGATGGCCTGAAAGAGAGGCCGTGAGCTTCCGTCCAGGAGGGCGGGGCGAGCCCAGCCGGGTCCAGCTCACACACCTTCCTTTCACCCCAGATCTCGTTGATGGTCGTCTTTCCCCGCCGCTGGTCCGACCCGTCGATGACATCGTCGTGCACCAGGCTGGCGGTGTGGATCATCTCTGAGATCATGGCGATGGCGCGCTGTCCTGGCAGCAAGTCGCTGCAGAGGTCAGAGGTCACAGGCTTAGTCATTGCAAAAGGCACGTTTTCGCGGGGGTTTCGCCTCCTAGACCGTTCAGCGAGTCTGTATTTTCCGGAGGAGGTTTACCCGGATCTGTTGCTGTGGATGTTGAGGGCCCGGGCCATCAGGACCACGATCATCGGTCGGATGGCTTTGCCCTTTCCATCAAAGTAGTAGTCGCACAGGAATTTTAGCTCTTCCTTGGATACAAACAGCTCCTGTCAGAGACACGGGACATCAGTCAGCATCCCAGGCAGACGTGAGCGGTCCAGCCACGTTCCTGACCTTCCTGATGTCCTCATAGAGGCTTTTTAAATCCTTCTGGGCCAACATGAAGGGGTCCTTCAGCTTCACGTCGCTGTGCATCTTTCTGCAGCCACAGGACTGAGATGAGGAGCCCGAAAACCGCCTGTTCACAAAACAAACGCTGCTGAGCACACCGATAAATGGATATGGAGAGCATTTGTTTCTTACCTGAAGAATAATGAGGTCAGGGTTAGCGTTTTTGGCGCCATCGGTGTTGACAGCTGAGCTGGTCGATCCTAAAACGAAGATAATCTCTTCAGAAAGTGTAAAAAGAGCTGATTTCACCACATATTATTTATCTTGAAGAAGGTGTGAAAGCTACTTTAAACAGAGGTAAGGAAACTACACTTTTGTACACTTATCTTTATTTATTACATTTAATAAAGTGTGCACATTACAGAATGAATCGGATAATTGGAATGAATGAATGAATGAAATTTGAAGGTCTATCTAAACGTGGATTAGGAGGTGTGGGATTAAAAACGGACACCGGCAGATTAAAGGCAGACCTTCTCTTATTTCCTGTTATCCGAGCAGCTGTTTTGACCTTAAAGCCGAGCAGGAAAACGCCCCTATAAATAAACTACGAGGCATTCCTTTGAAACATTTCAAGAACAAACCCGAGAGGTAAATTTAGGCCCGGACAGAGGTGGCCCTGATCAAACGATCCCCCGGAGAAGCAGCGTGGGTGACGGTCGGAGGTGTTTGACCTTCCGCCGTGACAGCGCTTCCAGCCTGGGTCAACCCGGAAAACTCACCTCACTGCGCCTCCGACAGCCCCGGGACCCCGGCCCCAGGCCGGAGGCCGAGGCGGACGCGGCTCTGCTGAAGCACCGCACCGTTTCATGAACACTGGTCCTGGTGAAGCTCGTACCCCACGGCCGGCAGAGCCCCCACCGCGGAACCGCCATATTCCCCCGGAACGTTCCTCCAGCCCGGGTTTATATCAGCACGAGCCGGAAACCGAGGGAGCCGTCGACGGATGATGACGTAGCATAGGGCGACGGAAGCGTTACAGCCAAAGTTGGGGGTAAGTTCTGTTTATTTAGAACGCGTCTAATATTTAAAAGACGCAGTGTTGTCGCTAAGTACAAACAACAAATACCGTAAGTCTGGCCTACGTATAAAATGTTATCCAGCCGTGAGAGCTAATAACGGCGCTAACAGGTAACTGGTTCTTTTTAGCCTATAATGCTAGAAACTAAAGCTACGTGGAGATAAAGTTTGTTCATCAGTGTATCACATAGGTTTAACTATGGATCTATACTATAAAAAAACAAAGATTTAGACTAATGACCAGGAAGGAAAATGACTGTTCACTGATTCGCCCCACTGGGCAGGTCAGCCGATGGGCGGACGCGCTCTGGGCCAGTTCACCAGCAGGTCAGAAGGCTGCTGCTTCTGAACACCTGCCGTCAGCTGAAGCTCTGAATCCGGTGAGGTTTGGGAACTGCAGCCGATCTGGGAAGGATCTGGGAAAACTCCCTCTTCCAGGTTTGACCCGTGGTTTTTTTTTTTGTTTGTTTGTTTCATCTCTCTTTGGCTTTTCATTTGTTGGGACGTGAGTGCAGGTCGGGAGACGGTGGAGCTGCCATCCGCTCATCTGTGAGGGGGTTCTGGTATTTCTATAATTCACATGCTGCACTCGTACGGATGAATTTAAAGAAGCGAAAGAACTAAAAAAAAAACGTAATGTGCGCCAAAATAATGAGCAATCGTTAACAGTGAAGTTCTTCCATCTCGTATTTCAATTCAAGTGATGTTTTCGATTGGAAAAATGCGTTTTAAGTTCTTCTGGAAGTTCACTTTTGCATCCTGATTGATTGTCAGTAATGTTACATGTTTTCCCTCACGTATTATCAGACGGAAGCGGGTAGGAAATGAATGAATGAATGTCACCGGAAGAATCTCTGCTGGTTTTCAGACTCAGCCCAATGGCTCCGCTGAGCTCAGCTCGGTTTGCAGTCCGCCGCTTCCGGGCTCCTTATTTGGCATCAAAATTCTGGATTTCCACCCGGACGTCCCCGCTAGGAGACAAGAACCTCCTGCTCATGGGTCCCCCTGGGGCGGGGAAGACCACGGTGGGGAGGGTGGTGGCCCACAGACTGGGCCTGCCTGCTGTGGACGTGGATGACCACGTCCTGGAGCCCACCTGGAAGATGCCCGTGGCCGAGAAGCTGGCGCTGGTGGGTGGACCGCGTTTCCTGGAGGAAGAAGGCCAGGCTTTGTGCAGCTTTTCTGCCTCCGGTTGCGTGGTTTCCCTCACTGGCTCCAACCCTCTTCACACTGCAGCGATGCAGCACGTCAAAGAGACGGGGGTGGTCGTCTACCTGGACGTGGACAGCCAAGACATCCTGGCGCGACTCCAAAGGATGAAGGTGAACCGGATTGTCGGCCAGGAGGCCGGAGTGCCGATGAGGGACATCCTGGGATACAGGAGGCAGTTTTATGAGAAGTGGCTGGACGTCCGTGTGCTGTGTGGCCGAGGGGAAACCACAGAAGAAGTGGCAGAGAAGGTGCTCAAAGCCCTGGACAGGTACCAGAACCAGGAGACGGAGACCTACGTTTCTACCAGACGTGATCCAACGGAATCGTCCGAGAAGAAGGCATACTTCAGCGACGTGGTGGTGGAGGGTTTGGCCCCGGACGGAGGCCTCTACGTTCCCCAGCGCGGCTTCCCAGTCCTGGATGCTCGGGAATGGCAGAGACTGACCCCCATGTCCTACCTTGAACGGGCCTCGGTTCTACTTGAGCGGTGCGTCCACCCCTTGGACGTCTCCGCGGTGGATCTGAGGACAATGGTGGTCCGAGCGTACGGACGAAACTTCTCCAGCGCAGCAGATGGCCCCCGTCAGACACCTCCTCCACAACCAGTACGTCCAGGAGCTCTTTCACGGTCCCACCGCCTCCTTTAAGGACTTCGCCCTGCAGCTGATGCCCCAGCTCTTCGCCCACTGCCTCCCGCCCATGTGCAACTACCTCATCCTGGTGGCCACCTCCGGAGACACCGGCAGCGCCGTTCTGAGCGGCTTCGGCAAGCTCGGCGAGGCCGACAGGCGCCGGGTGGGCGTGCTGGTGCTGTTCCCAGAGGGAGGCGTGAGCCGGGTCCAGAAGCTCCAGATGACCCGCCACAGGGACGGCAACGCCAGGGCTGTGGGCGTCCTCGCCGACTTTGACTTCTGCCAGAGGAGCATCAAGAGGATGTTCGGAGAGTGCGGGCTGGCCGGACACCTGGCTGCGGAGTACGCCACCGTCCTCAGCACCGCCAACTCCATCAACTGGGCCCGGTTGCTGCCACAGGTGAGCCGACCACCACAGGTGTAGCGGTGGGATTAATCCATGTTCTTGCTGCTGAGGGAGCTCTGTCTGCTCTGTGGCAGGTGGTGTACCACTGCTCCGCCTACCTGGACCTGTGCAGGGACGGCGCCATCAGCTTTGGGGAGCCCGTGGACGTTTGCATCCCCACTGGGAACTTTGGCAACGCCATGTCAGCCGTGTACGCCAAATCAATGGGCGTACCTATACGAAACGTCATCTGCGCCTCCAACCACAACTGCGTGGTTGCAGACTTCATCAACACGGGTGAGTACGACCTCCGGCGGCGCCCCCTGCTGGCCTCGCGCTCCCCGGCCATCGATATTCTGAAACCCTCCAACCTCGAGAGGTTCGTCCACCACGCCTCCGGCGGAGACGGGCGCCTTGTGGAGCAGCTGTTCACGCGGCTGGACGCCCACCGGCACTTCAGCGTCCCGCCCGGCCTCCTCCAGCAGGTGCTGGCCGGCTGGTGCTCGGAGGAAGACTGTTTGGCCGCCGTCCGGCAGGTCCACGCACGGACGGGCTACGTCATGGACCCCCACACGGCGGTGGCCAAAGTCGTGGCTGACCGGCTGCAGGACGGCTCCTGTCCTGTGGTGCTGTGCTCCACCGCTCACTACGGGAAGTTTGGCCCCGCCGTGTTGGAGGCTTTGGGGATCAGAGGCGTTCCGGACGATCCCGTCCAGCAGCTGAGGACTCTGGCCTCAGTGGCGTCCGGACCGGACACACACACAGGCTTGATGGCATGTCTGGACAGGAGGACAGGACACGCCGTGTGTGGGCCAGAGTACGCAGCGCTGGTGGAGGAGGTGGAGCTCATGATCCAGGACTCCTTCATGAAGGTTCTGTAGGAGGGTTCCTGGACCCGCTGGGCCCCGCCGGACTCTTGGACCCTGGGTCCTTGTCTTTCAGCACTTGTGAGCTTTGGAAATACAAACACAACATTTATTACTTACAGATCAGTCACCAGGAAATGATCCTTTTGTAAAATGTTATTTTTGTTTATCCTGCAGTCATGCAACTGCGGCCTCTGGCCGGTAGGGGGAGACATAACCCTAGTATCCAGAAGACAAAGGTTCGGTATTGTTGGTCCTAACTGTATTATTTTTCACATTTATTCACATATATTCAATATAAAACACAATTTTAAAAGCGGAGGAGGCTCCTGGTGTAATTAAACTGGTGTTATCAGGCAAACAGAGCAGTTGAGAGGAGATGAACTCCAGCCTGTTTTTGTCGTGTTGATGGTGCGTTACTGTCGACCTGTGACAACACGGAGTAAAGGATGACACCCCACCGCTGCGTGGATGTTACATAACAAATGGCCACTAGCGTAGCCCCCTTGGTACGCCTCTCTGCTTGTTATTTTCCCTCTTCCTCCCTGCTGCGCCTGCAGTTTGCTGCGAGCATTGGCCTTATTAATCAAGCTGCTTGGCAGCTGAATGTGAGAAACGGGTGTGTGAGCGTCTGAAGGGGGATGATGGGTAATGTGCAGGTGTGTGTATGTGTGTGTGTGTGTGGAGGCAAAGAGAGCCAGCTGTTGCTCGCATCCTATAGCGCTCCACGGCTCAGTGCGGCGGGATAATTGCAGGTAGCGGCTTGCATCGCCTTAATGTGCACCTCTGGTACAATGGAAGCCTTCCTCTCTTTGACTGTGCAGGAAATCAAAGGAGTCTGAGTGGATCTGCTCTTATTTAAAGAAATCCCCCCCAGGACTAAACCCTCCTCGTCCATCCCGGATGAGAATTGAAAGGCGCCGAACGACTGTTGTGAAGCGGACGCTGGCCCCTGCTGCCGGGCCCCGGGTCAAGCGCGCCGCAGCAGCGTCTCTGCCCCGGCTAATGTGCTTCCACAAAGGTCCAATTGAGGGAGGAGGGGGGAGGGGGGGTGAATGGCGTCCAGATCTCCCTCCAGAACAAGCCAGGATCTCAGTTAGTCAATTTAGTTCTGCTAACGTAGCCCCGCTAGCTCAGCTGGAGCGGCCTGAGTCGGCTACGCGAGGCGCTAACTGAAGTCCTCTTCTGCTGCGTGTTCAGTGACAGTCGGAGGGTCGGTTTCATGTCTGCCTGCTGGCGGAAGCTAACCCCCGCCAGCTAGCAGTCAGCTGGGTCCTGGGAGACATAGCCCGTATCTTATTTCGCGCAGGCCCATCCTGGGGTCATTGATTTCTCGTTCCACGAGTGAGAAATGACTTCTCATCCAGGAGAACCTGGCTGAGTCTCCAGGAGCCCCCGGAAGCGTGGCCTGAGTCCAGTCTGCCTCCGGAGGCTTCTGGGTTCTCCTTCAGCTGAAGCTCAAGCGCTGGGAGGCAGCACCTGCTTTGCTTCCTGTCTTTGTCCTGTGTTAGCTTAGCCGCCAACTGGTCTTCTCAACTGATGCTAACCTCGACAGACGTTAACCGGTAGCAGAGACGCGCTAACGAAGAAGACTCCGAAGGTTTATTATTATTTAGAAGGTTGTTGCCAAGGAACAAATGAGTTGTTGAGTTCTGTCATTCTCTCAAAATATATAGACACGTGTTGCCATGGTAACTGGCCTCAGTTTTCACAGTTTACCACAGTAAAAAATGAGCTAAGATGCAAACTGTTGTTACTGTTGAGGGTAATTGAGCCAGCAGCGATGCGGGTCCCCTCTGGAGCCGCGCTGCCATGTTTCTACAGTGGCCCAGAGGGGACAGACGGGCCTTCTTTTAAATGTCCTGCCTTTGTTCTTGCTCTGACAGCCTCTGATCCCACTTTTCACGGCTCCTCCGAGCGGCGGCGGCGGCGCCGCCACAGATGGCTTCCCCCTTATTCCCGGGGCCTCCCACCCGCGCCGCCACCTTCCTGGTGCTATCCCGCCCGAGGTGAGGAGTGATCAGCGACTGTCGCACGGTGAGTGATTTCCTGACTGCAGGCCGGCTCCGGGACAGCCGGAGCTTGTTCATCAAAGTGACAGATCGGAGAGGAGAGCAGCAGACAGGCGTCACCGCGGCGCCAGACCAGGAGGGGCACCAGCTTGGGTAGGGCCTCACATTCCTGAGGTTCCGGCCCGGGATGTGACTGGCAGCAGAACCTAGATGCTGATTCAGCCTTGCTTTAGCCTTCTTAGCCCAGGAGTCCAGGTTCTGAGCTTGGAGCCGCTCCGACACTCCGATGAAGAACCTCACAGGAGTTCAACCCGCGTTGGGGTTCCACCTGGAAGAACCCAGACACACCAGTCTCTGAGCTAAGTCCTAACCAGAACCTTGTCCCCCAGTAGAACCTCCCAGCAGACGTGTCCAGGTCCAGATCCTGTCCGGCTCCCACATGTCACCCTCCGACACGCCTGTCTTCCTCACCCCCCATCACTCCCGGCAGGTGCCTCAGGCTCAGCCCGGCGTGACGACAGAGGTGCGTGCGTGTGCGCGTGCGCAGCCATGAAGCCACTGATCTGATGAGTCCTTTCAATCTATTTCAGCATCTCCTCCCAGACGTCGGAGGACCTCCGGACCCGTCGGCTGAGGGGGCCCGGAGCCCTGGATGGGGCCAGGAAGGTGAGCTTCACCTCCTGCACGGGAGGAGTTCGTCTGCCAAACGAGAACCCCCCCCCTCCTCCGACATCTTAAAAATGGAATAGATTAGCCTCTTCCTATAGGGAGGAGAGAGAGAGGGAGAGGGAGAGAGAGAGAGAGGGAGAGGGAGAGGGGAGGAGGGAGGAGGGAGAGAGGATGCAGGCGAACGCTCAGTATCAACAAGCTGCATGAAGCATCTGTAAGGAAAATTCAGCGCGGGCAGCAGGGGGGTTCCTTCCGCGTCCCCCCGCCTCATCCTCCTGCATCACAGGCGTGAATCTCCTCGCAGCCTCCCCCCAGACGCGGCGATGCTGTAGCGGCGCGTTCCCGCTCCCTTTTCCGCCCATCGACGCCGCAGCTCGGCGCAGCGATCCCCCCCGCACATCCGCGGACGCTCCCCGGTCGGAGATGGCTGTCCTGCGGCTGTCGTTCCTGCTGCAAGTGGGGCTGGTGATCGGATCCAACCTCGGATACGCGGAACGCGCGCCGCGCCGGGGAGAGGGGACGCGGGAGGCGGCGGACGGCGCTCAGGCGCAGCGTCGGCGGCTGCGTCCTCCGCCCGCGGTGACGGCGGAGTTGCCGCAGAAGCTGGAAGAACGTCTCCCCAAAGTGGTCACGGCTTTCCTCCACAGCGGGGACTCCAGCACCTTGCAGCACTCCAACTGCTCGCGGAGCTACGAGCTCCCCTCTCTGCGGGGAAGGTCACCCGCCGCCCCGCACCGCTCCGTCAGCGGCGCGCTGGACGCGCTGCTGCACGCCGCCAACTTCCTCAGCGTGATCCTGCAAGCCAACAGGTCCGGAGAGCAGAGCCTGCGGCGCGACATGGAGTGGTACCACGCTCTGGTTCGGAGCATCCTGGAGGGGGATTCCAGGATCCACCGGGCTGTGGTCACTTTCGGGCCGGATGCGTCCGTGCGGGGACCCGCGGTGCTGCTCCAGGCGACCAGGGCCGGCCAGCAGATCGTCCTGCAGGACCTGTCCAGCGTGGCCCGGCGGCTCCACAACCGCACCGCCGACACGGGCTGGTACCACGACGCCAAGGAGGCCGAGAAGAAGCCCGGCTTCCGGAAGAGGGTCCTGAGCCAGAACCCGAGCCTAGATTCTGTGGGCAGGGGGGAGCCCAGCTTGTTCCCGGACAGGGCGCACGTGAGGTGGTCCGCGCCCTACCTGGAGTGTGCGGAGGGCGTTCTGCTCCCACGCTGGCTCCTGACCTTATCGGCTGCCCTCTACGGCCTGAAGGACGACCTGGCTCCGGAGTTCAGGTAAGCCGTCGGACCCCCTCCTCCTGGGGGGGTCCCAGCCGACGGTCACCTCTGCTTCACCTTCCAGAAGCTACGGATGAGCTCAGGTTCCCCCACCCACCAGCCCCCTCACGCCGCAGACCCCCCCCCACTCCTCCATCTCTGGCCTCTCTTCTCCAGTAAGGCGGCGGGATGCTAAAAATAACCCTGGATGTTACCGCTGGAAACCTCCGGCTGCGGCGCCTCGTTTGTTTTCCAAACTCGCTCTCACCCAGGAATATTTGCCCCCCCTAACCCCCCTCGCTCCTTCTAGATCCGTTTTTAGACAAAACCTTCTGGATGAGAGGCGCCCGGAACGCTGACGAGGCTCCGGCTGAACCCGACCAACAACCCCCCCAGATAAATATTTAATCCCAGTCGGGGGTTTCCACTCGTGTTCCGGTGAATCTTTCATCTTCTAGAGTCGCTGACAGTCGGGACAGATGGAGAAATGGTGACAAAAGCCGTCTGCAAGCCGTCAGCTAGCACCTAGCGTCGCACCTCACGCTCGCGCCGTTCGGCCAAGGCAGTCGTCGGAAACCAGCCAGCCAGCAGAAAAACACAGAAGATCAAAGTGCACTTAGCATCGAGCTAAGTGCGCGATCTAGAGAGCAGTAGTTCGTTATCTGCCAAATTCCAAACTTTTCCCCGTAATTCTAAACAACTTTACTGCAGGATAAATAAGACTGTTTGGACGCTAGCTTGAGTTAGCCTGAAGCGCCTGAATTCCCATTCAGGCTAGCTTCTGCAGGTCTGCTTTGATGTGGTGCATTAGCCTTCTGTTCATTAGCCTGCTGGCAGTAGGTGCTACTAGCTCCGCCCTCAGACATCAGCTCTCCTCCAGATGACTACACAATCGATACCACAATGAATTAATAATGAAAGTTGTAGAACAGCGGCCCTGCCCCGGCCGCTCCAGCGCCCATTTAAAGGAGCCCTCACTGGCTGCCGCAGGCGGCCAGGTGGCTCAACGCAGTCCGGGCGATAATGGCGACCGACTCGGCGTTTTGGTCTTCGAGGGGCACCTTTCATGAGGGCAGAAGCTCTCAGAAAACCTCGTCTCTTTCTTTGGTTTGGGCCGCCGGCGCTGCTGCTGAAGACTCGTGACAGAACTCAATAAAGCCGAGCCGGGCGGAGACAAAACGCCGCCGTGCCCGCGAGCCGCGCTCACATTAGCCTAATGCATTTCCATCGCGGAGGAGGCCTCTTCCTCAGGAGCGCTTCGCATTGTTCCTGAACCGTGGCCTCTGAAAGGACGGAGACGCGCTCCTGTCCCGGACACGGGGACGGATGTGCCTGGAGGTCATAGGGGGGTCGTTGGTAGGAGCCGACGTAGCTGTGCTGACCGCTAAACACAAGCTAGACCTGTAGAAGTGCTGGTAAATTAGCTCGTTACAAAGTTTTAGACTTTGACAAAGCCTGTGCTATTAGCTAACACCATCTAGTGGCTAATCAGACACGCAGCAGCAGATGAAAGCTTCGCCCCGTTAGCGCTGGTGCTGACGATGCCAATGTAGACCCCCCGAGAGGGGTCAGGGGTCAGGAGGCGCTAAACAAAACGATTCACAGCTTTGTTGTTAGCTCCGCTCAAACGGAGTCCGTCTGCGTGGAGCTAAACGTCCAGGAGCCAGTTGGTGGTTCTGAGGGACCAACAGGAACCTCCCCATGTCCCAGGATCCATCAGCCATCCATCTGCTTTTATCATGTCACCCAAGTGTGTGTGTGTGTGTCTGTGGTTTCCCTCAAAGCTGTCCTCCTGTCCTGCAGGGGCGTGGTGCGCGTGGACGTCAACCTCCAGGACGTGGACATCGACCAGTGCTCCTCTGACGGCTGGTTCGCTGGAACCCATCGGTGCAACGCCACCACCATGGAGGTGAGTGACCGACTGTTAGCTTCCCCGCTAACGCGCTCTGCTACTGCTAACCCAATGGTGTTGGGTTTTCTTTAGCCTAACGGGCTTCTTTGGGGCCCTTTGGATCAAAAGCACCATAGTTGTAGTTCCCAGAGGCAGCAGAGAGCCGTTCCTGTGCACCGCCGCACAAAGACGCTAATGGAGGCGTTGATGGAGGGTGTGATGCGGTTAGCAGCCGCAGGTCAGGGCACAGGCATGAGGCGCAAGCCTGAGCTTAGCCCCTTAGCCGCTGGCGTCCTGACCCTCCACCCGTCACCTGACGGCAGCTGTAAAAGCAGCCAGCCGGTCCAGCCAGCCTCCGCCGGCCTGATTTATGTCTGATTGTGTCTCCAGCAGCAATCTGTCCTCACAGCTGCCCGTTAACGTGTTTCAGCACCGCAGAGACAAGATCTTTATTGGCAGAGCTAGTTTACAGCCTGTTTGAAAGCCTGATTCTGTCCCATCAGGACTCGGCCGTCACGTCTTTCTGCCTGTTTTGCAGCTAAATCCATTAAAAACAGGCTCATTTCCAAAGGAGGAGGCATCTCTGTCTTCTTGTCTTTCATGAGGCTAACTTTTCACTAGCCTATTAGGAGGCCTGTTTGCGGTACGCTAGCACGCTGACGGCGGCGTTCTGCAGCCGGTTTTGCCTCCTCGTCCTCATGAAAGCACGTATTCTGGTGGGACTGGCGTGCAGAGCAGCGGGTCGTGACCTTTTAACCCCTCCACAGAGGCTGGGAAGAAGGGTCGGAGCGACGCAATTAGCTTAATTCCTCCCTCTTTGTTGAGGCTAACAGCCAATTACCTCCAGGAGCTTCACCAGAGCCGCCAGGGAGCTTCTGGTTCCGTCCCAGCCGGAGTCCTGGACGCTGCTGGACAGCTAGCATGTCCAGGACATCCTGGTGCAGAAAGGACAGATTTCCAACCGGAAGTTGGAGCTTGAGCCTGGCTAGCGTCTGTCTGGGCTCCGCCTCCCGTCCCCTCTGCTCAGGAGTCGTCTGGGGACGCCGGAGACCAGATGTGAAGCCAGCGTGGCCTTACGCTCACGGAGGACGGGTATAGATGGAGGAGGAAGAGGAAGAGGAAGAGGAGGCGCTGACAAAGATAAAGTGACAGTAGCTGGGTTTTAAAATAACCCTCCTTCACTTCAGCTCAGGTCTGATGAAGACGCTTACGTAACGGCAGCGCTGGCCCGGTCCTCCTCCTGCTCCTCATCAGCCCATCCCTGTTTGCACAGAAGGCCATACGGTGCAGTCATGTGACCTGAGGCCGCGGTAGCTAGCATACAGCCACCTGTCCTCATCGACATTAACCTTCAAACCCCCAAATTAACGTCATCTTCACTTCAAAGCAGGAAAGAACAAAGCCCACCCGTTTGCCGCTCCTGGGTCCGCAGCTTCGGACTTGTGAGCTTCTTGCACTGGGAGCGGAAGCGTGCACGCCGGGGACCGAGCCACCATGGCGGGCGTGTCTGAACACGCCTGAGCCTGGCGGTGCCGCCCGGCTCCCTGGAGGTTCCCCTCAGCCCTCCGGGCTTTGGTCTTTGGACTAAATCAAAGCTGAGCGGGGCTGGTAGACCCGGCCGGTCCCGCCCCTCCGTGCACGCGCAGCCACAGCGTCTCCTCCGTCTCCTCCGTCTCCTCACTAATCACTGGTGATGAGCTTTCCTCCGCCCTCCGTCTGACCGTTACTCCAACCCACAGACGCCTGTTAGCTCCTGACCCGGGTGGAGGAGCGTCCAGTTCCTGGTTGCACGCTCAGGTGGAGGGTGAGGTGGCAGGCTGAGGTGGAGGCTGAGGTGGAGGCTCAGGTGGAGGCTGAGGTGGAGGCTGAGGTGGAGGCTCCAGGTGGAGGCTGAGGTGGAGGCTGAGGTGGAGGACGCTCTAGCGTCAATCACAGCCTCTCTGAGCTCCTTTTTTTCTTTTTTTAACTCCCAGCTTGATGTCATGAAAAGGTGATGGAGGGAAAAAAACTGCTGCATTTGATGTGGGATGTGTGCACACTGATGCGCACACGTGCACACTGATGCGCACGTGTGCGCCAGAGGACCGCAGGGAAAACAGCAGAGATCCTCTCCGCGGACAGACCTCCTGCTCTGAGCGAGGCAGGAACCGGAGCTCGCCACCTTCCCCAGGTGGAGCTGCGGCTCCGGACGGGTCCGAGTCGCTGGAACCGGAGACAAAGACGGTGTCTCAGGCTAACCGTTCCCGAAGTGCTTCTGCTGGGAACGCCGTCACCAGCGCACAAACGAAATCAAAAGCAGACACAAAGAGGAGCGGCGGCGTCTGCGGCGGGGGCTATTTTGGACTCCTGCTGCTCTTTTTTTAACTGGGTTTATTTCTAAAAATAAGTACTCTCACAGCTGAAAAGCTCTGGCTTTGACAGCGCGACGCACCGCAAGTTAAAAAATAATGAAAAAAACCAAAACAGCATCTCGCTAGCGGACACAGGCGCCACCATGGCAGTTAGCATGTCGGAGTTTGTGGCGGTTCCATGAGCAGAGCCGGGGCGACACACCAGGCTAATTAAGGACCAGCTCAGGCTGGTGTGGTCTCTGCAGGCCTCGCCATCCGCTACCAGCCAGCCTCCTCACCTGTAATTAATAGCTGATGTCATCAGCAGCTGGCGGTGTGTTTTTGATGAGGGTGTGTGTGATCAGAGGGAGACAACGGGCCCGAGCAGCTGCTTCTGTATCTGGCTTTCGTGGGAAAGACGAGGATTTGGCCCTTTTCTGTCGGTTGAGGATGATTCAGAAGCATCAAAATCCAGTTTTAACAGTGAAAATCAGCTTCACAGGAAATATCAAAACGGACTAAATGTGAACGTTGATGAGGATTTTTACATCAGCGTGTTTATGGATTAATAACTGCGCCCAGCACCAGTCTGCAGCGCTGGCAGGACTGGGATGCAACACTGGGGCTATTTCTGGCTCTTCCTGACACACACACCTGTCTCAGGCTCTGTGTGTGTGTGTGTGTGTGTGTGTGTGCGCACGGACAGATGAGCAGTGGCAGCCCGTATCTGCAGCACGCTGCGTCTGTCCCATCTGCTCCGCTGGCCCCAGCCTTCAGCTAGCCAAGCTGCAGCTACGTTAAACGAATCTGTGGAACTGGTCCACGCAGCTAATTAGCATCGGACCTCGTCCGGTTGACCTTTGACGACACAAACCAAACAATCAATAAACCACTTGGCTAGCGGCGGAGCTAGCAGGCAGCTAGCGTAGCAAAGGAAGGAGCACACGGTGCAGAAACGACTAACAGCACGCATGCACGAGCGCTTTAAAAGTGCTGTTTCAGTAACGTGAGGGTTGGATGAAGGCGATAGTTAGCGCCACTTTGGGCCCTCGCCGACTCCTAGCGCAGTTGGTTTGAGGAACTGGACAGCACCGCTGGGACCATGGCTAGGACGGGTGCTGGCGCTCACGGCCACGTTTATCTGCTTCCCTCCTCAGTGTCTGCCCATCCGGGGTCACGGCTTCGTCCTGGACAAGTACAGCTGCCGCTGCAAGGAGGGCTTCTACCACCCCAGCAGAGTCGCCAGCAGCTTCGCTGGTAAGTGTCCCCGCCCACGTGGCTCAGAAAACCTCAACCTCCTTCCCTCAAGCTCCTCCCACTCCTTGATGGGAGGAATTGAGGTCATTTCCTTAGCGTTAGCGGCAGTCTGACTCTCCTGACGGAGGTTTTCTTCCTGTGGGCGGCGTTGATTAAAACTGGCTCCTGCTGCCCCCCAGCCTCAGCGGATGTCCCCCAGCCTCCGCCGCTACCTTAGCTTAGCCTCTCCTCCACTTCTCTGTCCTCCACCCGTCCTGCCTCCTCTGCTCCGCGCTCTCTTTCTTTTTGTGAAGAGCTAAAGGAAAGTTGGAAAAAGCGACAGTAAGATAGTGATAGTAAGCTAGTTAGCCTAGAAATCAGCGCTCTGGTGTGAAGGGCTGTCCTGTGGCTCGTCCTCAGGGACGGGCAGGAAAGGAGAGTCTCCGGGGAGCCGTCCCAACGCAGACCAGGGCTCCTCCAGCGACTGCCTGCCCTGCCGGCAGGGCTGCACCTACTGCAAGGACGACGCCCCCTGCGTGGCGCAGGAGGACGGCGCTCTCCGCCTGGCCGTCCTGTCCTTCCAGTGTCTCTGCCTGCTGGTCGTCTTCCTCAGCATGGTCCTCGTCTACCACTTTCGCAGGAACAAGGTAGGAGCCACACATCAGCAAGGGGGTCACCGATTGGCTGTGCCTCAGGTCACATGACCATAGCGCAGTCACAGAGGTCGGGCCTGTTGGTTGTCCCCCGTCCTCCTTCTCCTCTTCCTCAGTCAGGGGAGTGTGGGAATGTCCCAACAGGAGGTGGACACGAACCGAACCGCGGTCTGAGAGGTCCCTGGGGGGGCTGAGGTGCAGACCTTGGTCCCCTCCTGTCCCCTCCTGTCCCCTCCTGTCCCCTCCTGTCCCCTCCTGTCCCCTCCGCTGTCGCTAACACGAGTGTCTGAGCGTCGTTTGGAAACATTTTCCAGGCAAACGTCTGTCGGCTGGAGGCTGAGGGGTCAAACTGCTCTGCTGGAAACTACAAGTTTCACAAAAAAGCCACAATAGCAGTGTTTTGTGTGTGTGTGTGTGTGTGTGTGTGTGTGTGTGTGTGTGTGTGTGTGTGTGTGTGTGTGTGTGTGTGTGTGGAAACGGTGTAAAACGGCCCATTTATTGTGTTTTTCTTGCCGACAGAGTATCAGAGCATCTGGTCTGGTCCTGCTGGAGGCCATTCTGTGTGGAGCTCTGCTCCTCTACTTCCCAGTAAGTGGAAAACACTCTGTGTGTGTGTGTGTGTGTGTGTGTGTGTGTGTGTGTGTTCATTATTTGGGACCATATTAGGGACCAATGACATCCTTTGAAAGTGAGGACATCCGATCTGGTCCTCAAACCTTCCTTCCTAAGACCCTCTGAGGGTTCAGACCTGGTTCTGAACTGGGTTCTGGACTGGTTCTGGCTGCTAGCTGTGTGCTTCTACTGTCGGAGCCTCTTTCATCCTGTGTCTTGCTAGCAGGAATGTCAAAGCCGCGGGTCGGCCACCGACCACCGTTAGCTGTGAAACGTTCATGTTCCGGGCTCCTGGAGTAGCTCCTTCTTGCCCGGGATGACCCGACACCCTCCCACACACCACCCATTCGCACCAGTCTGCCTTTATTCCCTCCAGTCGGCTAATTGCAATTTACTCACAATTGCGTGCGGCTATACGCTTAGCCGAGCAATACGGAGCAAATGTAATTAAAGCCGACTGATTGAGAGCCAGCTAATCAATCCAATTTGCCGCGCCGAGGTCCGGGAAAGTAATAACGTTTGAAACGTGCACGGCGGGAGCTTGAACTGGAGACGATGGTCCTGGAAGCAGCCAGGAGCTAAAAATAGATCCAGGGAGAAGAAGAGCCTGTCCCAACCTGAGTTCCCATCATCGGCGTCTCGTCCTCATCCCATGAAAACACCAACCCTCCGCGATCACCCCCCCGTCTCTGTCCCCCTCCCCCTCCCCCAATCCAGATGGGTGAGATGCATCACCCCCGGCTAAAAATAGATGACAAATATTCCTCCGCCTCCTCTGTTTTCAATAATTCCGCGTCTGTTAATCATCTCCTCCTCCTTTCTGGTGCGACTCTGCCCGTTTTCCCTCCTGAGGCTAGCGTAGCCTCTCCCCGCCTCCCCCCTCGCTCTATTTCTGTCTGGTTGCTGAGATGAGAGGACGCACGTGTGCGTTCGTGATCCCACCCTGGATTAGCCCGCGGCGCGTCGGCCTCTCCGCGGGGGGTCTGGGATCACAGTAACGCTAACGAGAACCTTGAGCGGTCGTTGGGGTCCTCAGAATATTTACCTGGCTGCAGGTGTTCAATCCTCCACGAGCGCTGACACGTGCACGGGAGAGAACAGCGTCAGCGTGCGGGTTGCCGCGGCAACCTGAACACACCAAACGAAGGCAGGTTGAGGAGAATCAGGAGTCTCCTGGAGACAAGTAGCTGCTGCCTTAGTTAGCCGTTAGCTTGACTGTCTCCTCCTGTTCTGACTCTTTGCTAACTCCCCTGGAGGACGACAGAGGAGCATTTGTCCCCGCCCACAGACGAGGCGTCCAGGAGAACCTCAGACCGCCGTCCTGTCCAGAACGTTGCCGAAACCTTAGCGTTTCTCATTAGCACCCGCGTCGGAGGACCGGACGTGTGGATCTAACACTCTTCTTTTCGCTGCTCATACTAACGACCAGGAGCTCCTGCTGTCCTCCCAGCCCCTCCTCTTGAGTTCCAGTTTGTTGCTTTCAGCTTGGGCTGAGTGGGCGGAGCTTTGGCGCATCATGAGGCCAAGGACCGGAGGACGTGGACGTGTCCCAGCGTCTCTCTCTCTCTCATCCGAGCTTCTCTGACCCTTTGAATCTGACTTTGGTGAATCGGGCTCCTGTGTTTCCAGACCTCCCAGTTGGCCCAGTTGCTTTGCTGTCTGTCCCGCCACTGTTACCCCCCAGCCCTGTTTCGGGTTCCTTCACTGGAACGCTCCCAGCATCTGAACTGGTGATGGGAGGCAGGCAGCCACCAGCCTGGTCTGGCGGCTGCAGATGTAATTTACACCCGTCTCACCTCTGGGAGCGACGGAGGGGAGGAAACCATTACCTCCCCCCAGAAAGCTAGCCTTCCCGTCTGGCGGAAAGTGTCAGCTTTCATATAAGAAAGGATCCGTCGATATTACCACACCATTTCTCCCCCTTCTCCTCCTCCTCCTCCTACTCCTCTTCCTCTTCCTCTGTCACTCCGAAGGCCTGTTGATAAGAAGGAGCCATTCCATCCTCCCGATTAGCAGGAAGCCTAAGAACCTGGAATAGCAACAGGCTAAACTGTGGCTAACGCCGCCAGCCTGTCTTTAAAGTGGCCAGAATCGTTTTTTCAGCTTTCAAAGATAAATTTTCTTTTATTTTAGTGCTGTTGGGAACAGAAAGAGTTCCCAGATGCTGTCGTTCCATGTCAGCTGATTTCCGGTGGTCTGACGTCCTCAGTGGTCGATACCCTGCAGGACTCTGACCTTCAGGGGAACGCTGATCAATCCTGCTTCCGCCTCAGCGTTCTCGCCAGCATTTGCATTTTGATTGTTTAGACGTTGCGAGTTAATTACACGGAGGCGCTTTTGTCGCCGGCCGTATTAGCCTAATTAAGAATCCTCCCTCTTTCTTTCTAAAGCCGTATTTTGTTCCGTTTTCCTCGTAGCGGGAGCTAATTATCCGAAGCGGTCTAGCACAAAATTGTCCGGTCGGGAGTCGTGTTGCGGTCGTGGGCGGTTCTGATGCTCACGTGGAGCCTGCCAGAGACGCTAAACGCTAGCCGTGTTTGTTTGGTGTACTCAGAAAAGAAATATCCTAGTGTATGTTTTTTTTAAACAACACCAAGAGTCATTAAAAGAAGTTTAAGGAGGCTAGCATGATGCTAACTAAGTCAAATTGCCAAATTGTTCCACCTTTTTGAAACAAGTTGTCTGAAAGCCAGTTAGCTGCAGGATTTCTGGTTAGCGAACTAGATTTCTGGCTACATCCAGAAGCTTCTTTGCCTTCTTAACAACTCAGGTTCATCTCTAATCTAACCTGATCCAGACGTCTGGTCTCGTCTCAGAGACTTTTGAGATTGTTACCGAAAACGAGGTAGATTTGTAAAAGCGCTGCGGCGCGTTAGCGGCTCTTACTCAGCATTTCCAGAAGAACTGGGGCTAACGGGGAGGGACGCTAAAGAGTAGTAAGTGTCTCCTCTGTATTGATGTCCATTAGATACCTACACTGGACACACACACACATACACACACAGAGTCGGGAATAACATCTGATCTCCTTCCTCTCCCGCGGCGCTGAATCTTAGCTTCCCAGCACTTAGCATCGATTATTCATTGCAGGTTTTAAAGGAGGGCAGAATCTGATCTTACTGGTTTTAGGAGAAACCTGCCGGAGGTTGGGAACCAGTCTCCTCCCAGTATGAACGCTAATAGGAATTGCTTCTGTCTTTGATTTCTGCGCCGTGTCGCAGCATCGGAGGATGAGGAAGGTTTAATTTATCCAGAAAATGGCCGTGTGGGTCGGGTCTGACCTTTCAGATGGGTCTTATCAGATGACCGGAGGAGCAGAGACGGTTTATCCGACAGCCGGCAGCAGATCTGGACACGTTTGTCCTCTGACTTCTTTGAAGATTCCCCTGTTCTGAATGAGAACAAAGAGGAATCTTCAAAGGTTCCACCCAAGCAGAGAAGGATGTGGTCAAAACCACCCGGCTGCTAGCTTGTGCTTCAGCTTTGCTGCCGGTTGTTTCGGAGGATCGTCGGCGAGCTTTGATGATCTCCGGTTCTGTTCCCAGCGGTTCTGTCAGGCTAGCCTCGTAAGCACAGGTCACTGTAGCTTAGCTTAGCTTCAAAGCATGTTAACAGAACTATTGTGGACATGAAAGTCTACGAATTGTGGTCGGAATTCCTGTCCTGATCTCCTGTATTTCTTCTCCTGCAGGTGGGAATTCTGTTTTTCCAGCCGAGCGTTTTCCGCTGCATCCTGCTGCGGTGGGTGCGCCTGCTGGGCTTCGCCACCGTCTACGGGACGCTGACTCTGAAACTGTACAGGTGCGAAACCCAAACACACCGGGAACACACTCCTGGGACATCCGGAATGCTGTCAAAGCTGAGTGAAGTTGGTGCTCTGCTGGTGAAGGTGGAGATTCACCGCCTCGTTAGTGTTGTGTGTGTGTGTGTGTGTGTGTGTGTGTGTAGGGGGGCGAGGGGGGGTCCTCTAATGAGACGGCGGCGTTTAAGGGAGCTGCTCATCGGGTCGTTTTGCCTGTAACGTTGTCATGAAGGCCTAATGATGCCGAGGCGGCGGGTGCGGCCAACCCTCGGCCCTGCGGGCTGGCGCACCGCGCCGATCAATTTTTGATGGGGGGGGCTCATTAGTGTGCGGCGCGGCGACACCTCATCAACGCCCGTGAAGGGCAGAGCCTAAGAATAGCGGCGCCGGCTCACGTCTGATGGTCGTTGTCATGATGGGCCTTGGGGGCGGGGCTTCAGCTCCCAGAGGATCCAGGTTTTCAGCTGCTAACACCGCCCCCCCATTCCCCCACAGGGTCCTGAAGGTCTTCTTGTCCCGCACGGCCCAGAGGATCCCCTACATGACCAGCTGGCGCGTCCTGCGCCTGCTGGCCGTCATCCTGCTGGTGGTCTGCTGGTTCCTGGCGGCCTGGACGTCGGCCGTCTGCGAGCACCCCGACAGGAAGGCGGCGCTCATCGACGTGGGCTCCACGCCCGACGGGCTGCAGTTCGCCACCTGCCTGCTGGACCGCTGGGACTACATGATGGCTGTGGGTAAGCACCGCCTCCTGCGTGGCGGCAGATCCAAAGGGGATTTCAGGAATTGGGAGGTGAAGGACGGCGGAGGCGGCCGCTGGCAGCGCTCGCAGCGCTCACCACGCTCGCAGGCTTTGGCGCCACGCTCAGGATTCCACACGCTGTTTTACATCTGCTGACTCAGGCGGGAACGTGGAGAACAGATGGCCCCTCCCTCCGCTGATCGCATTCATTGAGACAGGAGAAGTTCCTCTCTTCCTGCGTCTCAACTGCGTGTTTACCGTTGTCTAGGAGACGCTACATGCGGCTGCCATGGAGCCAGAGAATTCAGCAGAGAGCAGCGGTTAGTGGCAGCTCCGCAGTCTAACGCTCCTCCTCCTCCTCCTCCTTCTTCTTCTCTCCGTAGCCGAGTCGCTCTTCCTGCTGTGGGCGGTGTACCTGTGTTACGCCGTGCGCACGGTGCCGTCGGCGTTCCATGAGCCCAGATACATGGCCATCGCCGTGCACAACGAGCTGGTCCTGTCGGCCATATTCCACGCCATCAGGTAAAAGGCCCCTCCCCTGCATGCAGAAGCCCCTCCCCCAACCTCAGCGTTGCCTAAAACCAGCAGAGGATGTGTTTCTGGCGCCCCCTGAAGGCTGTTGATCAGAATCCACCATTTCAGAGACAAAGAGAGAAACGTCTGGCGGAGTTCAGTGAATTTCCGGGTGTCGGTTCTGACCGGCTGCTGCCGGAGACAGCGGGGGCTTGTTAGCGCCGTCTGTTGTCGGCTTGTGTTGCCCTCAGGACCGCCGGCATGATCCCACGGCAGCCAGTTAAAGCTGACGCTCGCATTTTATTCAGGTGCACTGGAAGCGGGAAGAGAAGCGAGGGAAGCGCTAGCCGGTGGCGGAGGCGTGACTGATGAGACAGAAGGTCGAGAGCGCCGGTGTTATTAAATCCTCGTCTGCACAGAAGACGCAAACGAGGATGGACTTCAAAGCTCCGGGGGCGTTTTTTATTCTGGCTCTTTGTTCTTGCCTGTTAGCGATTACCGCAGTAACTCCCTTAATTAGCCTTCCACCAACGCCAGCCGTTTAACGATCCCGTTAGATGGCGGGTTTTCTTGAACGGCGACGTTCTAGCGGATGAAATTAGCATCTGAAAAAAAAACCCAAAAAAAACACCAAGGAGGTCTGATGCTGCCGAGAAGCCCGTTAGCTCGTTTTAAATAAAAGCCCGGAGCCGCTTCTGGCCTTCCTGTCGTTTCTGCTGGTAATTATCTCATTCCTTACTAACTGCTGCGCCGCAGTCGGCTCAGTGTGTTAGCGCCTGTTGTATAAATAGGACAAATCTGCTGACCCGATCAAGGTCGAACTCCTCATCCTTGTCCAAAGGCGGTAATGAGGAATATCCGGCTTCCTGGCCGCTATGAAGGATCGCCCAGGTGGAACGCTAATGGCATGCTGTGGAGCTGATGCCTGGACAGGTGGCGCTCCTCCTGGAGGTTTACGACAGGCGCAGGCAGGAAATGAGCTTCCGACAAAGGTCCTAGCGTTAGGAGGAGTGACCGAGGCTGTTTCCTCCTGACAGGTTCACTCTGGTCCAGGAGCTCCACCCAGACTGGATGCTGCTGCTGTTCTTCACCCACACACACCTCACCGTCACCGTCACGCTGGGCCTGCTGCTCGTCCCCAAGGTGAGCGTCCCGCTAGCCTCCTGTCCACCGGTTCTGGGTCCTGAAACCGTATCTGTGCCCCTCCACCAGTTCCTCTTTGCCGGCACCCACATGCGAGACGACATGGCCTCGGAGGCCTACGAGGACGAGCTGGACATGGGGCGCTCCGGGTCCTACCTCAACAGCAGCATCACGTCGGCGTGGAGCGAGCACAGCCTGGATCCCGAAGACATTCGGGTAGGCCGCCTCTCAACCCTCCGTCAGATCCTCCCACATCCTCCGAAGACACTGAGCGGTGGCAGTTTCTGCTTGCAGACCCCCGAGGAAACGGGCCCCCTCAGTCGTAGTTTTGGCTGTGGCGCACGGTCGCGCAGCGGTCTTTGGGAAAAACGTACCAACGTGAGCAGAGATTCCTGTTTGTCTGTTAGAGCTGAAGACGTCTCCACCCAAGGACTGGGCTTGAGCCCAGAGCCGCAGAAACCAACTCAGCACCTGAGCTTGGAGGCTGTTTCAGACCTCACCCTTCTGTCCTGGCTTTTCTTTTCGGCAAGCATGATGCGCGGCCAGTGCGGGCCTTGGTAGTGACGTGTCCTGGATCTGCACTGCATGTTCTCTGTGCGGTAGAATGTCGGCTTCTTCTGTGGTGGTGTCTTGGTTCGGGTGGACGCTGCCTGTGTTTACCGGCTGACCGGTCTGCCTCTGTCGTACGCAGGAGGAGCTGAAGAAGCTCTACTCTCAGCTGGAGATCTACAAGAGGAAGAAGATGCTGGCCAACAACCCCCACCTCCCCAAGAAGCGGAGCTCCAAAAAGGGTCTGGGCCGCTCGCTGATGAGGCGCATCACCGAGATCCCGGAGTCGGTGCACCGCCAATGCAGCCGCGAGGACAAGGAGGCTGGCGAGCACGCCAACCGCAACAGCGTCTGCACGCTGAAGAAGAACCCCTTTGATCCCACCCACGCCGCCAAACCACCAAAGGAGGAGGTGTTAAAGAGCAAGGTGTTCTCCCTGAAGAAGTCCCACAGCAGCTACGATCACGTCCGTGACCAGGGCGAAGGCCCCGATGGCTCAGCCGCCGACAAGATGGAGGCTCCGGAAGGCTCCCTCCTGGAGACGCTCATGGGCAAGAAGATGGCCAAGAAGTCCATCGAAAACATCAGTGCTCCAAGCGAGTGCACCGAGTCCGTTCCTCTGGTCTGCAAGTCGGCCAGCGCTCATAACCTCTCGGCGGACAAGAAGGCCATTCCCGCCAGAGCGTCCATGCTGCAGAAGTCCCTCAGCGTCATCGCTGGCGCCAAAGAGAGGACGCTCGGGTTGACGGCCAAAGGCCAGAACTCAGAGGACAGCCACAAGAGGAGCCAGCCAAAGAGCAGAGACGGCAGAGCCGCCGCGGAGCCTGAAAACCAAGCCCCGCCCCCGCAGCTCA
The DNA here is from genome assembly GCA_000180735.1 of Tetraodon nigroviridis. NCBI lineage: Eukaryota > Metazoa > Chordata > Actinopteri > Tetraodontiformes > Tetraodontidae > Tetraodon > Tetraodon nigroviridis. The sequence goes on along the minus strand of CAAE01014768.1, from coordinate 517,456 downwards.
GCAGCCAGCCGCTGGAGGGGAAACAGACCGCCGCAAAAGGCAGAACGCTGAAACAGCCAGTCGCCGCCGGCAACCAGCCGACAGCCGGCTCCCATCTGGTCAAGGGAAAGGACCTGTACGACCTGTCGGAGGTTTGCCCCTGGGAGGTGGAGGATCTCCCGACTCCATCTGAGAACAAGGTCCAGAAGCACGTCTCCATAGCGCCGAAGGAAAGCACCACCGTCCACGGCGCGCCGCCAAAGGAAGCCGGAGTCCGCAGCAGAAGCAGAAGGGCCCCGAGCAGCCGCCCTCCACCGGGAGGCCCCCGGCCGAGCCCCAGAAGACGTCTGCGGCGCGAGCGGAGGTGTGTCCCTGGGAGGAGCAGAGCAGGAGCCCAGACGCCGCCCAGCAGCCCCAGGAGGCCGCCAGGAGCAGCCGCGGGGACGTGTGTCCCTGGGACTTCCAGGAACCTCAAAAGACGGCGCAGACGGCAAATCAAAGGAAAGGTGGCTCCCCCGTGGAGGCCAAAGGCCGGAGCGCGCCTCCAGAGGTGGCCAGAGCCGGAGGCTCCCTGCAGCTGCCGCCGGCACGAGCCGACGTGTGTCCCTGGGAGTACGACGACACCGCCGGGTCCCCCAGCTCCGGGCAGAGGACGCCCAGTCCCTCACAGTCCTCCAAGGCCAAGGAGGCGCCCCCCAAAAAGAAGGATTCCCCCTCCAGAACAGCTGAGAGGGAGAAAGCGAAGGAGGCCGAGGAGGAGAGAAGCAGGACCAAGGCCAAGGAGAAGAGTAAACCCTCAGAGAAACGGCAGCAGAAGCTGGCGGAGGTGTGTCCCTGGGACGTGGACAGCGGTCAGGAAACGCTAGCGGTGGAAAAAAGGAGAAGCGCCAACTTGGGAGCCACCAAAGCCAAGCCGGCGGAAGTGTGCCCCTGGGATTTCCAGGATGCGCCAGAGAAAAAGGACAAAGCGACCAAACCCAGCAACCCCAGCCCTGTGGGCGGGGTCCCGAGCGCCGCTAAAAAGGCAGACATATGTCCCTGGGACTTTGAGGACAGCTCGTCCAGCAAGAAGGCATGACACTGACCCGGCGTTTCCGCTGGGAATGATGGGAGATGGCCGCGGTGGCTTGGGAGAAAAAGCTGACCACGTTCCACAAGTTGCCTTCCTTTCTGAGCTTCTGTTCCTGTTTCACTGCTGAAAACACGGAAAACTCAAAAGGTACTAAAGAGGGACCAACAAAGTGGAGACGAGCATTCCGGATTACAGCAGGAAAATCCTGAGTTATGCAACCTTTGATCCAGCCTCTGGGAGCTGAAACCTGCATCCATCACCCCTGAGATTCCACTTCCTGTTCCTCCCCCTCTCCGGAAGAGGGTGCGAGATTCCGAAAGCATACGATGGCCACCGAGGAGAAGCCAAAGATCCAGAACCAGGAAGTCTGTTCCTAGCACTTTAGTCAGCTCCGTAGGTTAGACCCAGGAAAGGTTCCTCCTTCCCGTCCATCCAATCTTCTTCTTCTTCTCTTACAGCATGATGTCACAGGAGGTATCTCCCTGACCAAACTGGATGCACCCTTTTTGATCCACATCTGTTTAATTGTAGTTCTCGGCAAAGCGGAACGCCGCCGGGATGTTCTCTATGTGCCTATACCTAGAACTGTCTTTATGGTTCCAGCGGCTGCGTCTTCAGAAGCGGGACTGTGCAGCACGCGAGGTCAGAGGTCGAGTAGGCGGCCCTCACCCCTCTTTTCTTTGACGTATGCCGAAGGCTCTTCTTTTCCCGATTTTCCGTCCAAACACTCTTTTGGGCACGTCGACGTGTGAGAGCAGCATTAACAGGAACCTCATTTAGCTCCTATTTACACTGTAAAAAGTAGAGCATTTGTAGATCTTTGCACCAGCTTTGTTTTCCTTTCAGCATGTTTTCCTTTTTTGTCTTTTTTTCCGGCTTGCGTTAGCTACCGACGCCCCCCAGCTGGCGCCGTCCCACGTCCCCTCGGCCTAACCGTGAAGGTGAAGCGTTGTTTCAGATGAGTGTGATTGTATCTCTGCTGAGAATTCATCTCCGACGACGCATGTTCTCGCTCCTTTAACGCTCATATAAGCAGACGTCCTGTTGGCTACTCAAGCTGATCGTTTTAGAATTAGCCTTAGCAACGTGGTTACCGATCCATAGCCTATTAAACCCTTTGAAGGTTTTCATTTGTTTAGTGTTTTGTATCAAAATGTCTGAATCTGCCCTCCATCCCGGAGTCACGTCTGGAACGGCGTCTGTGTCCTCGGTAGTCAAAAAAGCGTGGCTAACAGCGTGCCTCTGTTGCACATCGATGGTGCCGGTGTGGACGGCGACGGTTGGGGGACAGCCTGTCCTCCTCCCGCCGGCTTCAGCCAGGTTTGGTCCCGGGAATCTCTGCTCGGCTGGATTTTACCGCCCCCGGCGACGACCGATCCGATTCCGTTTTTAGATCCGGTCCTTTGTTCCCGTTGTGGTTGGTGTCGATTGTGTGTTTTTGAGGTCCAGTAGTGGAAAATACAGAAGTTAACAGAAGATCACGCTCACCTAGAGCAGAAAACGATGCAATATGTCACCAATATTCTGAATAAACCCCGCCCACCATCGGGCCGCTGCTCGCCGCCTGTAGCATCCTCCCGTCTGCTCGGTCCATAGCCGTTCGTGTATTAACGTGTGTGTGTGTGTGTGTCTTTCCATCGTACTTCATCTGTACCATCAGTGACGGTCTGAGCCTCACGTGATGACGTTCCAAAACCTTGTTCCACATTAGACGGCGTCCTGTAGCTCCTCGTCCAGGGTCACCTCTTCGTTTTCTCAGCTTCTATTCAAACCCAAAGTCTCTCTCTCTCCCCCCCCCCTCTCTCTCTCTCTCTCTCTCTCTCTCCCTCTCTCTCTCTCACCCAACCACTGCTGTTGCTATGACTCCTACTCGATGCTGTAACGTCGTAAATCTCGTGGCTTCTGCATGAATTCAAGGAAAAAACCTAAAGTAGGACCAACGTTTCACTGCCCTTAATAGAAGAAAAAAGGGATATAAATATGATCTTTAATGGACTGTTACCAGTTGTAAGTGAGTGATCCCGTCCCTAATCCCTGTATTATGTGCTTGTTATGACTCTTCCTCTCTGACAAGCTTATAGCATCGGTATATATTGGAATATTTGGTAGATTTATATTGTGGAATATTGTGATAGCATGTATATAAACGATACCTCCTCTGCAATAAATATTTATATGAAAACGAGTTCCCACTCGTCTTTCCTTCAACCTGCTTCCGAGACCAGCTGGATTAGCATCTCCAAAGCTCGCCACCACCGTCCCGACACGCTTCCACCGCTGGTGGTGGCCTTTGGGACGGACATCCACCCGACGCAGACGGATGGACGGACAGAGTGCCGACTCCAGAGTCACTGAAGATGGCGGGAGGAGGAGGAGGAAAACGCCTGGTCCTGCTCAGGGTTTCTCCCTGTTCTACGTGAGTGTTTCCAGCTGTATGAAATATTCCTCCAGATTGATCCTGTTTTTCAGTTGAAGAAGCTGGTCGACCTCTGAGGAACATCATGAGGGACCTGGATTCTCCGTCCTGGAGGTGCTGAGGATGAGGGGAAAGCTCAGGCTGTCAGGTGGCCTCTCTCCTGGGTTTCTCTGTTTTGTTTCTGGACTCACTGGTGCTGGGTTTCCATCATGGTGTCTGTCACTGGGGCTTGAACTGGACCCTGAGCCAGGCCGGGTGGAGGCATGGACGCCCTCCCTCAGGGGGGCCCTCTCCAGACTCCTCCCCCAGCCTCGCCGGTGGCTGCATCATTAACCCCCCTTTGGTGATGTGAATCAATGACTCACAGAGAGCCCTCATCCTCCTCCTCCTCCTCAGTCAGGTGACCCACACACACGTTCAGACGGGCGGGTGAGAAGGACCCGGTCTGGATCCAGATCCGCTTCCTCCCTCTGAGACCCTGAGCGATGGCTTTGGCCCAAAGATCTACAGTGTCTGAGGAGGTGAAGACCCCCCAGACGTGGGGACGGATGCTGTTATCAGTCCTCCTGAAAGCCGAGACTCCATGGGTCAGCCGGTCCTCCAGCCCCAGCAGGAGCATCTTCCGCTCCTTCACGTCCGTCTGGTGGCCCTTATTTCAGCGTGGCGTGGCGGTGAGACCCCCGTGGATGAAGCACCGCCCACACGTGGGCGGGTCCAGGGAGCCCTGGGTGGATGCTCTGTGGACCTGTGGGGTGAGTCACCATGTTGAGGCTTGAACATGACGACATGACGCTTCCAGGCGGCTCTGGCCCTATAATTATCCTCTTTTCTACTCCCCCTCGTCCAGGTGAGTGAGTCACCCTCGCACATGTGTGAACGGAGTGGGAGCGCTCGCTCCGACTCCCCCTTTTACGTCAGAACTCTTCATCACCTAATTACTCCAATTAGCCAAAGGTGAGCGGGCTCCGGGTGGTCGGTGGTTCTGCCTCTCTTACTCCTTCATTCATCCTCCGGTGTGAATCACGGTGCAGCAGGATGAGGACGAGTGTGAGCTGATGTGTGGGAGAATTTCTAGGTGAAAGGTCACCGCCGTGTTGAGAACTTGACCCCTGACCCTAGTCTTGACCCCAAATCAGCTCCCGCTGTGAGGACCCACTACTCATGTCCTCACTTTGCTGGTGAAATTCATCATCTGTACAAACACACGCGTTCACAGGAAGCCAGCACGTGAGTCATCGTGCTCCGACGAGTCATTTTTCTAGCAGAAAATGTCTGGAGCATCTGGAAAAATGCGGTTTGTTTCTTTTGGAATCAAAGTTGATCTGGGCTTTGACCTTTCATGTATTCCATTTATGATTATAAAAGAAAAGAAACCAGCCAGCATTTACGTGAGATGACTCAAATCTCTGACCCCTGACCTCCCAACTCAGGTCATCCTTGGTTTGAGGGGGAGTTTGTCCACAAACTCAACATTACAATCCTCAGTCCGCCTTTCACCGGTGGGTGTAGTGACTAAAGGTGTCCGCTAGGCGGGGCTGTTGGCGCGTCCTCAACCCCAGGAGCCGCTTGTTGACCAGGTTGGTCGCTTGACCCCAACCAACCATCCCTGGGCGGTCTCGGCTTCGTTCGTCTCATACATGTTGTAATTATATCAAAGATTTTACCGAAAAACGCTGAAACTCTGAGTCAGATGTTGAAAAACATCGTCCGTGTTTGGTTGAATCGCGGCGACCAAAATGTTGATGACTCTCCCGTAAATGACACACGACTGCAATTTAATTGCAGCTCTCCGAGCAGCTAAAAGTGGTATTTTGAACGCTGACAGTCATGTTTGGAGCCCAGCGCCATTAAAAAACAAACAACAAAAATGTTTGGGCGCATCCTGCTGCAGCTTTGTAGTCATTATTCTCCCTTGTCATTTATTTTCTTCTCTGGTGCATCAGAAATATTAATTTATCAATAAATTAATTTGCATTTGATATTTTAAAACGAAAGCGGCTGAGATTGGCGGTTCGAGGGCGCCCCCTGTCGGCCAGCCGGTCAGTTACAGGAAAGATCAGCTGTTTGCTACACAAATGTTATAAAAACCTAACAAATCCGCGCAGGCTGTTTTAGCGGACACATTTCAAGAATGATTCAGCACCTTTGGGCCCCTCGTGAATCACAGCTAGATCGTGTCCCCGTTTCCGCCGTCGTGGAAACGGTTAACGGGCCGGTGACGTCAGCAGCAGCTCCCCAGCTGTCCAGCCGCAGTTTGCTCCCGTGGACTCGGGCCCGTGGAAAACCTCCCCCCAGCAGCAGAACCTCGGCGTCGGTCCGCTCCGCACCTCCGACCACCATGGGCAACTGTCAGGTGAGTGGCGTCACGCCTCGGGCCCCCCAGGGGGGCGCTTTTAAACTTACCCCCCCGCCCCCCCTGAGGGGTGTCGGCCGGTTCGGTCCGCCCGAGGATCGGCGGATTTCTGCCCCATCGGGGCTTCTGTCGCGTGGGCGCAAACAGTTGGTGTGCGCGCGCATCGACGTCGACGACGATCCCCGTGATTTTTGGCGTTTTTTCCCGTAATAGAAGCGTCCCGGCGCCTCCCCCCCCCCCTCCCCTCCCGTCGGGAATTCATCCGGGCTCCGTCCATGAATGGGGCCGTTCATGGGGGAGGGCGGCCTCCCCCCGTCCTCTCCATTCCACTGCTGGCGGACGTTGCTCTGTTGCTTTATCGGGGCCCCAACCCGGGACCCCCGCACCATTCCCAGAATTCCCCGTTAGATCCAGGTCGTCTCCTCCTCCCAAACTGGAGAATGATTGGCTACCTGAGTTAGTGGTCATTTACTCAGCCTTCCTGATTGATTTCTGATTTTATGTCTTGTGTTTGTGTGTTCCCAGCCAACAGTCTTCCCCTACGAAGATTTCGACGTCATGGCCGACATCAAGGCGATCCGCAAAGCCTGCAAAGGCTTAGGTGCGTTTAGGAAGTGTCCTTTTTAGGTCCCTTCAAGTATTTCTTAAATTGGTTGAACTGGTGTTGCCTTCAGGGACCGATGAGCAGGCCATCATCGAGATCCTGGCCAACCGCAGCTGGTCCCAGCGGCAGGAAATCAAGCAGGCCTACTTCGACAAGTACGACGACGTAAGTGGCGCTAGCCTCCGAACCCCACCGTCCTCCGGGGCGTTTAACCCAGGAGCGTCTTCCTGGGACAGGAGCTGGTGGACGTGTTGAAGAAGGAGCTGTCGGGGAACTTTGAGAAGGCCATCCTCGCCATGCTGGACCCGCCCGTCATCTTTGCCGTCAAGGAGCTGAGGAAGGCCATGAAGGGGGCGGGGACCGACGAGGACGTCCTGGTGGAGATCCTCTGTACCGCAACCAACAACGTCAGTTGCACCGTTTTCACGTCTGCTTTTGGATTTTAGAGAAACGTCCTGAACTTTGGGTCCTTTTCTCTGACAGGACGTGGCTTTGTTCAAAGAATGCTACTTTCAAGGTGAGAAGCTAAACGCTAATGTCACTTTTGGGGGAAACAGTGAAGGAAATGGAAAAGAGTGACTCATTCAGAGCAGCCAACAATCATTTTCCTTCCTCCTCCTGGCTAATTAGTCACCCATATTTTGACATTTGCATCCTGTTGCCAGTTCTATTTACCCACAGTTGTTTCTGGTTTCTCTTCTCAGACAAAGAAAGTTAACCATTCAACTTGTGGACGAAGTTTCAGATAAAAACAGCCTTTTGCTCAGACGTGTTAGCTAGGCTTTATCTGATTGAATTAGACAGCCAATTTCAGCAGTTTGGCATAAACCTTGCGTTAGCCACAGGAATGCTAAGCTAAGGTTCCTTTAAGGTTCTGAATGTTGGGCTTTAATTGTGTCTCTTTCTCAGTGCACGAACGTGACCTTGAAGCTGACATTGAAGGAGACACGAGTGGCGATGTCAGAAACCTGCTAATGGCTCTGTTGCAGGTTGGTTTTTGCAGGTTGGAGTTAGCGTCCAGCTCGTGAACAGAGAAAAGCCTTCATCTTCATCTCCCTTTCGTCCTCCAGGGAAACAGGGATGAGACGTTCGAGGTGGACGAGGGTCTGGCCGAACAGGATGCAACTAGCTTGTTTGAGGTAACGTTTTCTCCTTAAAACACCTAAAAACAGCAGCTGGTTGCTCCATCGATCACCTGAACGCTACCGACAGGCTGGCGAGGGCCGCTTTGGGACGGATGAGTCTACGTTTAGCTACATCCTAGCATCCAGGAACTACCTGCAACTTCAGGCCACCTTCAAGATCTACGAGCAGGTGGGCTCTCAGAAGCAGCTAGCTTGTAGAGCAGCCAGTGGAAATGTGCCATTTGATTCCTAGTTTGAAGCTATTTTCCAAAGTACCCATCAGATTTGCCGTTTTTCTCTCGTTAGCTCTCTGGAACTGAAATCCTGGATGCCATCGAGAACGAGACCTCCGGGACGCTGAAAAAGTGCTACGTTGCTCTGGGTCCGCTTGGAAACACACTTTTCTCTGACTTCCAAAGGCGTGAGTGCGGAGGGAAAAGGCCTAAAGCCCGTCTGTCTTGCAGTGAGAGTCGCCAAGAACCCTCAGCTCTACTTTGCCAGACGTCTGCATGATGCGATGAAAGGAGCCGGGACGGACGAGGACACCCTGATACGCATCATTGTCTGTCGCTCCGAGGTAACGGAGGAGGAGTTGATGCCTAAACAGGCCTAAATACCGCAGCTAGCTAGCCTGTGGCTCTCCGTTAGCTTATAACGGTCTGTAAATGAGCTGCGTCTGCCGCCGTCACCTCACACAAAGACGTTTTATTTTATAGTTTGACCTGGAGACCATCAAGGACATGTATCTGGAGAAGTACGACGTGTCCCTGAAGGACGCCCTGAGGGACGAGTGCAGCGGCGACTTCAAACGCCTCCTCCTAGCCATCTGCCACTGAAAGTGGACGGAAACTCTTCGGTCCACTCTTGTATTTAGTCTTTAACACCAAACTAACATTTTAGGATCATGTGGTAAACAGGTGTCCAAACCTGCACACTTTTAAACCCTTTTAAACTTTTTTGTAGACGTCAGCGACCAAGTCCTGACGTCCTCGTGCCTCCGAGTCCTCACCTTCTATCAAATCAATCAGCGCTGGACCACTTTTGGCCCAGATTCAACCCAGGTTTGTGAACTTTAATGATAGAGCTGCCACACCCTGATTGGGCAGTTGGGTCAGGTGACCCACCCGCCCCCCAGACTTTAAAGTACTACAAACTTTTGGTTTTACGCCATAGATTTCTGGCCTTAATGATGTGAAAGTGAGAAATGAAGGAATATTAGCATCTAGCATGAAGGCTATGCAGTGTGACATAAGTGGGAGGTTAATTTAAAACTACACTGTGCTACTCATTACTGACAAAACTCGACACATTACACCTCATCTTACGCGTCATATTTAAATTATAATCAGTGGAACAGAGTGGGGGGGGGTTTGTTTGTTTTGTTTTGTTTTTTCAAATACAGGCTTGTTTAATTTTTTAGTTTCAGCTACTTAGGTCACCTCCAATGTGAAAAACTGTTTTCGTGTCTCCACAGGGCAGCTGATAACCTTCAAAATGACCACTTATTGATCAGCCATAACAGTTTGTGAGATGTAGTTACGTTAGCCGTGACGTCAGTGTTAGCTTCTTTAGCCAAAGTTCTTACCACCGCTTTCCTCTTTGCTCACGTCTGGTGCGCGTCATACTAAGCAAAACTATCTGAAAATGAAGTTATTATGACTAAAATTTAAGGAACAATAATTAAAAAGCTGATTAATTACACCTGTTAGGGTGATTTATTGCGTCTCAAAACATCAAGGACACGCCCTCTTCATATCTGTAATGATGCGTTTAGGATCTGTCCTTTAAAAATTCGCTGTGCCAAAACCACGACATGTGATACTCATTAATCTACTCTTTGAAGAATTAAATATTTCATAGATAACATTTCTTAGTAGTTTAGATGTGCGATGATATTGAAGTTGTGTATTTTATATAAATTACAAATATGATGGATAAAGAAAATAACTGGATAATCAACATCCAAAGGAGCCCTCCAGTCCGACTTTCTACCAGGCACCGAAAGGCGGCGTCAGCTGTCTGCGGTGGCCCCGCCCCTCCCAGACGTGACCGTCGTAACGTCTCTTTTCTCTTTATTATTTCTATCAAATTGTCAATTTGAAAAGTGACATTTTAACGACCACCGACAACAGCATCGGGACGTTTTAGACACCGCTTCCGCCCACTGAAAGGTACGTTTTCCTGCCTGTTTTTGTCTCACTCTTTACTGTTGATTACAGTCATTAGCGTCCATCTTGGTAGCTAATTATAACAGCTGCAGTGACAAACTGCTGGACTAGTCTAACTACAGATACTACCTTCAAGTTTTAGGTGTCTTCCTTTAAATGCGCTTTATGATGTGTGTTAATGTGTAAAGTATTTGTTCCCCCCGCTTAAAATTTAATGAGATACTTTATGGGCGGTTTTCGTCGCACCTGAACGCCGTCGTATTGGCTCGCGGGCCACCGTAGTTTTCACTTCTCGAGAGAAGAATTCCGATTTAAAAGTCATTTCTTGAGTTTTGGAGGCAGGTTAAACACCCCAGCGCTGCTGCTAACGCATCCCCTGTCACCATGGAAACGTGGCTTCCAAACGCCGATGAAAGACTGTTTAAAACTGCTCTGCCATTTATTTACTGTTCCCCACCAGGAATAAGTTTGACAAATGGCCTGTGTTTGGTCTAAACCTCAGAGACCTGAGGCGATGGCGTCCGTGGGGCATCAGGAGCCGTCCGGTGTGTCCCCCTGCCTCGCCCGTGGACGGCCTCCCGCCCAGGGTGCTGCTGACCGTCACCAAGCAGTGCATGCTGGAGAGCAAGCAGGAGCGCATCACTGCCCTGGAGAGACAAGTGGAGGACCTGATGCAGGACCGCAAGTTCCTCAGGACCCATATCGAGAACCTGACCAGCAGCAGGTCCATGCAGGCTTTCACACCGCCCACTGGCGAAGGTCCCCGCCTTTGCTCCCTTTACCGAAGGAGAAGGACTACAGCAGGAAGAGAGGTAGCGCTCGCTATCTTTAGCATAACTGATTACCTGTCAGATGCTGATCCATGTTTCCAGTCAAAGCTAGTAGCAGCTAGTATTTTCAGGATGCTGCAGTCAATAATTCGCTCTCCATTCTTTCCAGCCACCGGTGTCCAGTACATCATCCACCGCTACAAGCAAGTCCTCACGGCCTGAGCGAGGCTTCCGTCACCTGGGAATCGACCGAAAACACCATCGCCAACACGGCCTCCATCGCCGAGCTGCACCTGGCCGGCGTGGATGGTGGGGAGGTTTCGCCAGGGCGAGGATACGCTGGTCAGCTACGCCAGCGCTGCACCGCGGTCATCGACCGTGATGCTGACCTGTCCATCTCAGGGAAAAGGTCCAGGGGGCTGCACTCCCGTGTGCAGCCGCTGTGGGGCGCTGCAGAGAGCATACTGATAGGTTGATGGAGGCGTGAACGCATGGAGACGTGGAGAAAAGGATGGAGACGACACGGGTGAGCTGCAGTTCTAACAGACAGTAGATGTAGTACCCGTGTGTGTCCACAAGAGGGCAGCGCTCACCTGGTAAATGATGGAGGGACCGTCCACAGGGGACCACGTGATCGTGGACGTGTGGACGTGCAGCTTTGCTGATTTTTTTTTTCCAGCAACGTTTGTGTGCGAATGTAAATGACATGCAGCTAACTCCGTTAGCGCGTTCCACTCATGGGGACCAGTGTGCCCACTCGGCTCCCCAGACCGGTCCTGGGCCTGATGGGAAGGTCTGACAAACGACTGATGCGGAACCAGTTCAGGGGCTGCCCCCCCCCCAGGCTGGTTACTGTCTGCCCCATCACTCCCAGTCACTCGCCATCTTCCTGCTGATCTTTCACTTTCACTTCTTCATCTGTCCACCCCTCCCCCTCTTCCAGCCCCCCGCCCTGCCCCCCGCCCCCCAAACCCATTCAGTCGGCTCTCATTATCGTCCTCCATCTCTCCTGTCCCATCAGAACTGAATGCAGGAGCTTGTGTGTCCGTCTTCCCACCCACAGCCGGAGGGGGCGGATGCCTGCTGCTCAGAGGTCAGGGGGCAGCAGGCGCCGCTTGTGTCACCCTCCATGATCAAAGGTGAAACATCAAAGCGCTGCCAGGACACTTTTCAGGCTAGTGTGGGAACCCCAGAGCCAGGAGGTGGTGCTGCAGCCATGCAGTTCCCCTGCAGGGGGGTGTTTTATGTGTTTGGGATGTTCTTGTCAAAGTTTGGGAGGAGGGGAGGGGGAGAGCTCCAGCTGTGGGCGGGGCTTAGGCTATTTAACGTGCATTTAAATTGTGGAGACGTGTGTCACGTTTTAATTGCCACAGTTAGAAATGAAAACTTGCTATTAGCACTGTTAGCAGAGACCATCCGGTAGCAACGAGCTACATGGTTGCGCTGCTGCTTGGTTGAGTCGGGGGAACTGCCGGATTGCTCGACATCGAAGAAATAAAAGGCCGTTTTTCTCGCCATCCCAGCGCTGTTACTGCGCTCCTTCCTGCAGCCGGAGCGGCGGCTGTGGTTTCAGAGCTAATGGCTCGAGGCGATGGTGCTCGAGCCGAAGATGGAGCTGGGCTGTGGGCCTAATGGAGCCTGAAGCCTCCTCTCCTCCTCCCCCGGCCTCTCCACTCGCAGCTGGGACTCCATTTTGTGTCTGCTCGCAGGTGCCTTAGCCCCCCACCCAGTCCAGACTTGATCCTGACCTTGACAAAAAGAGCATCTGGACCTCCTCACGCAGGCTGGCTCCTGGTAACCACCAATCAGGCCGCTAATGGTGCCAGTAAAGTGTGTTTGGCTGCTGAGTTTAAGTGGGTGTGAGTAACGTCTTGTTGTCGTAGCAGCAGCCTGGTCCAGACCTGTGTGCTAACGACACCAGCTAAAGGACCTGGGGGCCTGGAAACAGAGCCACGACTGGAGTTTGGGGCAGGTTTATCAAAGGATTTAGCTTGTTTAGCTGTTTGTGCTAAGCTACTGCATGCTAATGTTAAAACCAGAGTCTAAACAAAAGAAGTGATAACAAAGAGAGAAGGTTGCCATGCCTTTTCTTGTGTGTTTCCTTCTTCTTTGATGTTAGCAGCGATGGAGGGACGGCCGCTCTTCCTCAGCTGCAGTCACATGTTCATACTCGCTAATGAAACCTTAAAATAACCGCGCTCGCGGTCAAAAAAGTGGGTCAGAGCGGCGACGCCGAGGCATCAGGTAGTGCATTATGGGTATATGCCCCTGTGGTCACGCCGCAGCGGGGGTGGGGGGGGCGGAGTCTAAGGCTGATGCTCATGTTTTTAGTGAAAGCCCCCAAATAAACACCACCAAACCTCCTCAGATGCATTTAACACAGAAGAAAACTGTTTTTGTGTCCCAAAAAACCTAATTAGTGTAGCGTCTTTTAGCAGTTCTGAAAGGGAACAAAGCGACAGTGCTAATCTGGAGGAACCTCTTTACCCCAGCAGCCACAAACGTGTCCCAGGTATCGCTGGCGCTCCCTCCATCTGGCCGCCGCTGATAAGAACTTCCTGGAGGCTGGCAGATAATAGTCCCGCCGCCTTACAGAGACCGGGCCAGTGTGTGTGGGGGTGTGTGTGTGGGTGTGGGTGGGGGGTAATTTATTCTGGGGGACTCCAGCAAACATGCCTCTGGCTCGCCCCCCCACCCGGCAGGTCCAGACAAAGGCCCAGCATCGGCGCGTCTTCGGAGGGAACGTGGCGCTGCAGTGGTCCGGCTTTGTGGTCCCTCGGAGACAAGATGGATGCGCTCAGCCATGACACATCCGGGAGGAGGAAACCGCACAGACGCTGGCGTGGGGGCGTGGTCTAATAATAAACTAGTTTGTAATAACACCTTTAAAAACGTATAATAACCCCAGTTCACCTGCGACGTCTGCTGAGGTTTCTAAACAAATCTGGATCTGATCCCTGTCTGACGTGTTCTTTGGGGGCGGTTTCCAGAAACGCATCATGGTTGTCGTCATCCTCATCATCACTATCGTCATCGTCATCATCAGATGCATCCCTGTGACGTGGAAGAACTCTCCAGCTCCGCCCCCCAACCCCGTTGGTCCTGTGTCTGGTGACGTGGGACAGGAGGAGAAAAGAATCTGAAGGTGAACGGACGCCTGCGTCCTCACGCTCCTCTTTCTTCACCTGGGTCTGGTGCTATAACACGTTAATAACAGCTGTTCCTGAAGAGTCTGGTTCTCTCAAACACACCTTCAGCTCCTGGAGGTGTGTGTTCACCAGGGTGGAGATCACGTTGTTAAACCTCTTTTTCTTCGTTCAGTCCTCTCTTCTGTTGATCTTGCGTGTTAGCATCAAACGTGGTAGCAAAGATAGACAAAAAGGAGACCTGCTAACTTCTTCAACCCGGTCTTTCTGTCTTTCTGTAACACCTGATTTCTGCTTCAGTGGTGACGGTGGGGTATTTTGCACCTTTCAAATGGCGTCTAATGTCTTGTTTTATCTGAGCCTTTTTTTGTGCTTCACCACATCAGAAGGTATTTTTGTGTGATGTTTTGTGTGACACATTTGACAAAAATAATTTACCATTTACCCAGCTGTGATGGTGTTAGCCAACGTTCTTTACCTTCATGGTCTTCAACCACATGATCCACATACTCAGTTAGGAGGCTCGTGATTGGCCGTAAACCACAGCTGGTCGAGTTGCGGCTCACTCATTCGCCACAGCAACGGCCAATCCTGGAGCAGCTCACTGGGGATTCAGAGCATGTCGCTCCTGGTCCACGATGGCACAGGGACCATCTCGGGTGTTCCTGACTGTGTCCAATGTTACGCTGTTGCTCCGACTCTCTGGTCTGACTGTGTCCCATTAGCCCAGCTAGCTTAAAAACACAACAGTGACTCCCGGTAGAGAGTTAAAAGACTAGTTTAACCTTGATGAAGTGGCCCAGGATGGAGTTAAGCCGGCGACGGCCCCTGGTCGACGGAGTGACTAGATATTGAGCCCTGCTGAGAGAGAGAGAGAGAGAGAGAGAGCGCACGCGAGCTAATCGATACTCTTATCAACCAGTCCATCAGCACTCGTGAACTTCTGCTGGTCCTTCAAACCTCGTCTTTATTCACTGAAGGAAAATACTTCAATAAATGTGGTTTTATTGAGAGTTTTTCAGATATTGGCGGCAAACGTGGTTCTTTGTTGAGTCAGGATAGCAGTTATACAAAAGAAAACCCCAGGAATGTTGCCTTTTACCATCCAGCGTTAATGGTTTTCATTTATTTCTTTGCCAAAAATCATATAAAATGTTTTATTTTTAAGCAATTGATGGATTTTGCCAAACAGCCGTGTGCGTTTCCTCTCTTAGATGTGAACACTTGTGGAAATGTCGGTGCAGCTGCTTGTCTGCTAGCTAGCTAGCTCAACTGTGCCGTGTGTATTTTCATTAAACCTGTGTTTCACATGTCTGAAACAGGAAGAACACACTCTTCATCTAATCTGCCGATTCCAAATGTCGGATTTGGGGAATTATCGTTTTAGTCTTCCTGCCATTGTGTTAGCGTCTCAGCAGCTAATTTAGCTTTCTCCGTTGAATGCAACCTTGTTTTGATGTGAAACACGTTTTTTCTTGCCTCTGTCCTGACTGAGCATTCGACCTCGTTCACCCAGGAGTTGAAGGGTTTTAGCGTGTTTGGTAACATGTGGCGCGTAGCATCAGTCAGAGGAGCATTTGTCACGATGCTAACGCAACAGTTCAGCATATAAAACTGCCGCGGAGCTGAATGTAGGTTACCTGTCAGGAAATTAAGCCTATTAGCTGCTTATATAACACACACGGCACATTTGGGTGCACGTGTGGTTCTTATCCAGTGTCTCAAAGTGTTTAAACCCTGTGAAGATGGATTATTTAGGGAGAAGTTGGCAAAGTTAACATTGGTAATGTCAGTTAATGCAACTGAGTAGCAGTGGCTCCAGTTAAACACGGGCTAATAACGACGTGAGCAGCTAGCCGGTTCTTTGTTCTTTGATCTTTAGTATCCAGCTCTGTCATTGATGTCATAACTGCGATCTCTCCTAATGAAATAACTGATCTTCCATTATTTTACCCTTCTGGTGGTGGAGGGGGGCGTCTGGACCTTTGCCCGCCATAATCACGCCGCCATTACGGTGCATCAGCACGTCTCCATCCTCCGTCTGGGCTTCCAGGAGCCATTTGTAAAGCAGTGGAGCAGGAAATGAGGTCGTTTGCCGGTCCCCTAAGCCTGGAGGATGTACTCGCCACGGGTGGGGGATGGGCGGAGCGGAAAGCACCTTTGTGATGGCCAGACATCATCGGCCGTAAACCCGGCTGGGGAGGCTTTTTTAGCCTCTCTAGCCTTTAAAAGTCCCGCTGAGACCTGGGGGGTGAGGGGTGGGGCCCGCCCCCGTCTGACAGCGACCTTTGTCATGACCTCTGTTGGACCTGAGGGCAGTTTGCTGAAGCAGAAGACTGCTAGGCTCTGAGTTTAGACATATTTGGATACATTCATGAAAAATAATGAATGAATGACTTTTTTTTCTCTCCAGTACAGAAAACAATTTCCAGCCATCTGTCTAGAGCAGCTTCACGGCGTTAGCAATTAGCTTCTGACAGATTTAGCCATTTACAAACTCACGGCTGTGCGAAAGCACTCCAAGGACCCGAGCCTAGGAGCGTGGGAGCGAAGAAAAGCTGCTCACATGTCATTAGCATCGCTAACAGCAGTACTGTTGCTAACAAAGTCGTTTTCTAGGATAAATCATTGTTATTGTCTGAAACTAAATTGTCTTTAATTTCTAATTATGTAATAATTGTATGCTGTAACTTCCCAACAGTGTGTATTTTAGCATTAGCATTAGCATTTTTTTAAAATTCACCAGTGAGAGGAGTGCTTTAATCCTGTGAGGGCAGGAGGTGCAGGCCATGCTGGGGTCTAAAGTGCTCTCAGACTCTCCCCGGCTGCGTGTGTAAGAAGACACCGCTAAACGAGGCTGGAAGCGCTCCAGCGCAGTCACGGCCAGTTACACCTGACTCCTCATGCGCTCACCTGTTGTTAGCTCATCTTCTCTGGGCTCATTTATGGGTTCTCAGGTGCAGGCTGCCGGTTGTCTCCATGCTACCTGTGCCTGCTTAGCCGAGCCTGAGGGTGCCGGCATGCGCGGCGGCTCCTTGGCGTTAGAGGCAGCGGGGGTCGGACCCCCAGGACCGCCTGCTGTCAGCTGACTGGCGCCAGTAACCTGTACCAAAGAGGAGCTCCTCGGCCTCATTTGGATTTTACATTTGCAAACTTGGGGAGTGTCACAGTCAGTCTGGCTGTGTGTGTTTGCCTGCGTAGCTTCAGTCTCCTCATCGGCCGTCACAGCTCTGTTGAACCGCTGACATCAGTCTGTCTGTACCGAAACCAGCCTTTTAAAGGTGAAGCTGACTGGGACAGATATGGGTTTTGTCATTTTCTTGACATTTTTAAGGAGGATTGTTGACGGGGTTGTTGTTGCCAGCAGGTTCCCGCCGCATGGCCCCCCCTGGCTCCTCACACCGCGTCCTGGCGCTCCGGTGAGCTGTTGCTGAACAGGTGAGCCCGAGTTTTGGGTGGTCAGAGATTTCTACCTGTCAGCTTCCATATTCTGAACATCAGCTTGAACCTGACATTCCTTTGCGGTGAGTCCGATTATCTTGGATTATACCGCTCACCACGGGGTCTGGGGCTAATCTGAAGACCACCCAAGCTCAGATTAATCTGTGCCGGTCTCACTTTTTGTTTTGAAATGGTGATTTATCTTTATTTCCGGTGTAATTCTGCCTTTCATTCCCATCACTGTGCGATAAAACCACCCTAAAAGAGCAAACTTGCACCAACGCCTCGTTAGCCACATCTGCCTAATCAGAACCGACAGCTAGCCGCAGCTCCCGAGCACACATGGACAGATAACACACCCAGGCTGGTGCAGCCATCTTTCTGGGGACATGGTGCTCAGACTTCACCCTGAAATTTAATGATAAGTTTGTGTGTGGTCCCCTTCTCGCCATCTCCAGTGTCGCCGCTCACTGAAGGCCAGCAATGCATTATTGAGGACGTCTTAGCCGCCGCGCTAAGACACGAGCGCGGCGTGGAATCATGTACACGACTCTGATTTTACTGTGATCAATGACCCACGTTGGCTGATTCCAAAAATCAGAGCTAACGTGGAGAATGCTAACAGCTCCGGCCCTCTAACCAGCTTTCCTCTGAGCATGAATGGGCGTCTATATGTGGAAAGGCTCAGGCCAGAGCGCTGGCTAATTCCAGCTAATCCCGCAGCCTCTTCCACTACTTAGACGCCTTCTCCAATGGAAGGCCCCGCGTGGAGGCCATAGCTGGCCAGATTAGCCTGCCTTAGCTCCTCCTCTGAGGTTCACACTCATGGTCAAGCCAGGCCCGACCAGCCGACCTCTGCTACATGCTAACCGTTTGCAGCGGAATGGATTCAGACATGGCTCAGGTTTTATTTGGAGAGCAATGTGAGTTTCGGATCCTTGGAATTCTCTGTTTTTGGTGAACACAAGGTGGAAAATCTTTGGTTTTTTCTCCCCGAGGAGATCTCTCCTGAAGATGTTTCCGCGATCAGGGAAATCGATTGTCTTTGACAACTTTCCGGACCCCACTGACACCTGGGAAATCATCGAGACCATCGGGAAAGGGACCTACGGAAAGGTCTACAAGGTGCTGAACAAGAGCGATGGAAGCAAAGCTGCTGTAAAGATACTGGATCCCATCCATGTGAGTACCAGCCAAAGTCATTACCATCAGCTAATTTTGGCCGCTATGGATCATAGTGTAGCGTTAGCTGGCTGAAGGGTTGTAATATTAGCTGTAACATTAGCTTTGGTTACTGAGGGCGTCATTGGTGACCTCTGTTAGGGTCAAATGTCACAGCTTCAGCTTCAGCTTTCTCCCAACATTAGCATAAACATTAGCCTAAAATGAAATTGAAACCTTTCTGAGGTCTTTGGAGAACACTAACCTTTACTGTAGCCTGCATTATTGCTAGCTCATGTTAACAGATGTTAAAAGAACTGGGAACCTTCAAAGGAGTTCCTTTTATTTTCTGCAAAACATTAAAAAAAAAAAAAAACGATGTCTGCCAATTGACGCCTCATAACAGTTCCTCCTTGATTAACTTGGACTCGTTTTCTCACATCTGGCACCTCTGCAGGAGCAGCTCTGCCCTGAAGCCAGAGCAGAGTGTTACATCTGTTAGCATGTTAGCGTGGGACTGAAGGCAGATCTTTCTACGTTTCTTCAGCGAAACCAATTTTACGCTGCTCATTCAGCCTCACGCAGCCAGAACTGGCAGCATTCAACACTGAACTAGTTCATCACCGTTAGCGTAGCTCAGCGCTACAATCCTGACTTTGGTGTTTTCCAGGACATCGATGAGGAGATCGAGGCGGAGTACAACATCCTGAAAGCTCTGTCGGACCATGCCAACGTCGTCAAATTCTACGGGATGTTCTACAAGAAGGATGTGAAGTGCGGCGACCAGCTGTGGCTGGTGCTGGAGGTGGGACAGCTCGCCACCGTTCAGCCTCACGTGTCGTCCAGACAGAGGAAAGTAGCAGATTAGCGGTCGGTTTGCCCGTAGCGTCTCGCTAGGTAGGTGGGACGGTCACCAAATCTGGCCCTGGATTACGCCACCAGTCTGGGAGTTAGCCACAGGTCAGTGACCTGGAGGTAAAAGTGCGGTCATGTGACGCACACACCCTGCTCGATGGGCGATTTTCCCGCTGCGGCCGCCTCCGCCTCATTTGGTGTGTTATTAGCTGATTCCCAAATGTCAGGCCGCAGACAGACATGTAATAGAGGTCAGAGGGAGCGCTGCGTTGTCACGTAGCGCCAGATGTGACTGAATCAACCTGGAGCGTTGATAAGGAAGAAAGGAGGCCCAGCTTTGAGCCAAAGAGGCTTCTCCGTCGTCATGACGACCGGTAGCACAGGCTTCTTAAAAACTAGCCAAAATTCAAAGAGCTGTAGATGCTTTGCTCAGGTGTGTTAGTGGTAACAAGGCCTTTGATGGACCCGTATCAGCTGGTTCTGTTAGCTTGGCGCTGCTGTAATCTGAACTCAGCGTTAGCCTGGCTAAATTAGCCCAGATCAGAGTTTTCAACTCCAGCTTGTGTTTCTGGCCGTTTTTCATCGGCTGACCTCTGTCAGAGAGGAGCTCAGCGCCGTCCTCCAGGACTGCGGCTACGATATCGGGTTCAGACGGGAGGGCGGAGCCATTTCTGTGTCCTGTTCTGCCCAGCGGTGTCCGCTCGGCCCGCTTTCTGTTTGCTGATCCCTTTGGAGCGTTTTGCTTGCTAACATTTCGAGCCAGCAGGACAAAATCTGCCGGGTAATCCTGAGGCTGAGACCTGACTGTGTGTGTGTGTGTGTGTATGTGTAGCAGGGCTCTTGGCAGTGAAGTGACAGGGAAGTGGGCAGCGAGCTGGTCATTCACCATGGTTACCGCCCCTCCTCTGTGAAGCCTAATTTTCTGTCCTTTCTCTGCCTCCAGCAGCTGTCGCTCATTATGAGCAGAATTCATACAAATTGCCCCCCCCCCACTAGCCCCTCCGTTTGCCCCTTGCTGTGCTCTGCCTGCTCTTGGCTCCGCCTCCGCAGCGCTCTCCTTTATGGCGGCGGGCGTGGGCAGAGAGGAGCGAGCTTTCATGTCCCTGGGTGTAATTCTGCTCTCAGAGAGCATTAAGACAGTTCAAAGATGGACGCGGCGGAGCCACTTTTATTCTCTAATTGGGGATGAAAACCGGGCTCGGACGTGCGTTTTTCTTTAAGAGCTTCCGCCTTTCATGCCGGTTAAACGAAGGCGGCCGGTAAAAGCTCGTCTTTTCTAAAAGGCCAGTGGGTTTCCTCCCCTGCACCCTGGCGTCAGCAGAGGAGCACAAAGGCAGCAAAAGCGAAGCCTTTTCCACCGCTCTGGCGGTGCACGGGCCAGTGTCATGTGCACAGAGGAGGCTTTTGGCTGAGGTCAGGTGAAACGGGTCCTCTGGACCCGCTGTCCCACTTTCATTAATTGCCAATGAGGACCAAAATGGCGGCTGGTGTCCAGCCGGGTGGACAAACAGGCGGTAAGCAGACACCGTGTCTGGAACGGCCAAAGACACGGCTGCCTTTTTGATGAGCTCTGAGGGGGAACGGCGGCCTGTTTTATCTGGCTGCTCGTTTCATCCTCCTTCCTCTCGTCTTTGATTGGCTGCTTTCATCACCACCACCTTTGTGATGGAGAAC
Source organism: Tetraodon nigroviridis (assembly GCA_000180735.1). Lineage (NCBI taxonomy): Eukaryota > Metazoa > Chordata > Actinopteri > Tetraodontiformes > Tetraodontidae > Tetraodon > Tetraodon nigroviridis. Next base: position 496,693 of record CAAE01014768.1, on the reverse strand, counting down.
ACGCCGCTAAATATTCAGCCTCCTCGGCTTTCATCTCCGCACCAACTCCACCGGACCCCCAGCGTTTATGAGCGTTTCACGTCCAAACTGTTAGGAGGAACGCTAATGTCAGGGCAGCTGACACTGAAAGAGATGGAAGAATCAGAAGAAAATGCAGAACAATACAAAAAGTCAGAGAGCAACAAAACAACATTTTTCTCCTCCAAATGAGCCAGATTACATGAGGGGCTGATCACATTTCCCCTCAAACACCAAAATAGTTTCTGCTGGAAGAAAAGATGTTTACGAAATCCAAATGTTCCAACAATAGTGAGCTAGCGGGGGCGCGTCGACGCGCAGCGCTTGACTAGATTAGCGTCAAAGTCCGTGTTTATGTGTTTATACGTCAGATCTGCGACCCGGCTCCGCCATCAGCCTCCGCTGGCTTAATTGACGTCTCGGAGCTTTTATTTCCCTCCTCCGGCATCTCCCAAAGAAAAACCCAAATTGAGGGTTATTACTGTTGCCGAGGCAACCTAGCGGGTGATTTTCTGTAATTTTCCAAGAGGGATTGCTACTACTTCCGTATCTGCTGGGATGAAGCACGTCGGCAGAAATGCCACGTAAACGGGGGAGGAGGACGCGTCTCCGCTTTGTTTGCTTAATTTTCCAGCCTGAAAGCTGGAAACAGCGGGAACGTTCATACGAACCCCGCCGCCGTACACCAGCGCGAGGGGATGTACTTTTGTGGGCGCTTAATATTTATCCTGCTTAGTCATCGCGGCGTAGATGAAACCCTCTTACCGAAGGTTCCCACCCGTGGGCTCCGCTCCCACCCCCGTTGCTGCCCCAGAAAGATAAGCCCCGGCGAACACCACAACTTTCCCTGGCTTTTATTAGCATCGGGAACGTTTCCTCCATCCATCCATCCATCCATCCATCCATCCATCCATGTTTCTTTGTGTCCCTTCAGCTCTGCAACGGCGGCTCGGTAACTGATCTGGCCAAAGCCATGCTGAGGAGAGGCGACAGGATGGACGAGGCCGTGGTCGCCTACATCCTCCACCAGGCCCTCAAGGTGAGCTGGAGCGCCCGGCGGTGCGTCCTCCAGCCGGCTGACGCTGGTTTCACTCTCTCTCCTCTCAGGGCCTCCAGCACCTGCACATCAACAAGACCATCCACCGTGACGTCAAGGGCAACAACATCCTGCTGACCACCCAGGGAGGGGTCAAACTGGTGGACTTTGGTACGACCACGCTACGATGCTAATGATGCTACAGCAGAGGTTCGGGTAAATGTCTTGACCCCCGACCTCAGACGAGGGTCATCCAGTGTAACTAACTCCACCTCCTGCTAGTAAGCTCGAGGGGTGGAGCCGCGGTACCCTCCAACGGCTCGTCTCCGTTGTTCTCGCCTCGTCCCTGATTTGCTTTCAGGTTTTTCTTAAACAAACGAGAAAGATCCAGGCAGGGAGACGACACACTCCTGCTCAGAAAAACACAACACAGCTGCTTTTTACACACACTAGAAGTGTGTGTTAGATTAGTATTTAGTTATTTAGTTTGCTAATTGTGGGCTTCTCTTAAAAGCTTTTATCTGGAGCCCAAAGTGCAGAGCTGTATGGGAGGAGGGACCACCTGCTTATTTAATCACAGACCAGAAAGTGAAACGAGGGAAATGTCAGTGGGTCACATGACCTGTCAGAACCAATGTCATCATCTGGAACTGACACAGGCTGATGAGCCGGCCTTTTAAGCACAAAACCCCTTTTTTTCCTCTGTGTTTACCCACCTAAATGTGTTTGTGTTTTTATGTCCTGTTATACAAGTGAAAGATTAGGAAGCTCCAAACGTTCGTATCAGCTGATGAGGTAAAATGTTTGTCGTCAACATCAGGAAGGACTAAAACATCTTTGTTGGTGTCTGCATCAGATCCAAGAAACAAAATAAAGGTTTTCTTTTTTTAAAGGTCAGAAACTCAGAGTAATGAAAGCAAATCTGCGAGTAGCTCTTTGGACGCTGGCCCTGCGTCACGTTGGGATTACCGGCATTGCACGGAGGGATGTGCATGTGACGCTAAGCTGAGATCAAACCCCCACGGTGACTCATCACGAGCAGGAAAGCAAAATATGGAGGGGCTGGAAGGAGGAGAGGATCGTCCGGTTTGCGTCTTTTTTCCATGAGTATAGTAATTAGCAGCATTAGCGCTGTGATGGTCCTCCAGCGCAGACCACCAGGCTCCACTCCAGCTCATCTGGCCGGCAGAATCAGCCTTCCAGAGCTTTAATGGAGCTGTTTAGGCGTCAGGCTCCGATGAAGCTCGCGCACGTCAACACAGGCCTGACGGGCTGATGCAGCTCCCCCAGCCCGCTTTCAGCTCGTAGCGTTGAGCTAGCGGGGAAGAGTGCGGCCAAGGCTGCAGACGCCTGAACGTGTGTGACGGTCGGGAGTCTGCCCCCCGGCCAGCGGGGCTCTAACGCTGATCTGTCCAGACTGGAGCGGAGTCACGGCCCGGTCCTCGGCAGGATTCCACCCCCAGACTTCCGTGTGTCCTGAATCCAGAACACAGCCTCATCCGGCTGCTTCCTGCTGCACTACAGTGCTTTTCTTCTTCAGGGGCAAAAAGCAACAGCAGGATTTGAAATTCAAAGCAATCCATCATTCTGAGGGGAAATAAAAACAGCTTGATGCGTGTGTTCTCTCCCCCCCCCATTGCCATGGTGACAGCTTTATCAGGAGTGTACACGATGCGTTCCGCTCAAAAATCGTTATCGCTCCAGTTTCCATTTTCACATGTTGTCACTTTGGCTAAAACAGGTTCCTGCAGACGGAGGCTAACCTGCAGCTTCTCCTCCCTGCAGGAGTCTCCGCCCAGCTGACCAACACTCGCCTGAGGAGGAACACCTCCGTAGGAACCCCCTTCTGGATGGCCCCCGAGGTAGGAACACACCAGGAACCCCTGGGTGAGGCCAGCCGAGCTCCTCTGGAGATCATCCCTTGGTCGGTTTTTACATCAGGTTTGCATGTTTGCAAACCTGAAAAGATGTCGTGACCTATGAGGTCCCAACATTTAATCTTATTTGCATGAGATCATCAGGAGATGTAGTCCGGAGAGACTCGGTCGTCTTAGATCACACGCTGGAGATCTGAGGACAGACGTGATTCATTTCACCGCCATAACAATCGTTTATTAGCATTTTTTTTAAGCATTTCAGCTGTTACTGTTGAGCCTGGTCACAGGTTCGTGCTGGTCTTTTAACTGTCGGTAAGACTTTTATTCTTTTGTTTTCATTTTACTGCATTAGCTCTTATTTTTGCCGGTTATAGCAGCTTTGGATTTGACAGCTTAGCTGTTTAAATGCTGTTTATACTCAAGTTTTATTGGTGAAAATCCTTCTGAGCATACTTTAATGTCCTAAATTCAGCACTAGGATGTATTTTGTCGATAAAAATCATTCGTCTTTGATGAAAACGTAATGATTTTTCCCCAACGGCTAAAGCTAGCGTCTTAACCGGCCTCCGTGCCTCTGTTTCCACCGGCAGGTCATCGCATGTGAGCAGCAGCTGGACTCCACACTACGACGCCCGCTGCGACGTCTGGTCGTTGGGCATCACCGCCATCGAGCTGGGTGACGGAGACCCGCCCCTGGCCGACCTCCATCCAATGAGAGCGCTGTTCAAAATCCCTCGGTGAGCCTCCAACAAACCCCTCCCCTCAGCTCCCTAAAGGTGAAAGGTAGCTGTTTATCCTCTCCTGATTCAGCTGCAGAAGCACTGGCTGTGGTGTTGCACCGTGTGTGTGTGTGTGTGTGTGTGTGTGTGTGTGTGTGTGTGTGTGTGTGTGTGTGTGTGGTGTCTTGTCTTCGGGGGTCGTGCTCCACAGGAGCCATCACACAGCTCCTCCAGAATCGGTCTGACTGCTGCAGCCAGAGCTCCAGGCTGTCTGTCCACACGTCCGTCCCTCCACCGCTGCAGGTTGATCCGTCTCCACGGAGACACCTCCGCCCCAGAGCGCCTTCTTTTAGCGTCTACACCTCACCTGGTTCACACTAACATGCTCAGTCAGTCAAGCTAAAAAGCTAAAATGTTAGCACGCCTTTGCACTACAGGGCAAAGGTGAGGTTTGTAGCATCAGCTAGCCGAAGGCTCTATTTGGTGTCGTTCAGCGGTATGTTTATGACAGGACAACTAAACTGCTTAATTGGTGTGAATTTAAGGGACATTCTTGTAATTGAACGCTCCAAATCAGGAGGAAGGAGCTTGTTTGTCTCCTGGATGACAAACACATTCTCCATGGGAGCATTAGCATGTCTGCTGCATTCTGTGTTTTGAGATAAAAAGAAGATGTATGCCCCCCATTAGCCCAGTTTATCACTGTCTGAGCTAGCTTGTAAGAGGCATTAGCAGCTGCCAGGAACCGTCACGATGCCGGAGGAGGACCTAATTAGCCGCTGAAGTGGCTAGTGTCATATAAAGGGAGTGGCATTGAACCCACCCGGTTGCAACCCTTCCAGCCCCGCCCCCGCCCTCCGTCACCACCTCAGAAACACCTCTGGACGTCGGCGGTGATGAATAGTTTGGATCTGCCTCCGTGGCTCTACAACCCTGCTTTGTGTTCCTCCTTAATCCCATCCCATCTCATCTTATCTTTCCATTAATCTTTTCCATTTCTCCTCGGGACAGGAACCCTCCGCCCACCCTCCACCAGCCCGAGCTCTGGTCAGACGCCTTCAACGACTTCATCTGCAGGTCAGTCCGGGACCACTCGGTCACATGTCTCCAGCCGTTCGGGGTCAATCTCCCAAAGCGCTCTGGGCCTCCTCGCAGGTGTCTGATCAAGGACTTTGAGCTGCGACCCAACGTGCTGGACCTGCTGCAGCACAGCTTCATCAGACAGTCTGCGGGCAGAGAGAACGTCCTGCAGAAACAGCTGGTGGAGCTCATCCACCTCAGCCAGCAGGTCGGAGCGATCGAAAAGACCAGGTCTGGCGGCTCACGCTTCAGGTCATACACGAGCCGGTGTAGCTAATGGCTAATATCAACCTAAACAACCACCATTGCCCAAGCTAGGACAACCATTGATAGCTAGCATAGCTACTGATTGCACAGAGCCGGTCTCACCAACCATACTCCAGGAAATGCTACGCTCGCGCTAAAACCCCTGGCTGTTGTTTGTTTTATGAGCCTATGTCACATCACACATACCCACTAGATCCAACCATAGTGTCCCTCCCGTGTCACATGACCCGCCGGAAAGATCAGGCGTGTAAGTGGTGAAGTGCTAATCCTGTTTCTGTCATTCAAGCCCCCACGGAAAGACAGACAGAAGCACAGACAGTGACGGAAGGTAACCACAGACCCTCAGGGCGAGCAGTAATTAGTAACAATTAGCTTTATTTAGCTAGCGCAGAACTTCTGCCGTAGCTGCCTTCACACGTATTCACACTTGAATACATGGTTTTGGATGACTGGAGTCCCGTCTGGTTCTCCCACGCTCCACCAAACTAGCACTTAGTCTGGGAGATCTGCGCCAGTTCACAGTAGCCAGCGTGGCTACTGCAGCTCGTGCTTCCCAATGAGGACCGCGCTGTCTGTTTTGCTAACGTCAGGCATGAACGCATCCACACTAAAAGAGGGAGCTACGTGAAGATGCAGATGGAGGAGGAGGAGGTGGACGACCTCGCCACCCTGGAAGTGCTGGATGAGGTACGAGAGGCCCCAGAGGCATGAGAACCTTTGCTAGCTTTAGCATTAACACTGTCTGTGCATCTGCCTTTTAAAAAGCTGGAATAAATTCAGCTAATATTCCTGTCATGAGAGCATCTTCCGCCTCCTTTTGACGTTGGTTGCCAGGTCTGTGGGATCCTTCGATGGGAGTGGACATGGCGCTCAGTTTAGCACACCTCTTCTTGGTCATTTTTTTCCAGACCAAGGTGACGGAGCAACTCCAGAGTCGCTACAGCAGGGATCAGATTTACACCTACGTGGGCGACATCCTCATCGCCGTCAATCCTTTCCACAAGATGGAGATTTACACCCCTCAGGTCTGCGTTTACATACCTTTGTTGGTTCCATCTGTGCATCTTTTCTGTTTCACACCTCCTTTTTTACGGCTTTTTTTCCCAGCATGCCACGCTCTACATTGGCGCCAAGCGCACGGCTAACCCGCCGCACATCTTTGCCGTGGCCGACGTGGCCTACCAGTCCATGGTGTCGTACAACGCTGACCAGGTGAGGCGCCAGGGGGCCGGTTGGCTCATCGTAGCACTGCTTTGTCATCGTGGCGCTCTGCCCTGTGCAGTGTGTGGTGATCAGCGGGGAAAGTGGAGCCGGAAAGACGGAGAGCGCGCACCTGTTGGTGCAGCAGCTGACCGTTTTGGGCAAGGTGAGTCGAGGATAAGCCCCGCCCCCTCCACAGCCATACCTGGGGACTGTCCCTGATGACTAACCGATGAACCTCCGTCCCTCCAGGCCAACAACCGGACCCTCCAGGAGAAGATCCTGCTGGTCAACAGCCTGGTGGAGGCTTTCGGCAACGCTTGCACCGTCATCAACGACAACTCCAGCCGCTTCGGGAAGTACCTGGAAATGAAGTTCACCTGTGGAGGAACCGTGGTCGGCGCCAAGATATCTGAGTACCTGTTGGAAAAATCTCGCGTCATCCATCAGGCAGCGTAAATATCCCTCCTCCTTTCGTCTCTCCTTCCCAGACGGGAACTCTCTGGTTAGCTAGAGCCTTTAGCTGCTCTGCCACACTCGCCCCTTCATACAGTGTGTATTAGATGATGTCACATGATTGGGTCAAATGCACACTTTCCACAGAGGCGAGAAGAACTTTCACATCTTCTACTACATTTACGCCGGCCTGGCCGACAGGAAGAAGCTAGCCCACTACAAGCTCTCTGACAGCAAAGCGCCCAGGTAGGTTTAGCCGCCACCGCCACCGCTGCTGCTCCACCTGAATCATCTCCCTCTCTCTGCTCCTGATTTCCATCTTCGCTGGTTCAGGTATCTGTGCAACGAGCACATCAAACTGGGGCCCGACATCGTCAACAACGCCTTCTACAAAGAGCAGTTCGACGCCGTGGAGCAGTGCTTCAAAGTTATCGGGTTCACCCTGGAGGTAGAAGTCGGCTCCACCCACCCACCTAAAGGGACGGGGACAAAAGTGATGTGTGGAGTGTGTGTGTGTGTAAACAAGCGTCTCTAACGCTGTAGAAATGATAAAGCTGAGGAAATAGTCCCTGTGCCAACAGTGAGGTGACCACCGTAGCGTGAAAGTCCAGGCCTTAGCATCGCCACGGCTAATAGGGCCGGAGGACTGATGGCCTCCACCCACACATCAATAGTACTTATCCAGCGGTGGAGGGACAACCTTGTCCTTGGCAGTAGGTCTTCTGTGGACACAACGGGCGTACCCTCTCTCTTACTGCCTCTTCCAAGGACTTTGTTTTGGTTTTGTTTGTGCCGCCATCCTCGCCGTTGCTTACAGATAAACAGGGCTCTCGCTAGTTCGCATCAGCAGCTAGCAATGCTGTCAACTGTTGCTGCAGGAGCTGGGGAGTGTTTACAGCGCCCTGGCTGCCGTCCTCAACTCCGGCGACATCGAGTTTTCCCCGGTTGCCTCGGAGCACCAAACGGATAAGAGCAACATCGCCAACGTTTCCGTCTTAGAAAACGGTGAGGGGGGCTGCGAACGCCTGCAAGGTCACGCGTTATGCTAACTTTGCTAACTTCTGCGCTGCATCAGTGGCGTCGCTGCTGTGCATCCGCCCGGACGAGCTCCAGGAGGCCCTGACCTCCCACTGCGTGGTGGCCCGGGGCGAGACCATCGTCAGGCCCAACACGGTGGAAAAGGCGGCGGAGGTGAGGGACGCCATGAGCAAGGCGCTATACGGCCGCCTCTTCAGCTGGATCGTCAACCGCATCAACGCCTTGCTGCGACCCGACGGGCACCTGGGGTGAGATCCAGACCAGAGAAAGTCATGTTTTTGGCCATGAATCTATGAACGTGGGCTCTGAGAGGCAGTTAAAAGCCTCTAAACTGGCAACTTGTCCTTCCTGCCTCCCCCAGAGAGGAAGACAAGGGCTTGAACATCGGCATCCTGGACATTTTCGGCTTCGAGAACTTCAAGAGGAACTCTTTCGAGCAGCTGTGCATCAACATTGCCAACGAGCAGATCCAGTTCTATTTCAACCAGCACATTTTCGCCTGGGAGCAGGTAGCGTTAGCGCCTCCCCCTGCTCCACGCTCATTTCCATCAGAGCCGTGATAACGGGCCCTCGTTTGTCAGCGTGCGCTTGAAGCAGGACGGCAAGGGTAAAATATGCTGCCGTCTGTATTTATGCAGGCTTGTAACCACTGCCCCCCCCCCCCCCCCTCGCGCAGCGTCGGGGGTGTATTTCTCCTGGAGGGCAGCTGAGAACGGTTTGCTAATGTTAAGTGATTTGCCCCCAATCGTTGAGAGAGGCTGCAAATCATTTCAAACAGGGGCCAATTATGAGTGGAGACTTAATCTCACTCTCGGGGGTAGTTGGCGTGCCGCCCAGGAAAACGTTTGTCCCACACAGCGGACATGTGACCGGCCACGTGGCCTCCACGCTGAGACCTGGCGGCTCCTGTGAGGCCGTGCCAGTGGTTGGGTGTCGGTGGCTCCGGTTTGTGCTGGAGCCCCCAGAATAGAGCCTGTTGTTGCTGCTGACTCATCTGAGACTGAGTCAACCTGACGGGATCAGGTTAGCGGAGACAAAGGCTTCTGGCTGAGCGTTGGCGGGGAATGGGAACGTTCCTCTGTGATGTTTCAGCCAAGCTCACGGAAATGGAAGCATTTCTGACTGGCTGTATGGCTGACACAGCCCCCTACTGGTGCGGAGCGGTAACACCTCCCACAGACACGTCAGCATCTCTGACCTGTGCAGGACGAGTACCTGAACGAGGACGTGGACGCCCGGTTGATCGAGTACGAGGACAACCGGCCGCTGCTGGACCTGTTCCTGCAGAAGCCCATGGGGATGCTGTCCCTCCTGGACGAGGAGAGCCGCTTCCCCCGAGCCTCCGATCAGACACTCGTGGGTGGGTGACGCCGGCTCTGCCCCTTCAGTCCCAACCCATTTGTTAGCGTTCAGGCGTCCGTCTTCCTCCTTTCAGAGAAATTTGAAGACAATCTCAAGACCAAAAACTTCTGGAGGCCAAAGAGAGTGGACCTGGGCTTTGGGATCCACCACTACGCTGGGAAGGTACCTCCCACGGGCCGCTGTGTTGGTCAGCACCTTCTCGTCCCCCCCTCCATCACGCCACTGTCCTACACTCGTAGGTCATCTATAACGCCGCCGGCTTCCTGGCCAAGAACAGGGACACGCTGCCGGCCGACATCATCCTGCTGCTGCGCTCGTCTGAAAACGAGCTCATCCACAAACTGGTCACACACCCGCTCACCAGGACAGGTGAGGAGGAACCCGCCCGGCTAGTTAGCGCCTGCTGTTAGCGTGACTGAGCCTGCGGTGTGTTCCACAGGCAACCTGGCCCACACCAAGGGGAAAGGCATAAACAGCATCCCGCGGACGCCGACGCGCACCATCACCTTTGCCAAGGTAGCCGCAGGAACCTGCCCAGCGTAGTCTCTGCAGAGACTCTCCAGTCTTCGTGTGTTTTTTCACTCCTTCTCGCTGTTTTGCTGTCTTCTTCTCTGCTTTCATTGGTTCAAGATGGGAGTCCTAAACCTTTACAGCTCTTATGCTTCCAGCGAGGTAACTGCCACATTTCCGCTGTCACGTCCCAGCCTAGCCTAGCCTAGTGTAGCGTGTCAGACGAAAGCAGACCTGTACGCACACAGCCACATCGCCTCATGCTAATCTCTTTAGCGTGAAACCGTTCTGATGTCTTCTACCAGCAGGAGTGGTGAAAAGCTCCAGCAGTGAAAGCATTTAAACTGTTGCAGGAACACATTTGCTGCGTTCGGAGCGCCTGAAGCTGGAGGCAGTGTTGCTCAGCTGAGCCGTCAGCGCTAGCAACATTAGAGCAGTCGTGTTTGATGACTTCCTGAATGTATTTCCATTCATTTGCATATGTTGCTAATCAAAGGCTTCAGAGGCGCGGCGAGTGTTTGAAACGCCGCTGACGCCACGCCGTAGGCTGCTGGGCTGCGTTAGTGCTGTGCATTTGTGTGTGTGTGATGTTCTTAATTTGTCCTCTTATTGTTAGAGCTCCTGTAGTCATGTGCTCGCTTCACATGAGCATTCTACAAATGCAAACGGTGATTAAACAAGAAAGAATGAATTGATTTTGCCAACACAGTTTTTTTTACCCTCGTCTCCGCTAAGCCCGCTAATGTAAACTTTATTGACACGTTGCTGTAGCGACACCTTTAATGGACTCACGCTTGTGTTTGGTATGTTTCAGCCCAGTGAGCTGGGGGAAACGCCTTACCACCCTCGAGAGACCACCAGCATGAGGACGCAGACGGTGGCCTCCTACTTCAGAGTGAGTTGGACCTCAGCCGCCTCGCTGCCGCGCTCTTATTTTGAAAGCCGACCCTTTGCCTTTCCAGTTTTCCCTCATGGACCTGCTGTCTAAGATGGTGGCCGGACAGCCACACTTCGTCCGCTGCATCAAGCCCAACAACGAGCGCCAGGCCAGCCGGTTCGACCGGGAGAAGGTGCTGGTCCAGCTGCGGTACACCGGCGTCCTGGAGACGGCCAAGATCCGGAGGCAGGGCTACTCCCATCGCATCTTGTTCGCTAACTTCATGAAGAGGTCAGCGTGCCGGCACTTTGGGGCAGCTCCGTTAGCGTGATAAATGACCGGAGGGCGCCACTCTTCCAGGTACTACATCCTGGCCTTCCCGGCCCACCAGGAGCCGGCGGGGACGCGACAAACATGCACGGCCATCCTGGAGAAGGCAAAGCTGGAGAGCTGGGCCATGGGGAAGACCAAAGTCAGTGGATGCCTCCGATTTGTTTCAGATTCAGACAAATGTAGCCGAACCATCTAATGTGTGTGAGGTCAGAGGTCATCTGGAGGATTTACCAGCTGGTTTCCCCCCAGGTGTTCCTCAAGTACTACCATGTGGAGCACCTGAACTTGATGGTGCAGCAGGCCACACAGAGGGTGGTCCTGCTGCAGGCCTACATCCGAGGCTGGCTGGGGGCCCGGCGCTACCGCCAGGCGCTGACTGAGCGGGAACGCAGCGCCCTGGTGCTGCAGTCGGGTCGGTAGACGGCAGGCTAGCTCGCCACAGACGTACTGGAGCCGGAAACTTAACCCAGAATGATTTATGCAGCTTACAGAGGCCACAAGGTCCGGAGGAAGGTGGCGGAGGACAAAAACAAAGCCATGTTTGAGGCTTTCATCGTCCAGTTTCAGGCTGGTGAGAGCAAACGCATCATCTACGAGTGTGTCCTCCACTACTGATCGCCCTCTTCAGTCTGCAGGAGCTATCTGGCCAGAAGGAACTACAAGGAGCTGATGGAGGAGAAGAACAGAGCAGCAACCAAGATCCAGGCCCGCTACAGAGGCCACAGGGAGCGGAGAAGCTTCAGGAGGAGAAGGTAGGAGACAGGAACCAGAGCTTCCACCTCCCAGTGTCTCCTGAAGACGTGTCTGCCTGTTTCAGAGAGCAGAAACAAAGAGAGCAAGAAGAAAAAGCTCTGAAAGAGAGAGAAACGGTCACCAAAGAGGAAGATGTCGGAGCTGCTGCTGAGGATGAGCAAACCAAGGCTGCTGTGGTTCTTCAGAGCAACTACAGAGGCTTCAAAGAGAGGAAGAAGCTAAAGGAGCGGAGGAAGACCGTGGATGGAGATGGAGGAGGTCAGGAGACCACCAGCAACCTGCACGAAAGGCTGGACACGGCCGAGAGGCAGGGGGACAACGAGGAGGAGGAGGAGAGCACCTTCAAAGCCGAAGATGATGACGACAGCGACCACACGCAGGTGCCAGAAGACGAAGAGCCGCTGGACATGGTCGAAGACGCACTTGGAGTTGGGTTCATCCCCCTGGAAGAAGAAGCCAAAGCTGCCACCGTCCTCCAGAGCAACTTCAGGGGTCACAAAGAGAGGAAAAGGCTGCAAGAAGAAGGCAAGATCCCAGCGAGGGGGGCACAGGGTCCCCTACAGGAGGGAGCAGGAGGAACCTGCAGCCCAGAGGTGGCAGATGTGACGGCTGTGCAGCTCCTGCTGGAGGACCAGGAGGAGGCCAAGGCTGCTGTGGTGCTTCAGAGCAACTTCAGAGGACACAAGGAGCGCAGACGGCTGGAGGAGGAAGGGAGGATCCCCAAGAAGAAGATGAAGAAAGAGAAAGAGCCTGTAGAAGAGGAGGCTTCTCAGCCAGGGCTGGATGAAGAAGAGGCTGCGACCGTCCTCCAGAGCACCTTCAGAGGACATCGAGAGAGAAAGAAGCTGAAGGAGGAGAGAGAGATGAAAGAGAAGACAAGAGAGACAGAGGAGGAGGAGGAGTACTCCCTGGACCTGACCCAGGTGGTGGTAGAACGGAGAGACGAGGCCGACGCTGAGAGAGAGAGGCTGGAGGAGGAGCAGGCAGCGGTGAAGATCCAGAGTACCTTCAGGGGCCACAGGGACAGGAGGAGGCTGAGGGCCAACCAGGAGGCAGCCCCGCTGGAGGCGCAGCAGCTGGAGCTCTTCTCCCAACAGGTCGGTCCGGCGCCCACACCAGCAGCCTGGCCAGGGGTCAAGGTTCACCTCCTCCTCTGTCCCCGCAGGTCTGCAGGTCCTCCCAGGACTGCGTGGCCCTGCAGCAGAAGCTGAACCACATCACCCAGGCCCACCAATCCAACCCAGAGCGCAGCGGCACGTCCCCGAGAGCCGAAGGCATCAATCGGTTCGCTGCCCACGCCCACAAACCACGTAAGCTCAGGCCGCCGCCACCTCCGCCCGTTAGCCTAGAGAGCAAAGCCAAGTTTCAGCACGCAGCCAAAAGCAAACACATTCTGTCAACGTTTGCTCTTTGTTCTTCATCCTGATCCGATCAGGAAATATTAGGAAAAGGAGGATCAAAGAGGCTCAAAACAGGACATTTTTCTGCCTCAGCATGTCATCAGAGCTGTAATTCGATCCGCCGCTGATAGCGTAATGGCTTATTTTGTTCTTTGAAAATGCAATTTAATGTTTTCTAAGCGATTTCTTCAGGTTTATTCTGAAGTCCTTTGATCTTTGGGTTTATTCCATAAACCGCAGCTTGGCGTTGGTTGGTTTTAGCATAAAGTGGCTAAAAATCACAGTTGACGTGCTGCTGTCTGATGTTTATCCCTTCCACACTGGTCTTTATTAACCTGTTAGCCACAGAGGCTAATGCTAAAGACCCAAATCAGTGTGATTTGATCATAGAGCAGAGACAAGGCTGTGTTTGAGTTAGCCTGTGCACGTTAGCCCGTCCTTCTACTGCTGCCACGTTTGCCCTTTCCAACCTGTTCTTCCTCGCCCGAGGCAGAGCACCGTGAACCGTCCGCATTGTTTTCTCCAGCTAGTGCATCTCGCTAAAATTACAGTGCCCGACGTTGGTCTCACAAGTTTCCTTCATGTGATCCTCAAAATTATTTGTTACAGACGTGATAAGAGCTGATTGATGTCAGTCACGCCGGCGTTCGCCACAAAGGTCGCAGAATGTTAATTGCGTTTTATGAGCTAGCGCAAGCGACAATTACAGCAAGAGTTAATAAAAGGTTTGTGTTGGCGCAGCCAGGAGTGACCTTTAGGTGCTTGTTCAATAATATTAGGCACTTTTTTTTCTCTTTTACTTCAGCACTCCTGCATTTGATGGATGTTTTTTGCGTACACAAACAGCAATTAATAGGCAAAGGTCGTGCTAACGTGCTAACACCTCTAACGAAATCAAATGAAGGTTAGCTGGTTTCGCTCCTCCGCTGCTTGTAATCACCTCTGGAGATCGGCTCCAGTGGCTGGAAGCCTGAGGGTTAGACTGGTGTAGGCAGCTCTGTCAGCACAAAGGTCAGAGGTCAGAGTGCTGTCCCATCCCGTCCTGCTGGAGGAGAACCTTGGTCCGAGCACTGGCAGCATTTCAGCGTGCGTTAGCTTCAAAGGTAGGAGAGGAACAGCGTTGTCACAACTGTTTTCTGTGGCTCCACAGCCGAGCAGAGGCAGCCGAGGCCCCCCCGCAGGACCCAGCAGCCAAAGACCCTCAACACCCCCGAAGAGTCCACCTACTACAACCTGATTCACGTGAGTCCGCTCTCACCGGCTCCTTCCACCACTGATTGGCAGGTTCTCTGGGAACAAAGAGCCGGTCTGCATCAAAGCTGCCCGCAGCTCCGCCCACTCATGTGATTGTTGGTAATGTTTGGCAATTTCAGTAAACAGTGGCTTGCTGGAAAATGGCTCCTTCTGCAGCTCATGTTTACAGCTTGGAAAATCTTAGCAGTGCTACAAGCTAAAGGCTAACAAGAGCTACCTCCATTTACATTGTCAGCATTCGTAACCCAGCTTTGCTACCTTTGTGTAATCTGTTTTCATCTCTCCCCCAGAGGTCTGTCCAAGATGATAAACGCAAGCCCAGGAAAGCGGGGTAAGCCTTTATTCCAGCCTCATTTTAACCTGCTAGTGCTAGCTAGCTGGCTGCTCACTCAGCGCGCCGGCCCCAGAGTAATGACACGGGGCCCTGCTCCCAGTCGGTTCTGTTAGCCTCATCTGTCATTACGGTCACGGTCGCTAAATGCTAAAACGCTAAAAATCTAATATCCAGCGTCAAACTGTGCTGACAGTCATCAGATCACGCACTCACACATACACACTCGTACGGGTATGAGTTTTACAGACCGCGCGTACCGCCCGGCATGCGGAGGTGAAGATAGATCGGACTGGCTCAAGCGGACGGTGGCGAGGCTCTTTATCAGGACAGTGAAGAGAGACAAACACACTGAGAGACAGCGCTGAACACGGGGGGGGTGATTCATGCCGCCATAAATAAAGCCGCCGACAGACGGGCGCAGTTTACATGCGCCATTAAGGACGAGAAGGTCATTGAGAGAGATGGCATCTCCAGCTAACGGCGGCATCGGAGGAGGGTAGAGACTTCGGGATGCGTACGATAAGAGGAGTACCGGCGAGGAGGAGTGCAGAGAACCCACAAACACATGTGATCTGTAGCAGCCCGCTAGTCCACCCTGGTGTTCCAGGAACAGCCGAAACACTGGAGCATCACGATCACACAAGGCTCCATGAAAAAGTTAGCTTTTTTAACAGTTTTACCGGCTGAGGCTAGTAGGAGCTATGGCCTCTAGTGGATGTCTGCGGTAGTACAAGTATTAGCCGATGGAAGCTACACAAGTAAGCACAAATTCAGCTCATAAATGGGCCTGGAAACTCTGGAACCTGGAAATCCTTTCCTGGTCCGTGAAGCTCCAGCTGCTGCCCCGAGGACACTGATTTCCAGCAGAGGTCGTCAGTGTTGTGTTGTGTTATTAGTGTGGACCTGTCCATCACCATGGAAACTGTACCTCACACATACAGTATAGAGGTCAGGGTGGGTGGGCGGGGCCATTGCCCCAGTGTTGTTATCAGACATCCGTCCCAACCGTTGTGCTTGTCGCCATAAGTCCAGGGAAGCTGCTGGACGTGGACGACCAGTACTACCAGCAGCTGTCCAGCAGCAGGCCCCAAGCCAGCACCGCCCCAAAGACGCCCACGCCGGGCCGCACGGCCAGGGAGGGGCGGTCCCCAGTCAGGAGGAGGTCGGCGGGTGGGCGGGTCAAAGAGCAGGTCGGCCCGGAATCAGAGTCGCACGGACCCGACGGGGACAGCAGGCAGGTCCAACAACACTTTACTGTTCCCCAAAACTGGGATTGATTTGGGTTAAAACCAGGTTTTGTGCCGCGCTGACAGGCGCTCCGTTGCCAGGACGCTGTCTGCCAACAGCCAGACCAAGGAGAACCCCTACGACTTCAGGCATCTGCTGAGGAAGACCTCCCAGAGGAGGAAGCTCATCAAACAGTTCTGAGCGTCAGGGGGCCGAACAAAGTGCGTGGATCAAAGGAACCTCTGTTCAGCTTTTCTTTTATATCTGTGTTATTTTTGTTTGTCTGGGCTTTGCTGTAACTAGCATCTCTGTCCCAAAGTCATTAAACCCCAAAAGTGACTTCTTACCTTTCTTTTGCTTTTCCTCTGGTGCATTTAGGGTTTTGGCTTATGAGGAAACAATTCCATCAGCTGGTTTCTGCTTTTCATGGTTTTATTTCTTTCTTTGTCCATTTGGAATGTTGAAACTTTTTTAATTGGCCCCCCCCCCCCCCACACACACACACACACACACACACAAACACACACACACACACACACACACACACACACACACACACACACACACACACACACACACACCCACACACCACCAGCGCGGCCCTGCAACCAGCCGGCCCAGTCAGAATCCTGCACCAGTGTGGGACGCAGACAACCAGTATGGACCAGTCACGCACACTGGGGGGGGACAAACCCCGGGGCTGAGGCGCAGAGGGGGCGGTGATGCGTCCGCAGCCGCCGCCCCCGCCGGGGGAGGCGCGCACGATCTGGAGGTCTGAGGGAAAACGGATCCCGCAGTCACATGTTTGCATGCACGACATGCGTGGAGCTGAGCGCGCGGGGGGGACTAAAGTGTGGTGGATCTATGTAGTCACGACGCACGAAGCGGCTCGTGATGACCTGGAGTGAATCGCGATGGAACGCGCGCAGTGACGTCAATTTTGGCTGCGGCTCGTGCGCTGTGGCCACATTTCTGCACATTTTTTCTTCTTCTTCTTTTTTTCCCCCTCTTTGCTTTTTGTTGCGCTCCTGCGCACCTGAACCCGCGCGTCTTTGCGCCTGAGCGGAGTGTTTGCGGGTTCCGCGGGGGGAGCACGCGCTGCGCGTATGTCTTCTGCACCTGAGCGGGCGCAGCGTGGACGCTCCTTGCGCTCCCCGTCCCCCTCCATGCCTGGTATTTTTTAGCATCCCTTCCCTCTGACGGACGCGCGGCAGCCGGAGCCGCCTGGCCGCGATCAGCGCCTCTCCAGCCGCGGCTCGCCGCCTGTGGAGGGTCTGCCACAGCTCCTAACCTCCGACCAGAATGGCATCTCACGGTTTTTGGTCTCTTGGGGGAGATAACGCGGGGGCCAACGCCGGGAGTCAGAGCCCCAGCACCCGTGAGTGGCTCCTCTCTGTCCGCTCCGGCGCAGCCGTCATTCCACCATTGTCTCGGAGCAGAGCCGGCCTGCTGCCTGTCTGCGCTCCACCAATGCAGGAATTTTGGCCAAACCTTTGTTTTATGTGTCAAACTTGAACCTGAACTTCAACCTTGAAGCCTGATTTGTCTCTTTCCAGCGCGGGCTTGGTGCCAGGCAGCGGCCCAGAAATTCTCCGGGGGACTCGGATCGAAATTATGTGGTATGACGGTTCACGGCGCAGAAGGGTCGCGGGTTGTCAGACAAAATCACGTCGGTCGTTGTCACAGTCACGCGTGTGAAAGGTTGCCGGTTCTCTGCTCCCCGCAGCGCTGCTCAACGTCGGCGAGGCGGAAAAAGCGGCCGATCCTGCCGCCAAGCCGCCGCCGCCGCCGGGAGAAGCCGCCGGTACCTGCGGCTGCAACAAATCCTGCAACTGCAGCAAGGCAGCGGTGGGCTTCTCTGACCTCTACTCAACAGGTACAGCAGCTCCGAGGAGCCTCCTCACGCTCCAACCACCAACGGCCTCCCCAACCGCGGACCACTGCGCTTTTACGCACGACGGCGAGAGAGGGAGAAAATAGAATTAAAGACAAAAACGTCGTTCAAATATGAGGATTTATTTCGGGGTTAATATTTTAACAATTTGTATTTATTCAAAAGACTTAATAATAATGATGTTGAATTTAATTGCTGTGATTTAGGTTCGGGTGTTTTACCATCGGGAGGATTTTAGGAGGATTTTTTTCTGGCCTCTTCTCATCCAGTCGAGGTCACCTTCAGCGCTATTCATTTATGACGCGTCGCAGAAAATCAGAAGCTTCAAAATTTACGGCCTTTTTATTATTATTCTTATAAATTCTCTAGGCCTAATTCTCAGGAATAAAACCGTAAATTCGCTTTTAGACGCGTTTTACAGGCCCGAAGCTGCGCCTGCGTTACCCCCGAAGGCGCAAAAGAGGGAAAATATTCCTGAAATTGTTCTCCTTTTATAGATTTGTTACCTGCCAGTGATGGCGACACCAAAACCCTGACCTTCCTGCAGGAGGTGGTGGATATTTTACTGGCCTACATCGTCGAATCTTTCGATCGGGAAACGAAGGTGATCGATTTCCATTACCCGAACCAGCTGCTGCAGATGAACAACTGGGAGCTGCAGGACGAACCCGCAACCCTGGACGACGTCCTGATCAGCTGCCGCGCCACCCTCAAATACGCCATCAAGACAGGTCTGGCCCGAAGGTTTCTGATCTACCAATAATCGTTTTAACTCTGCGTCGCTGTCAAACACACATTTTACTGGTGCAGCAAAATAATTACTTTTCATTCATTATTTTTCAATTTTTTTACATTTTTAAATTGCATCCATTACTGGACAAAAAGACTAAACAAAGGGCCCCCCAGAAATAAATAAATGACTCCTCTATTTAAAAAAAAAAGTAGATCCTTCTTCTGTGCAGCGGAGCGATAAATGCAGTGACGCGGTAAATCTGGGGGAGATAATAGGTTAATAATCTGGATTAAAGGCCGCATTTGTCATCTAAAGGAAATGTTCAGGACGGCAAAATACTGATAAAATATAGGTTTTAATATTGAATTCATGCAGGAGGATTTTTTTTGTACTCTCAAAATATAAAGGTGTGTTCATTTTTTTTTTTTTTGCCTCTAAATTTCCGGAATAAAATGTAAAAACAATCCTTAAAATGGCAATGTTAATTTCTGATCCAGATTTTTATTTTAAAATGCAGCGCCCCCCTCGCTCTCTCTCTGTCTCTGTCTCTGTCTCTCTCTCTCTCACACACACACACACACACACACACACACACACATTAAAGAATTCGGGTTTTTTTTGCTGAATCCCTGCTCTCCCCCCAGCCCACCCCCGCTACTTCAATCAGCTCTCCACAGGCTTAGACATGGTCGGGCTGGCGGCTGATTGGCTCACCTCCACCGCCAACACCAACATGTGAGTACCGGCCGCCACCACTGCCACCATCACCACCACCATCACCACCACCACCACCGCCTGCTCATCGCTGATAGCAGCTTTTCCTCTCCATCCACACAAGTGCACCCACGCACACGCCTCCTCCCCCACCCCCTCACCTCTGATCCCAGCGGGGCTTCAAGGGGGAAATTAGCCCTAAAATTAGATTCCTGCTAATCTGACGCTAATTTTGGTGTGTGTGTGTGTGCGTGTGTGTGCTGATAACTGCTGCAAGTTGATTGGATGATCATTTGGCGAGATTTATTTTGTTTTTAATTGATTATTGATGATTAAGAAAAACGTTTTCTAGCCTTCATACATATAAAATTCTGCATTTTGGCCTTAACATTTGTTTTGTTTGTTTCTTTTGACGCGACCTTGTGATTTGACCCCCCCTCCCCACCACACACACACACACACACACACTCTTCCCCTCATTCTCCTCCGTGTCACGCAGGTTCACCTATGAGGTGGCGCCTGTCTTCGTCCTGCTGGAGTATGTCACCCTGAAGAAGATGAGGGACATCATTGGTTGGCAGGACGGACGCGGAGATGGAATCTTCTCTCCTGGTATGTTGCCCCCAGCCCCTCCCCTCCCCTGTGTGTGTGTGTGTGTGTGTGTGTGTGTGTGTGTTTCTCTAATGTATCAATTTGCATTTTGATGAAATGAATGGATTCTGTTTTAATTAGCATGAAATCATTTTCTCCTCACATCCCGAGGTGGTCTCATCACCCGTCCGAACAATTCTCGTGATTTCCTTCTCCTGATTGGCTGTCAGGCAAAAGAAAACAACGATTATTATTTGTGAACATGTTTTGAGCTCGAGTCTGACAGTAATTGATAGTCGTGGACTCGGGAGCTGACTGTGTCCAGGTTTTGTCTCCAGTCTTGCTTGGACGTTAACGTTGATGCTAACAGGCATGTGTGATTTCCCATCATGTTGCTCATTTAATGAGTGGTCTAAATTAATTTATTGACACCTAGGTGGAACTTTTGGAGCGTGTTTAATCCTAAAAATGGGATTAGTTCCTTCTTTTGCGGCGCAGTGATGTTGCGCTGCCGCGTCTGTCCACCAGGCGGTGCTATTTCCAACATGTACGCCATGCTGCTGGCTCGCTTCAAGATGTTCCCTGAAGTGAAGGAGAAGGGGATGTCGTCCGTTCCCCGGCTGGCCGCCTTCACGTCCGAACACGTGAGCGTCGTTCCGCAATTTTGGTTTATTTTTACTTTTTTTGTGTCGGAGCCTGGGAGTTTTTTTTCTTTTTTAATTCTGCTGTCAAATAACAATGTTGTTTGTATTTCAGAGTCATTTTTCAATCAAGAAAGGAGCCGCAGCCCTCGGCATCGGGACGGAGAGCGTCATCTGCATCAAAGCGGATGAAAGGTGCAATCATTTTAACAATTATCTGAGATTAGTTTTTTATTTTTTTGACACTAAGTGTTGTAAAATTTGTGCTTTGATTCTGGAGACGTTTCTCAACTAAAAGAATTCAAAAACCCACTTTCTTGAACCGTAACTGAAACAGGAAGCTCAAATTTGCAGCTCGTGCTAATTTAGATGCTAACAACCCAACACTTTTGTGAGCTTGCTGATGTAACGGGTGACTGGTTGTCCAGACTAATATTTGCTGCTCTTGCAGCGGTAAACTGATCCCGGCCGACCTGGAGAGGAGAATCCTGGAGGCCAAACAGAAGGTACGATGGCACCCTGCTGGCGAGGGGGCGGGGCTAATGCACCTTTAGCTCTAATGTTTAGTCTCCATGGCGAACCTCAGGGTTTTGTTCCGTTCTTCGTGAGCGCCACCGCTGGGACGACGGTGTACGGAGCCTTCGACCCGCTCATCGCCATCTCCGACATCTGCAGGAAGCATGGCGTCTGGATGCACGTGGACGTGAGTGAGCGGCCCGTTGAAGCCTTTCATTGGGGACGGTTTAGAGGGGGAGGGGCTGGCGGCAACGCTGAGGTCACCTGGGAGTTTGACAAGTCTATTAGACGAGTCTCGCCACTGGCGGCGCCCACTTGACCCAGATCGGAGGCGGCCGTTCCCCGTCTGACAGCGGTGTCGGAGAAAGCGGAGCCGAGGCTGTAAATCATCCTCCCGCCCCGGCTCAGCCATCACAGCTGAAGCAACTCCATTAGCCAGGTGATTTAGTCCCGACAGGGAAAAACCTGGACTAAAGACGTAAACGGCCTCATCCATCAGCCCTCCGCCGCCAGGAGGCAGAATTTTATCACCGGCTACCAAACCAGTCCGGGCCGAGCTCCTCTGGAGATTTCCACATGTTCTGGTGGGGAAGGTTGCCGAGGTGACCTCCAGACCGACCCAGAGGGTCACCGGGGTTGGAGGGGAATCTGTCCGTTTGGGCTGGGAAACGTCTCTTTTTCTGGGAAAGAAATTACACTTTTATTAAAAGCTGGTTTCTTGTGTGTGTGTGTGTGTGTGTCTCTGACAGGGCGCCTGGGGGGGAAGCCTCCTCATGTCCCGGAAGCACAGGTGGAAGCTGGACGGAGTGGAAAGGCGAGGTTCCTTAAAAAAGCAAGAGAAAGCGGCGGATGACCCAGATGAGAGCTTTTATAGCGGGCTTTGCTCTTCTGTGTGGGCCTTCAGGGCAAACTCGGTCACCTGGAACCCTCACAAGATGATGTCAGTGCCCCTGCAGTGCTCTGCCCTGCTGGTCAGAGAGGAGGTACTGCAGCTCCTCCGCTGGCCGCCCGGCTATCCCGGCGCAGGTCCTGACGCCTCTGGCTCTCCTCCGCAGGGCCTGATGCAGAAGTGCAACCAGATGCACGCCTGCTACCTGTTCCAGCAGGACAAGCACTACGACCTGTCCTACGACACCGGGGACAAGGCGCTGCAGTGTGGACGCCACGTGGACATCTTCAAGCTCTGGCTCATGTGGCGAGCTAAGGTGAGGCCAGCAGAGGGGTGTGGGGGCCCCTCACCATGGCGTAGACCCAGGGGACACCAGGGCCCAGGGGTGTTGTTCAGCCTGGAACGCTGCCCTCTGTGGGACAGGTGCTGAACGCGCCCCCGCTGGGTGCCTGTGTTTACGTGAACACTTCTCCAATGAAAGCACCAGGTTCTGGCTCACCAGGCTGGTTCTGGTTCTGGCTCACCAGGCTGGTTCTAGCTAACCAGGCTGGCTCTGGTTCTGGCTCACCAGTCTGGTTCTGGCTCACCAGGCTGGTTCTAGCTAACCAGCGCTGGCTCTGGTTCTGGCTCACCGGGCTGGTTCTGGCTCACCAGGCTGGCTCTGGTTCTGGCTCACCAGGCTGGTTCTGGTTCTGGCTCACCAGGCTGGTTCTAGCTAACTAGGCTGGCTCTGGTTCTGGCTCACCAGGCTGGTTCTGGTTCTGGCTCACCAGGCTGGTTCTAGCTAACTAGGCTGGCTCTGGTTCTGGCTCACCGGGCTGGTTCTGTGTTTTCTACCAGGGCACCATTGGCTTCGAGGCTCAAATCGATAAATGCCTGGAGCTGTCAGAGTACCTGTACAACAAGATCAAAGACCGGGAGGGTTACGAGATGGTCTTCAACGGGAAGGTGAGCGCCCTTTCTGCCTGGCTGCCTGCTCTGACTTCTGCCCCGCGGTGGCGGTGGCGGTTTGGCCCCGCTCCTGGTTCTGCTCTGTGTGGACGGACACCGTTTTTTCCTCCAGCTGCCAGGATAATGTGCCGCTATTATCTTTAATGAACGGCGTAACGGCCTGTAATTGCTCATATGCATATGAATAGAGCAGCATCTGCAATATCCGCCAGCCAGCGGAGCGGCAACGGGGCAAACACACTCAGGCATGGCGGGGTAATTACCTAAAGAGGCTCCTGTAGAGGGAGGGCTCGGACGGCCGCAGGGCCGGAGCTGTTTGGTGTCTCAGCGCTTTGTTTCCCTGCTGGGGCACAAACGCTAAGAGCATCACAACGGGGGCAAAGTGAGTGGGGGGGCATTTACAGCCACCCCAGGTTGAATACCCACGCTGGCCGTAGCATGTGGCTAACCAAATGCTGCTCTTTGCTGGGACTTAGCGAACCCGGCCACATTTTCAAGCTGTTTCTCTTTGGCCGTGTCGGCGTAGCCTCAACACACCAACGTGTGCTTCTGGTACCTGCCCCCCGGGATCCGCTACATGGAGGACAAGGAGGAGAGAAAGAAGCGCCTGCACAAGGTGAGCACCGCCCATCTGTTGCGACACCCTCCGGTCGCACCATCAGAAAGAGCCGAGAAGATGCAACATCGTTAGCTGAGCCGCCGCCGGCGTCACTGCTCCAAGGCCTAGCCAGCCCACAGTCAGCGCTCTCTCCACCTCCAGGTGGCCCCAGTGATCAAAGCCAGGATGATGGAGTACGGGACGACCATGGTCAGCTACCAGCCACAGGGGGACAAGGTCAACTTCTTCCGCATGGTGATCTCCAACCCGGCCGCCACCTTCCAGGACATCGACTTTCTGATCGAGGAGATCGAGCGGCTGGGCCAGGACCTATAAGGGGGCTGGCCGGCGGCCCCGTTCCCTCCCTCCTGGACGGAGGAATAGTTTGTGGTGAATGTTCTGGTAAAATGATCCCGCTCTGTTTTCTCTTTCCCTCCTCCAACGTCAGCTACGTACGAGTCTTTGAGAACCACGCTAGCCGTGTATCTGTGTCTGTGTGCTGTAGCTTCGCCGGGGGCCGACCTGGTCTGTAAAAGTGCTTCTGTCTCCTCCCTTCGGTGTAATTGACCCAGACTAGTGGGCGTGACGTACCTTTACCTGTATTCTTTTGTGAACCCAAACGCTCCTGCCAACCTCCACGAGGGAACCCTGACTTTTTTGCGAGTGGCTTTTGTTTGCCGACTGTGTCGTCGAGTGCCAACGTGGTCGTGTTCTGTTGTCGCTTCACATTTGTAAAGTACCGAAAAGCACTTCACTTTACCTCAGCTTAAACAACTGCCTTCTGGTGGGGACGCCGTCGCCATGGTGCCGCGGCGCCACACAGGCGGAGCCGAGGCAGAGAAACCATTTCCATCCAGTTAAGGCATCAGAGACACAAATTCAGAAGCATTTATGACGGCCTGCTGGCCCACCGTGTATCACCTCAGGCTGCGCTAGCTTCACCGGGCGACTCTGCTTTTTGGCTAACGCGGCTTCAAATTTAGCCCGGCACAGGCTTGTTTGGAACATAACCAGCGTCCCTGCGTCGGTTTTTGTTCCCGGAAGCCGAAAAGCCTGAAAAACTGTTGTTTTAGTCCAGAATTCTATTTTTCCTGAAACATGAGATCAAAGCAGAGTCCGGCTTTGTCGTTACTGTGAAGATCAAAGCTTCAGTGACAGTTGGGTGTTATTCCCACGCTACAGCTAACATGTGTTAGCGAGCATTTGTTCCTGCTTTTCATTCAGCGCATGAACAATCAACACTTCTCACCGTTTAGAAAACCTTTGCTTTATGCTTTTATCTCCAGAACCAGCCGAAAACCAGCCGCTCGCAGCGGTCAGACCAGTACCGTTCTGGAGCTGGACCAAACATCCCAGCACAAACTGGATTTTTATTTAGACCTGTTGGAAAACAAGAGATAAAAGATAGAATTCTGGGACATTACCACAGTTCCGAGAGGAACGCTAATTAGGAAGCCGGGAAGGCGGCAACAGTTGCTGTTTGTGTCAGCGTCATCAGATTTACTGTTGTACTTGACGTTGTTGCACTAAGATTATTTGTCTGGGGGAGGGGTGACCCCCCCCACCCCCAGCGCGTCATACCTGGGATTACATCACTTCAGTCACAAGCAATATCTGAGCGCACGTCCAAACTAGCATCAAACTACCACTGTACCATCGTAAAGGATAATCGAACTGTGCGGTGAAAAGTATAGAAATAAATGCTAATGCTAATGCTAGGCCTGGAGGTTGTGTAGCATTCCTAGTAGAAGGAGTTAGACAAGCACAATTAGCTCCACGTGGTTCGTTAGCGTACAATCACTTTTGATGGTGGTGTAAATAGTTCTTGGAGATGTCCTGAGTACATATCTTTGTGTATACATAAATGTATATAAGACCTATAACCAGAGACTATTTGTGAGGTAAACTTAATCATATTTTCTCTATCTTTAAAGTAGATTCTGCGTATTTTCATGCTAATCCCAGATGATGTTGGGGGTTTTGTCGCTCTGGGTGTTTCAGACGCTGGCTTTAAGGAGACGGGCCGACCATTATGCAAAGCCATCCCTCCTCTGGAGCGCTCTCCCCATGCGCAGGCGTACCTCGGTGGCGTGTGTACTTTAGCGTGTTCGTGACGTGTTGCCTCGGTATCCGTTTGCCGCTTCCTCCCCAGCACTGAGGTCGTGCACGTCAGCGTGAACCCTCGATGTGGACGGTTGTTCAACAGTTGGTGTTTAAAAAGAAAAACACTCGTTTCTGAAATGTTTCCTTCTGGTTTGTAGCTCCTGTGTGTCCGTGTGTGTACATATATGTATGTATATATTTAGCCCCGCGGAGGCTACGTAGCTCAGTCTGCTCGGACCGATCACGGTGACGTGGGTAGCCTTGGAAACCGGGAAGTTTCGTTGTCTTTGACTGTTGCTGCTGCTGTTGCTGCTGCTAGATTTGCTTCTTTGCACGTGCATGCGTTGCCTTGCCTCTCCAGCTCGTTTACTGTCTCCTCTATACCTATTTATCTCTATAGTGTCTGTGGTCTGTGTAGCACCTGTAATTAGCCTTAGTGTCCGATTATACCGCTTAGCCTGTAGATTAGTGCACTGTTGCTCTGGCCTTTACGTGTAAATGCTGTGTCTTGGGCTTCCTGTAAAGTTTCTTCGTGCCGCAAGCATGCTAACCCCTGCCTAGCATCGTACTCCTCCTGGCGCTTGATCGACCTCTTTCCTGTCTTTCTCTTCTGCTCGACGACTGTCGCCGCTCCGATTGTAGCCTCTTATATCCGCGTGTAGTCCCTCAGCATGTCTCTGAGCGCTCTTCTTCTCCGTGCTCGTCTTCCACTCCTTTTCCTCTCTTTCTCTTTCGCTTGGCGTCCTCTGGTAGCAGTGGCGGTGCGTCCGCGTGCTTCTCCCCCTCCGGGTTCCTCGGCTACCCGCCGTTGTTCCGTCCTGATGTTGCTTCGCCCTCGAGTCCTTTGGAAGGTGTAGATGTAAAACCTGGTTGTGCCATCGTTTCGCAAAACACGAGTGCTGTTCACGTTTAACTAAGAATAATAATAATAATAATAATAATGTAAAAAAAACCCTGGTTTTATTGAAAACGGTAACATTTCAAGTACCCAGAACGGGTCGTTTTAGCTAAATCTGTCAGAGTTCAGTCAAATCTGCTGCTGTTGACCTCTGTTTGTCCTGAGCTGTGTGTTACTGTTGGGAATAGAAATAAACCTGATGGATGAGCCAGTTGACGAGGCCTCTTCTTTCCTCACGTCAGGCTGCAGGTGAGCAGCAACAAATGTTGCGTCAGCAGAGCAGCGGAGGGGACGAGTGGTGCTTTCAGGGTCTGTTTTTACATAAGGATCCTCGTTTGGGTCCAGAGTGAAGAATTATGTAAAGATTACATAAACACTGACCCGTCTGACCTGGACTCAACAATAACAGTTGTTTTTTTTGAAAAATAAAGTCATTGTACCTTCTTTTAATGCTAATGGCCACTGCTAACATGCTTTATCTTTTATCTCTTAACTACATCTTCGTTTTCATGTGTTTTCTCAGAAATTGTTGCATGAAATTACACAATTATTTCCACCATTAGCCCGCTGGTCCAGAGAGACGACCACAACAGAACAGCTGGATGGAGGTGGTTAGCTGAGCAGAGGTAAAAGCTACAAATGTGTGGGTATAAGGAGCACCTTCTGGGAGGAATGTTCCAGGTTTTCAGCTTGAATCCCAAATTTCAGAAATTGAGCAGCTATTGAATGTCTTTTCTCTTGTGCAGCAGCGTTGACAGGTTGCTAACAGCCTCTAGGGGGCACTGCTGCCCAACGATCCGTCCACGACCGCCAGGGACTCGCCTCTACCTCCGGAGCCAGGAGCCAACGGTAAACTATGGCTGGAACTGATCAGAAAAAGTAGCTGCTGTTGTGTTTTGGTACCTTTTCCTCCCTGAAACGTATCTTTTTATTGTCAAAGCAAATGGAAGACATGAAGCTAACACAGTTAGCTGAGTTCTTCCACAGTGGAATTAACGGTAGCTGTGACTTTAGCAGTTTTAGACGAGTTGAATTAAATGTGCAACTAACAAGAGGTCAGGTAGCATTTTAGCATTTAGGTTTTAGACTGTTTCTACTGGAAGGATAAAATGACTCGTTAGCACCGTCCTCTTTAATGATCATCCACCGAGAGGCCGAAGTTCCCCTGACAGAGCAATAAATAACTCAGAAAAGAAGAAAGAAATGCAGCCAAAAGCTCCTTAGAGTGAAAAGCCGAGAAGCAACTTTGGCCGTGATTTAGGAGCAGAGCAACAGGTTCTGACGGGGAGGCTGGAGGATTCCCGGGTTTAGGAACCACCGTAGACCGTCCTCCCACCGGCCTGCCTGTGTTTGCGTGAAGGGCAGCGCTAAGCCGAGCCAGATGTTGGCATCTGTTGACTAGTGTAGCGTTGCCTTCGCCGGCGCCTGGACGCTGCCTCGGCCTCCGTCTGTGTCCAGGAGTTGCTGGAGGGGCCGACGTCCGGATACACGTGAAAAGATGGAAACAGCCAACAAAAACAAGTTTGAAAACTCTGAAGTGTCATAAAACCTCTGTCAACACGTCTGAAGCAGCGGTAACTTGAGGTGGCAGATGTTAGCTGCTAGTTACACATGTTAGTAGGCTGTGGCTAGGTGAGCGTTAGCAGATAGCGCGATAGCCAGCCTGAGCTTCTTACAAGCTAATATTTAAAACAGTAAAATTTGATGTAAACTGAACACAGGCTTAGCAGTTATTGCTGTTTTCCTCCATCTATCCTCCTGCTCACGCCGTTACTATTATGACGTTTTCACCACGTGGTGAATATAGAAGCAGACGTTGGTTTCTTTTCTGTTCAGATTTTAAGAATAATTGAAATTTGCCAGGAGCAGAGGAAAGCCTCCTCCAAACGGAGCCCAGTGTTCTTCCTCCTCTGCTCCTGAAGGCAGCTGGCAAACGACTGCTTTTCCTTCAGACCTGCTTCAGCCGCTTTTTTACACTCAAACTCAACTCGTCCAAATCGGCTTCGTTTGTTCCAAAACAGCCGAAAAGCAACCGTGGAAAGGTCTTGTAGGTTTTTCTGTCAGTGTGTTAAATATCTTCCTCCCAGCCCGGTCCGGGCAGGTCGGCCCCTGACCCAGGACCAGGAGGGTCCGCACCCGCCTGGATCCAGGTGGGTCCGGCTGGTCCCCAAAAAACAACTGGAGGCAAAGATACAGGCGCAGCCACCAGGCTCGTTACCCATTAGCCTCCCTGACCTTCTGCTGGACCCTGAACACACACACACACACACACACACACACACACACACACACACACACACAGACTCATTTGTATGGATGCATTCGGGGGAAAACCAATTAACCCCCACCGACCAGCAGGGAGTTGATATGAGTGAAAGAGCATTTGAATATACACCAGAGGGACCTGCCCCCTCCCTGCCAACCCACACACACACACACACACACGGACCAAACCATTATTCCCCATTAGCACTTTTAATGGTGTCTTTATGGAGACACAATGTGGCGTTTTGTCCTCCTACACACTCCTGCCTGCTACCACACCCAGATTGACTGATCCCCAGTTGGAAGTGTGTGTGTGTGTGTGTGTGTGTGTGTGTGTGTGTGTGTGTGTGTGTGTGTGTTGATGTCCTATGTTCTGTGGAAGCCCAAACCTGCCGTGTCAGACGGGAACAACCCGACAGTGTGTGTTTGTGTCCGCTCACTCATGCATCAGTGAATGCTCTAATGAGAAGGAGCAGATGGACGGAGGAGAGGAGAAACGTGGGAACTGTGGCCACTGTCAGCTTCTCTATGAGTGTGTGAAAGCAGAAGTGGGAGCCAAATGAGTTCCTCTGAAAGAACAGCTACTCACCTTCCTACTTCTGCTCTGGGTCAAACCTCCTAAAGCTGTTTTTTTTTCTCCTCCAGCAGAGAAGACGATGATGAAGGTGGATCCTGTCTGGCTATCTCTTCACTCTGAGAAACCCTTTGTTACCAGGAATCAACCAGGTTTGGAAACGAGCAGGTAGGAGGACTTTGGACCATGTGAGACTGTTAACCGAAGCCAGTTTAAGCCTCATTTCCTGGTTTTTCCTTCATACGTTTGGTGTTTTTGCTGTTTTGAAGCCCAAAAACTGAAACTCCCACAAATAAACTGGCCACAGATGCGTCGCCGTGACGCGCGGTACGAGCTAGCAGGCACTGGCTCTGAGGTCTTTGGTGATGGATGCCTTTCCATACGTGCACACGGAGGGGCCGGGGGTCCCTCCAGCAAACGTAATTTACTGCAAATGGAAATGTTTCTGCTGTTCCTAAAGACGGTCCTGCTGGAAGCGTCATCGGATCCTCGCCTGACCCCCCAAGCACAGAGAACCCCTTGTCTTTCCCCGCTTTGATGTTTCTTTGATGCATCTGAGGGGCTTCAGACATCTGGAGCTCCTACTGGAACAGCTGGTTCCAATCCGGACGGCTGGACGCAGACGCTTGATTGGCTCCCACCACCAGGCATTTTCCCTCTCCCTGCTCACTCTCTCCCTGGCTGTTTGTTCTGCTAAGCTACGCTAAAAAAGGCCCAAACCTGAGGGGCAGCTCTGCAACGGCTCTGACGGAGGGGCAGTTAAGCTTTTCCAGGAATAATGACGGCAGTTCTGGCATCTCTGCTGCTGCTTTTCTCCCAGTTTGTTTTTGTTGAGGTGAAACTGGAGCTAATCTGTTCCCTTTCAAACCAAAACAGCATCAGCGACTGATGAAAGGGAATCCCACCAGAGCCCCAAACATCTGTTAACGAGGCCGGTTCCAGCCCATAGACCTGGTCCCGTGCTCAGGGAGCTAGCTTGCGCTGCTCCAAGTCCCAAGACCCGTGACAAAGTGGGAATAAAAGCAGAACATTTCTGTTCTTCTTCTGCTTCCAGATCCCAAAAACCTTCAAGTGTTGCACTCAGAGGCCGTTAGGGCAGATGAGTGGCTCTGCAGGCTAACGCATCCCATAATACAAACACACCTCACCTCACACAAGTCACACACCTGCCAAATAAAAACAAGGTTTCTACAGTAAACCAACATCTGAGTTATATTTGATTAGAAAAGTATGGAGGAATCAGACACTCATGCTAAGGTGGATATGCTAGTGTGTGTGCACACACACTCATACACACGTAAAAGCACCACATATGTATGTACACACACACACACACACACACATCCCAACAAGAGTTGGCTGCAGCTCAACCACCTGAAGTGCTTTAACGAGTGCTTGTGGAAAACGAACAGACGAACAGCCTTTTATCGACTCAGCGTTTCTTTAACGGGTTTTTCTTCTTCTTCACCTTTTTACTCCAAAGTCACCATTTTCCTAGGTGGGTTTGTTAGTCACATGGCCACCCAGAGGATGGAAATGTGGGCGCTGCCCTCGTGTGCCACCTGGTTCACTCGTCCTCGCATGCAGTCCAGCGTCACAAACACAGCGGTGCCGTTCCGGACCCCGAACGAGGCCCTGAGGGCCACGCCGGCCCACTGGCTGCCCTCGGGCATGGAGCCGGACGCCTGCTGGGCCAGCGGGGCGGCGCCTCGGCCCCCCACCTGCTGCAGCGTCAGCGTCACCAGGCTGCAGGAGTGTATCAGTTTCAGGTCCAGGGCCACGCTCGCCGTCCCGCTTTCCCGGAATATGAACTCCTTCTGGCCGTGGGACTCCCCGGAGCGGGCCAGGTGGACCTGCCGTACTTCCGGGCCCACCTGCTGGAAGGACAGTGGTTTGTTCCGGACGGCTCCGGAGGGCAGGCCGGTCCTGGACACGGTGGCGGTCAGGCAGGAGGACGCCGCCGAAGGAATCCAGATCAGACTCAGCGTGCTGACGCCGCCGCCGTCCCCGAAGTAGCGGACGCCGCACTGGGGCGGGGACGTGATCTGGAAGCCGAGCGCGTCTCCGCCTGCCACGCCAACGGTTCCGGACAGCGTGATGGAGGTGTCCCTGTAGTTGACGCCCGCCTTGAAGGCCCGAGCAGCCTCCCGGCCCGTGCCGTTGCGGGCAGTGGTGTAGGCCACCAGGGAGAAGCCGTGGCGGACGCAGGCGGGGCCGGCGGCGTACAGCGCCTGCTGGAGCACAAACTTGACCGCGCCGCCCTCGGTGAAGCGCACGGCGCGGTTGTCGTGGCTGAGGGTGATCATGTAGGGGTCCGACACCCAGGCGGTGCGGAGCGTTGGTCGATAGCTGGTCTGGTAGTGCGCCAGCGGGCTTATCTGCGCCGTCATGGTTACAGCGCCGGTGTCATGTGACAACCACAGCAGGCTGAGACTGGGGGCGGCGACCTCGTAGACCTGAAGGTCTCTGCTCTGGTTGCAGTGCTGATTGGGACTCCTCAGCACCAGCGCCAAGGTGTGGTTGGGTTCCACCTCCACGCCGGCGCTGACGCTGACGCCCTGGAAGTACTTCCTGTCCGGCTGCTCGATGCGGACGGCGGCGAGCTCACGGCCCTGGTCCTCCTGGCTCCCGTTGAGCCTCATTCCCAGCTGGAGGAAGTTCCTGCAGCTGTGCTGGACCGCAAAGTTGTGATCCAGCCACACGAGGCCGTGCTGCCGGAATGTCAGCCGGCCCGCCTCCACGGACAAGAACTCGCCGCTCTCCGTCCCTCTGATGTTCAACTGGATCCCAGGAAAGACGTGCGTGCCCGACGCCTTGGCGGAGGGGACAGCCACGTGGGCGGCCCAGGCCAGAGAGAGGCGGCTCTCCGAGGACGCGGACCCACAGGCGGCATCACCGGTAGCCGTGCAGGGAGCAGAGACGGGCTCGCCGCCACAGTCCGAACAGGCCCGGCATTCCCGGAGCTCCTGGTTGTAGAAGTAGCCGTGACCACAGAGGCCCCTGGCCGCTTCCCTCTCAGACTCTCCCAGACACCTGAACCCGCCTGAGAGCAGACGAGAGAGACGTCAGGGCCGCTAACGAGGAGCCGGCGGCGCTGCGGAACCTACCTGGGGTGTTGAGGCATTTCACCTGTTCTCCACACCTCCTGGGTGGCTCCTCACATTCGTCCCTGTCCTGCCAGACAGGAGACGCCATTAGAGATGAGGGGGTTTTGCGAAGGTGCCAGCAGAGAGAACGAGCCGTCTGACACCTGGCACGTGCTGTCTGCTGTGGCAGAACACTGCGAGACCGGGAAGAAGCCTGGCGGACACACGGTGCACCTCTGGCACCCATGCGGCGCCTTCTGGACGTTGCAGTACTCCTCCTGGCCGCAGGGGGCGGAGCAGCCCCGCAGAGGCGGGGGGACGAGCGCCTCTCCCATCACATCCATCAATGCGGGAGCCGCGTGGGCTCCGTCCACACTGGAGGACTTGTGCAGGTGTCCGCGGGCCTGGATCTGCTGACCCTGGAGGCAGCTGTGCAGCGCCCCCTGCAGGTCCCGGGGGCCGAACTGCGCCTTCAGCGCGTCCATCTGCTCGGCCATGCGCCGCTGCTGCCCCAGGATGGCCTTCTGCTGCGACAGCAGCGCCTCCTGCTGCTCCACCAGCTTCTGCTGCAGCTCCCGGATGAGCCCCTGCTGGGCTCGCAGGGCCTCCACCAGCTGCTCCTGACCCTCGGCCAGCTGGAGGTGCAGGATGAGGGCGTCTTCGGAGGGGTCATTCTCTCCTGGAAGTGACATCGTAAAGCTTTGGTGAAGGTGGGACCTGATGAAGGGGTGGAGTCATCTGCTGATGGCGGTGGCGCACCTGGTGTGACGTCACAGGTCAGCTGGACACCCAAAGGAGCTCCGCCAACTTCCGGCGCCGGATGTCCAGGGTCTGGGAAATCCCCCAGAAACTGCGCGGCTCTGTCGGACAGATGGACCAGAGGAGGCGGGTAGGAGCCGCTCAGCTCCGGGGCGGCCGCGCAGCCGCCCCCCGCGCACGTCCCGTCGCGGTGCTCGGGTCTCCTCCCCGGGGGCAGCCTGCACTCCATCCCTCGGCACTCCCGGGAGTCGTTGCTGGGCTTGGGAGGCGCGCCGCAGTCCACATGCGCGCACCCAGCGGGGCGAGCTCGGTGCGCTCTCGGGCGCGCACCGCCGCGGAACGGCTGGGCAGACGCGTGCGTTTCCGACGCGCCTCCGGGAGAGTGAGCGTGATGCTGGGCAGCGACGCGCGCAGCGGCTCCGGCTCCGGCTCCGGGGCTGGGGTGGCCCCCGCAGAGGGACCCCCGACAGAGCTCCCCTGCAGCCCGCTGCGATGCCAGAGAGAGAAGCAACAGCAGCGCCGGGGCGGGTGGAACCATGACTGCCCTCCACCGTCCCTGCACAGGAGGAAGAGCCGCTCCCGGGATGAAGCCCCCTCCTCCTCCTCCTCCCCGCTGCCCACCCCTTCCCCACCTTCGGCTGCTCCCCGCCTCTGGGCTCCGCGCCGCCGCGTCGGGATGAGAAATTTGAAGGTTGATCCTGGACGCGTTCCTGGACCCCTTCCTGGGCTCGTTCCTGGACTGGTTCCTGGACCTGTTCCTGGTTCTGTCCTCCACCTCCAGCGTCTCTGGCTCAGCTCTTTGCTGATCCCCCACCTAAAGGTCACCAGGTAGTGGAGGCGGAGCCACTGGGGGTGAAAGGAGTCTCGACCTGCTGGCACGAAGCTAATAAATCCAGCCACAAATCATTTTTTTTCCAGTTAGCACGTTCCAAATCAAAGCTACTACAACATCAAAACAACCTACTTTGAACTGGCCCCGCCCACCGAGGCCGGGCGTTCTGGTGCAGTTCAGCGGATGGCCGATGGGGGCGCCAAAGCCTTCCTCAGAAGGCCCCCCGCTCCCCGTAGGCCCCGGCCCAGACCTCCACCTGGTGCCCTGGTGCTTAGCACAGTTAGCATCCAGTGCTTTCATTCCTGTTTTTACTACGTAAAACAAATATTAATATTGCAAATATTGTTCCCTATATATTGTTCCCAAATATATAAAAAAAACTGTGAGTCGGCACGCTAAGGTTAGCTTGACTGGCCACAGCGTCTTCTGGCTGTGTGTGTGTGTGTGTGTGTGTGTGTGTGTGTGTGTGTGTGTGTGTCGGTGTCGTGGGCAGTTTTCAAACCTGAGGTTCGTTTTTCTGTTTCCTTCTAGCAGAAAATAACCGGAAACCAGGGGCTGTGTGTGTTGGCAGGGGGGAGGGGAGACTTCCTCAGTTGATGCTAATCCAGTTTTGTTTTCTCTGACCGTTTTAGCTCTATGTTAAATGAGACCTGTTGATCTTTGCTCCTGCAGTAAAGCAGGTAAACCATTAACCCCCCCCCCCCCCCCCCCAGCCCAGCCCCACCCCCACATTTCCACGTTCTTTCTGCTGATTTAGACACTTTCAGGATCTTCATTGTCCACAAACGTTCCTGATCAGACACAGTTACAAATCCAGCGGCCACAGTGGGCCCCTGGGGGTGGGGGGTGGAGGGTGGGGGTGGGGGGGGGAGGGGGGGGGGGGGGGGGGGGGGGGGGGGGGGGGGGGGGGGGGGGGGGGGGGTGTGGAGAGAGATGTAAGAGGGGAGGGGGGGGGTGGGGCCCCCCCCGGGGGGGCACTAGATGGTTGTGAAAGTGTGGAAGCTCTCGGAGGAATGCAGAGACAGGTCTGGGCCTGAACTTCCGCATTGCACAGAGAAAAGTCAGCAGAGGCAGATGGTGGCCCTGATCTGACGCTAGCGCACGTTCTCCGCCCGGGGAACCTACAGAACCTTCTGAGGAGGGAACCCAGGTGGGGCCCAGCCAGGACAGTCTAGAAGGTGAGTCTAGTCCTGACCTCGGCCAGGGCAGTCAGGCTCAACGGCTTTGTTGTTGATGCTTTTGGGACAGAAACGGGTCCAAAAACCAGGCGAGGTTTCAGGTAGCTAAGGTATGCTAGCCAACGGGGGCCGAACTCTGATGGAGCCCAGTCTAGCCACGGGCTGGAACCTTTTTAACCGCTTTCTGTGGCACAAAAACAATTTCAGTGTGGAGGGGATCTTTGACTGGGCTTTGATGGGAGATCAAAGAAAGAGGAGGACCTCAGGGCGAAAGCGTATAGCGGTTCTTTATTTCCAGGTCCTGATCTGACCTGGTCATGATGGTCTTTTGGGCAGGTTGGGGGGCCACCAGATTTTAGGCCCTGCTAACATTTCTAGATGCTGACAAACGCATTTGTTTTTCATGCTGAATTTGCTGGAAAAAAAGGCAGAACAAAATCTGCTTGCAGGAAATGTTTTCTACGCTGGCTGTTTTTGGTTCTTTGCCTCCTCCGCATGTCACAGCCACCATTTACAAAAATATAAAGAGCATTTTTCAAAGCAGGAGATTTACCCTGTAGACAGCTAGCTCAGCGTAATCACTAAAACCTTCAGAAGTTTCTGGAGGTTTTTTACTAAAAAGAAAGAAGTTGGAAGGATGAATTTAACCTAAAGGAGAACTGCTCTTCCAGCGAAATGTCTTCTAGCTTCAGGCTAACTGCTGGTCATAAACATAATTTCCATTCATTTGGATGCCTCCAAAGCCATTAATTACTCATTTTTAGGGTGACAGAAGACAATAAATCAGGCTAATTAATTAAGCTGTGGTGTACAAGAAAGCTGCAGTACCGGCAACAAGCAGCAGGCAACAAACCCCAGCCACCGAAAACATCCTTTCATCACCAACGTTTGCCTTTTATTCTAAAGTCGTTCAGAAGTTTTAAAACATCTCCACCCACGGAGTTAGCACGTTCATGTTCTACCCTTTCCTTCTGATTACTGTTTCTATTTGCAATCAGTCAGAAAGAGCAGTGGTGTGTTAGCGGGTTAGGGTGAAATTTCAAAATAGGCAGTGGCAGGAAGTTCAGCACTTCCTGTTAGAAAAGAGAGAAAAAAACAGATACAAGTCTACAAAAGTGAGAAAAGGAAGGTGTTGTTCATAAGGCTGGAGATATTCATCTTTTCTTTGTTAGCCTACAATCCAGGCAGTTCGAACAGGCCATCACAAAGTATCTATCGCTGTTGCTATAGCGATCAGGAGCCTGATTCATGTTTGCAGTACAATAGGTAGAAAAGCTGCAGTCTGATTGGATGAAATCAAGGTTATATTTGAGAGGTTTGGCCTGAAACGAGGGTTTTGGGTTAGAGTGTTTTGTTCTTGTTCTGTTAACTGTTAGTTTGCTAAGAAAGAGTCACCCAACACGATTGACTGCATCAACAATGTTCCATATTTGCCCCTTTGCTGCTAAAATAGAAACTTCGTCCTCCGCCTTCTTTCTGACCACCGAGAGAAAACAGCAACCAGCCAAAGAGCTTCAGAAAGGCCAGTCGTCAAAATGACTGATTACATGAACACACTCGTCCAAGTTTGGCTTTATTATCAACCTCTGTGGGGATCAACGCTCTGTGGGGATCAACTCCTAAATCTGAAAGAAACTAAGTAGAAAATGTCAAAACTACCAGTTTGACGTTGGAGCTCGACAAGAGTCAACAAGTTGTGCAGGAAAAAAAAAATCATGCCCGCAGGGCAAAGAGGCTACTGCTTCGCGCTAATGCTGTTAACATCAACACAGCATTATCTTTAGCTACGAGCTAAAAGAAATCAGAGACTACCAATCAAACAAAGAACCAGATTTCTGTTCTGGAGCTGAAGCCTCGAGCTAGCGTTTGTCGTTTAGCCTCATTTTTGCGTGTCCATTTCTGATCACGTGACGCTACCGACTAACACTGTGACATCTCCACAGATGGAAGACATCGATGCCATGTTCAGCGAGATGCTGGGGGAGATGGACCTCCTGACCAAGGTTAGCTACCGCCACCACCAACACACTTCCTTCAACACACCTGCTAATAAAAAAAGATATTTAATATAATAAAAGCTCCACAGAACAGGATGTGATCTGACTTTGATTTTTTTTAGAAGTAACACATGTGAAAGGGTTTTTTGCTAGCGTCCAGGCTAGGCACAGCCGCATTTTCTTTTAGCTACGTGTGGTCAAATCTCTCACTTTGAGGTCAAGCAGCACTTTGGTTTTTCTGACTGAAACCCCAAAAACCGCCATCAATCACTGAAACAGCCCCAACTGGTGAAAGCAACCAACCCAGCGGGGGGCTCCACAGCCATAAATCACACTGGCACTGTGTGTATATATGTGTGTGTGGTGGAGGGGGGTCACATGCCAAACACATTAGTCTAAAGATCCTGGTTTTTTAAATGTTTTTGTTGCGCAAACGTGCACTTTGGCGTTTCCACCAGCAGGGTGACGCGCAGACCCCCTGAGAGGTGTCCTGACCCCACCCAGATGTGGCTGTGTGGGTATGTAACCGCTGTCGTTCAGAGGAGAACTAGCGTGTGTTTCTCTCTGCAGAGCCTGGATCAGGAGATCGCCGCTCCCTTGTTCCCGCCCAGCTCCAGCCAGGAGGCCAGCCTCTCCATCGGCCTCAGCCTGGACGGTAGCCTCACCTTCGCCTCATGGGGAAATGTGTCAAGCTGGGCGTTGACCCGTTGCGGGATGTGTGTTGCTAAAGTGACGTTTACGCAACTGCAGGATTGAATCACTGCTGTAGCCGATGTGGCTAACTGGATCCTACATGTTAGCATGACAAATGTTCTCTTCTGAGACTCATTTAAAGTTCTTGTTTTTTGGGGGGGGTGTTAGAGTCTCTGCAGGAGCTGGAGGACAACGACCTGGACGCCCTGATGGCCGACCTGATGGCCGACATCAACGCCACAGAACAGAAACTGGTGGCCGAGAGAGACGAGCTAAAGGTTCCCTCGCCGCCTACGCCGGCCCTGCCGCCCAAGAGGGGCGCCCCCACCTCCTCCATCACCGCCCCCACCTCGCCTGAGGTCGGCAGTAGTACTGCTAGCAGCGTTAGCAGTCCGGCTAGCTCCGCTGCCTCCCCGCTCCCGGCCCCGCCCCCTCAGTCTACAAAACCCTCGATGGTGAGCGACTTTAGCCGCTTCCACACTGAAACAGGCTCAGGAGGGAAATCTAAGAGGTGTAGCCAGACGCTAACTGATTGCTTTAGCAGCTGTGGTGTGGCGGAGCGCGTCAGAGGTGCTCTGATTGAAAACAGTGTCGACCAGACATCTCAAATGAACCCACGATCAACAGTCCAGTGATTAAAACGGCTCAGTTTGACCTTGGATTGACCTTTAAAGAAGGCATTACCTTAGCGGCCTGACAGGAGACGTCATGATATCATGTGACTAATGAAACAACGTTTTCCTGTTCAGGAGGAAATGGAAGCACAGATGAAAGCTGACAAAATCAAGCTAGCTCTGGAGAAGCTCAAAGAAGCCAAAGTGAAGAAGGTAAGCTAAGCAGAGGAAGTACAGCGGGTGCTGCCGGGCGTGGGCGCGCTGACAACTACACACACGCCCAGAAACAAGTGACCCATCAACAAAGCTTTCCTGTTTCTTTGCTCTGTGGCCATTTTGTGCGGTCTGAGGGAACCAGAAGGCTGCTAGTGTTAGCACACAGGTGTTAGCTGCAACAGCTGCGCCCATTCAGAAGAAGAGCAGCAAGCCCACCAAAGGCCTTCACGTTTCACACTTGCCTGAGGCCCGTGTGCATGTGGAACTTCTCACTGTTCTACCGTGTGCGTGTGTGTGTGTGTGTGTGTGTGAGCTATAATAACCCAAATATGAGGAAGTGCAGAAGGGCTAATAGAGCCACTGAAACAGGCCCACAGAGAGTCCTCCAGGACCTCCAAACTTCACGTTAGCACGCTAGAACACATGCGGATCTTCCTGACAGCTGGTGGTGAAGGTGCTGCTGAACGACGGCAGCTCCAAGACCCTGATGGTGGACGAGCGGCAGAGCGTCCGGGAGGTCCTGGACAACCTGTTTGAGAAGACCCACTGCAACTGCAACGTGGACTGGAGCCTGTGTGAGACCAACGCCGAGCTGCAGCTGGGTGAGTCCCGGCAAAACCCGGCCGTCAGGGATCGGGATGGAGGGGAAACAGGAAGGGAGCTGTGAGGGCAGCCACAGGTTGGGAGGTTTGCCTTTCATGTGGTCAGAGGCTAATGTAGCATGCGGTACACCGCTGCGGTCCAGCCTGCTTGCTTCAGCAGACGCTGTCTGTTTTCTTTGACAGCCTGAGGCAGCAGGAGCGTGCACACACACACACGCGCACGTGCACAGATGGGCTTGAGCCGCTGTGTCAGGCAGGTCTCACTCCAGGGCCGGATTAGGAACCGGTATAAACTGTATTTTTAACTCAGTGACACAAGAAGACGATTAAAAACTCCTGTCAGACTCATGAGTGGTTGTGTGTCACTGGGGAATGAGTGTGTGTGTGTGTGTGTGTGTGTGTGTGTGTGTGTGTGTGTGTGTGTGTGAGACAGATGTAATGTGGGATTTTGTCACTTGAAGGTGATGCAGAAGTCAGATGTTGCCTCTCCATAAACAATCGTCCTTTAATGGCACCAAAGAGGGTTTGTAAATGTGGTTGTTTATTAGATTTGGTAGAGATGATGCAGCTGTTGGCCGGTTGGGGGCAGCAGAGAGAAGAGATAAACCTGCAGGACTCCTGACCTCCTCCTCCTCCTCCTCCTCCTCAGAACGCACCTTTGAGGACCACGAGAACCTGGTGGAGCCTCTGCTGGCCTGGACCAGAGACAGCCAGAACCAGGTCCTCTTCCAGGAGCGCCCGGAGAAAAACGAGGTCTTCAGGAACCCCCAGGTTGGCCCCTCTGATGCCCCCATGTCCCCTCAAGACGCCATTTTTCTTTACCGGTTTGATCTGCTGCCTTAAAATGTTGCTTTTAACAAAAGTGTCACTGAAGTGCTGCTTCCTGTCTTCTCTGCAGAACTTCTACCTGTGGAAGAAGGACAAGAAAACGCTCCGAGACATCAATGACAAAGACAAGGAGATACTGATAAAGGTAACGGACGCAGGAAACGTTAAACTTAGAGTTTGAAAGTTGCTGACACCTGGTCCTTCCTCAGGAGAACTTCTGCGGGACCTCCATCATCGTCCCCGACCTGGAGGCGGTGCTGCACCTCCGAGAAGACGGGAAGAAGTCCTGGAAGCAGCGCCTCTTCCAGCTGAGGGCTTCGGGAATCTACTACGTCCCCAAAGGAAAGACCAAGGTCAGTCATCCGGCTCGGACCTGCGCTGACGCTAGCTCCACGCTAGCTCTATACTAGCTCCATGCTAGCTCTACACTAGCTCCAACCTTTCCTGTCCCCTCTAGTCGTCCCGTGACCTCGTCTGCTTCGTCCAGCTGGACAACCTAAACGTTTACTACGGCAAAGACTTCCGAAACAAATACAAGGCCCCCACGGACTTCTGCTTCGTCCTGAAGGTGAGTTCGTGTCCTCACACAGACTCTAGAGGAAGAGTGTCGATGACATGCACACCCCTCCAGCTTCTGCAGCACCTGGCACCACCGCGGTGTCTTCTGTGAGGAAGTGGAAGAAGCTGGAGCTAAAAATGAAAGAGGAGAATCAAAGAGGATGTGGGGCGGTGGAAACGCTGACAGATGTAGAAAAAAGACCGCTCCAGGGTTTTTTCTGTTTCCTCATCTCCTCTGAGAAGTCTTGCAATCAGCAGATAGCAGAGTTAAGGATAAAAAAAGAGAAAAAGTGGGGTTGGAGGGACGGAAGGTTGGAACAGGAAGATGAGCCATCATGGAAGGTGATTCCTGCAGGAATCCGCTTCTCTTCAGCCTGAAAGGCAGAACCGGACCAATATTAACAGAAAAAGGGAAAAAAAACAATCCTTTAGAGGAGCAAATAATAACATGAGCAATAATTTTTAAAAAAAACACACGTCAGAAAGCTGAAATTAAAAATCAATTCATTATTAGAACGCATGTATGCATAACGCCCGCTCTGCTGCCCCCTGGCGGTGGCTCCTAGCGGTGCCCCCTGGCGGTGGCCCGTCTATGACACGTCTTTCACTGGGCGTCTCTTGTTCCTGCAGCACCCTCAGATCCAGAAGGAGTCCCAGTACATCAAGTACCTGTGCTGCGATGACGCCTGGACCCTGAACCTCTGGCTCACTGGGATTCGGATCGCTAAGGTGAGCAAACACACCTGGTTCTGATGGAGGAGGCCCAGCTCACACAGGCTCCGCCCCCCAGTATGGCGCCCAGCTGCATCACAACTACCAGACGGCGGTGAAGAAGGCCAGCGTTACCTCAGTGTGGGCCAACCGCAGCGCGCCGTCCCCAGGTGGCTCCCCAGCGGTGACCCAGCCCAACGGCCACGTTCCCACAGCGCCAGGAGCTCCTTGTCAGGTGATCACACCACCGTCCCACCTCTGCCTGAGCCCCCGCGCTGCTGCTGACGCGCCATTGTTTCTTTCTCAGGATGTTCTTCCTCCTCCTCCTCTGATGGAGGTCCTTCCTCCCCCGCCTCCTGACCCAGTGTTCCCTCCTCCTCCTCCTCCCTTAATGGCCAAAGGTTCCCCAAAACCCTCCCTTGGGCCCAGACACATTCCGGCTCCACCTGCCGGAGACCACCTCCCACCTCCTCCTCCTCCTCCTCCCCTGGACGACGTTGCAGAGGACCCGCCAGACTTCCTCCCACCTCCGCCTCCCAACTCCGGTTTTGGCTCTTTTCCACCCATGAGCGCC
This sequence comes from Tetraodon nigroviridis, assembly GCA_000180735.1. NCBI lineage: Eukaryota > Metazoa > Chordata > Actinopteri > Tetraodontiformes > Tetraodontidae > Tetraodon > Tetraodon nigroviridis. Next base: position 454,937 of record CAAE01014768.1, on the reverse strand, counting down.
TTCCCTCCACCTCCTCCGCCCAGCTTCTCAGACACCAGCCAGGATTTGCCACCTCCTCCACCAGACCCTCAGATGCTTCTGCCTCCTCCGCCTCCATCTATGATCTCTGCAGGGAGCGGGGGTCCTCCTCCTCCTCCACCTCCACCTCCACCACCACCTACCACAGCCCCGGGAGCGTCTCTGAGGCCGTCGGGCTCCATTAGGAAGATGCCCCCTCCTCCTCCAAAGAGGACTACACCATCGCTTCATGGAGGAGGAGGAGGAGAAGGAGGAGGAGGAGGAGACTTCATGTCAGAACTCATGATGGCCATGAACAAAAAGCGAGGAGATCATTCATGAAGAAATCTAATTTAAAAAGTGGAGATCAAAGACTGCAATCGTTAACAATTAATTTTTAAACCAAAAGAAAACAAAATGGGGCCTCTGGAAAACAGAACTAAAATAATTTCAAAGTGTAAATGCCAGTAGGGATATTTATAGGATTAGGATTAGTAGTTAAAGTTTCAATAAATCGATAAAAATCCTTTATTCAAGGTTGCAAAGTTTCATGTCGCGTGACTATGACGTCACTTACCAAGTCGCTTGGAGTGACGTCACGTCAGAGGTGGCCATTTACCACCTCTTCTGTGCTGTTGCCTCGGGTCACAGGTGATAAAACAGGTTCGGAACTCACCTGGAGGAGTTTGCACCTGTTTAGAGTTTGGTTTGGTTTGTTGGCCCGTTTAAAGTCCAGTTTGAACCAAACATTCTGGCTTCCGGCAACAGTCAGCTTCCAGCTACGGCGAGTCCGGAGGGACAAGCTTAATCTAAATTCGATTAAAAAATAGATATTGTTTAGCGGATTAATACGTTACAAATTTTATTTTGGTTTGTTTTACGAAAAACAACATTATGGGATGAAAGTAGAGGAGAAAAAACCTATAGATTACACATATTAAATAAATTATATCATTTAAAGTTTGCCCTTTTCACGAACCAACTCCATGTTGCATAGCAACCAGCTGTTTTCCAAACAAAAGTGACCGACAGCTTTTCAAAGCGGCGTTGTTGGCTCGTATTTATTAATTTTTTTCGGTGAACAAACTGAGACATTATAGTCTTTAAAATGTCCAGAGTCATTCACCCACCAGAAAGCGTCTACAATCTTCTCCCAAAGGAGGAAGACCATCCTCACAAACCTCCACGGTAACATTCTTTTAGAAAGACAACTAAGTTGTAATTAAGATGGGCTAATATTTATTCTGTATATCCATCCATCCATCCATTATCCTACCCGCTTAATACCCAGTGTTGTCGCGGGTTATTCTGTATATAACCACTGGAAATGACTTTTTTTGAAAAAGCATATCTGTTTTATTTATGTTTGATGTGCTGCACCTGAAGATACGTCTCCAAGTTCAGACCAGCTGTTCTTATCGAGACCAAGTCAAACAAACATGCCATGAGGACCATGGGGCCAGCAGAGGTGGAGGTCCCATCCCCTCACAACTACCTCAAGAGCCATTCAAAAGAGTCCAAATCAGCTGCAAGTGAGTTTATCCAAACACGGAAAGATGCTCCAGTCTGTGACTCTAACATTCACGTAGTATTTTCCTTTTTCCAGAGGAGGAATGTCTTCAGGAGACTCGTCACCTTTGCTCTCAGAAGAAGCCCCCCGTCCCTGGCAGGATGGAGGTCCCACCTGTGGGCTGCCACACAGAGAAAAACTTCATAAAGACAGTGAAAATTCTACCAATGAAGCCCAAACCTGCAGCCATTTTAGACATCAAGGGATACAAGCAGGTCCTGGAGAATTCAGGACTTGTTCCCAAGTACACCAAGAAAAAGGTGGATTTTTTTTTAATAGGAGTGTTTTTTTCTTCTGTGGTGCCTCAAGGATGGGTGGTTCCTGTCTGTGCAGGATTATGGAGCGGTGCCTAAATACCTCCAGCAGCGCCGAGAGGAGCAGCAGAGAGCTCGGGAGGACTTTGAGGACTTCATGAAGGAGCACAGGGAGCAGGGAGGCTTGACGAACCTGTCGGAGGACAGACGCCAGGCCGTCCTGGAGGTACCTGCCCGGACGAGTGGTTGAAAAGGTCTGACTTTAGCCAACTGTCCTTTGTCTCCCTGCAGGGTCTGAGGAGGACCTGGGACCAGCTGCACCATGAGTACCAGTGCCTCCCGCTGGTCACGGAGACCATGTCCCAGAGGTCCCACAGACAGCAGCTGGAAACTCAGATGGCGCAGGTGGAAAACGACATCACGCTCATCCAGAGGTTCAGGACCATCTATGTACCCAGTTAGGAGCCGACCAACTGTCCCACTGCTCCTGTTCCTCACACAAGGTCCTTTTCTGGAAATAAAACATGAAAGAGAGAAAGAAATGACCTAATAAGTCCAAATATAACAGAAAACAACAGCTGGCTGGAATCTGTGATGTCTGATTTTCATAAAATGGGACTGTTTTACCGTCACTACAAACATTAAAGGCTGATACTTGTCATCTGCTGGAGGTTTTCTGTCAGCTTCTTAGCCCCGCCCCTACCTGTTGCTGCCTGGATCTGGCTCACCTGCACACTGGTGGGAACCAGCCACACCTGGTGTGCGTGAGCAATCACAGCAGCTTATAAAGCTGTGTGGGAGGCTCCAGGGCCAGATTGTTGAGTTCTCTTTGTGATCCTGAGTTCTGTTCCAGATCTGTGGCGACTGAGCCATCAGCAGGGAGTTATTTTTGGACTTTTCAGAACTGTTTGACTCTTCGCCTGTCTTCTGACCTTGAGTTGCCTGAACCCTGCACTCGTAAGTTCTTTTTTTGAATAAACCTGTGTGTTTCACCTAAGGTCTGTGTCACATTTGGATCCTGCCCCACAATCCCTGGTGTGCTCCTCAGTTACATCTTGACTGATACAAAAAAGGTTTGTGTTGTTTTTCTGCTCATTGGGACATGCTTAACATACTGAGTTACTGTGATTAAAGCTCTTTACCTTTAATTTGGCCTATAATCATGGGAAGATCAGAGGTCAGTCCTAATTGGGGTTTCTGGGCCAATTATCAACAATTCCTGAATCTGCCATTAAAATCCGTTCAAAACTCCATTTTCTTTCCCAAAGAAATGCCAGCTGTCGCATAACCTCCTTGGTGCAGGTAAAGCATGAAAAGAGAGGAGACTCATCTTCATAAATCAAGTTGTATTGTAATTTGTTTGCTGCTTGTCTCATCAAAGCCCAAAGCTGAGCTCAAAGCCACCAGTCAGACCAATTTCAGTTGTAAAGTACCTCAATAAAGTCACTTGATTTGGTGAAAGTTCTCTTAGAAAATGTCGAGTACGCTGCATCAGCTCGCACAAAAGGACGGCATTCTTCTGTTTCTGAAGGAGCCTCAGAAGCTTCTCCGGTAACGCTACAACCACCCTGCAGATATACACACACACACACACAGCAGAGCAAAAGATGCACTTTACATGTTCTGTCTCCCGAAGATACACCCCCAAGTACCGAGAGGACTATGCTCTGGAGGTGAAGTCCAGAAAGGAGCCCATGAGGTCCATGGGGCCAATAAAAGTCCCCAAGGCCTCCCCCCAGAACTACCTGAAAAAACACAGGATGCAGCCAAAACCTCCAAGTAAGTAAGCAGGCGGGCAGCGCCAGCCTTGTTCCGCCTCCCTTCTGACCCGTTTACCTTCACCTTTTCTTCCAGAGGAGGAACGCCACGTCTGCCCTGAAAGGAAGCCCGCCATTCCCGACAGCAGGAACAAACTGCTGCTCATCCGTAAAAAGTTCGACTATGTGGCGGCAGCCATCGCTGAGACGCGAGTCCCTGACAGGACCAGACCTCAGGCCATCGCCGACTTCCACGTGGGACACGAGTATTTCCCCAAGAACTCCGGACTTTTCCCGCAATACGTGAATAAAGTTATTCTGGATTTACAGTGTTTGAAAAGGCAGCCGGAGGCGCTGTGGGTCAACATCTGCTCTGGTGTTTGCAGGACTACGGAAAAGTCCCCACGTACATGCACAAGCGCGCGACAGAAGAGCGGAGCGGCCTGGAGGACCGCTGCAGCCAGCTGCAGCAGGAGAAGCAGGAGGAGATCAGGAGGAGGCTGCAGAAGCAGCAGGAGGCGCTGCTGGTACGCAGCACAGCTAGCCACGCTGCTAGCGCCCAGAAGGGTCCTGTGGGGTTGCAGTGGGTGCTAACAGCCTTCCTGATGTGTCTACTACAGGGTTTGAGGAAAATTTGGTATCAGATCGCCAGTGAGACCAGCTCCGTCCCGACGATCATGGAGAACCGTTTGATCCGGTCCCACAGGCAGTGTCTGGAAGAGAAGCTTCTGTGGCTGGAAAAGAACATCGAGTACACCCAGAAATGCCTGGAGAAATGGAAATAACTGATGCTGGCGCCAGCTGACGAGCGTACGCCACGCTGACAGTCTCAGCCCTGAAGAAGGCGCTCCAAAACTTTCCAGCATGGCTGCCCTCTCATGACCTCCTGAAGCTGTCGGCTTCTGAGGGCAGAGTTCAAAGGTCGCAACCCTGAGCGGCCATGTGTCCCTTCACTAACAGCTGAAAAAGACAAATAAATGTCCTGAATATTCGTGACACAGAAGCCAGATGCGTTTTCGCTTGTTTGTCTCTCCTCTGTAAATAAATTGAGTTGAAAATTGGATTTCAGTGGGACCCAACCAGCGCTGTCGCTCAGCATCTTGTGACGCAGCCACAGGCCATCACATGAAGCTGATTATGGCTGTAAAGCGCTGTGACCTAAACAACGCTCCATTCTACACCAATGAGCCCGGCGTGATCGCGGCACATGTGTCTGGCTGGCACATCCGCACGTTTCTCTTTGGGCTTTTCCTGGTTTTTGGGGTGAATACTCAGAGAAGGAGACATCAACGGTAGGTAGTGATGAGATCAGACGCTTCCGCTTTCTGTCAATTTCTTGTTTTCTCTCTCTCCTGTGATCAGATGATTCCCTGTCTCATTGTCCCTATGAACTGGGATGGTGTTTTTCCACAGAAGGTTCCCAGTGTGCACTGGATCTGCAGCATCGATGGACAACATGGGCATGAAGAGAGGGATCGTGGTACGTTGTCACATGAGTTCAGGGTCCAGAACCTTTTCAAAACCGTTCTCTCACCAGATCAAAGACGACTGGCCTGGATACAGCCTGGACCTGTTCACCTACCCTGAGCACTACCACGAGGACATAGAGAGCGTCTACATCCCACACGGGGTCATCATGAACAGGTAGAGGAAACAACCTGCATCAGCCTAACACGGAGCCACACTCGCGATGACATCTCTCCAGGATAGAGCGCCTGGCCCGCTACATCCTGGACGACTTCACCGAGAACATCATGGTCCTGTGCGTTCTAAAGGGAGGGTACAAGTTCTGTGCTGACCTGGTAGAGTTCATCAAAGTTCAGGGTCGCAACTCCAACAAGTACCTGGAGACCCGGGTGGAGTTCATCCGCCTGAAGAGCTACGTGGTAGGTGGACACCACAATCCTCCAGATTCCTATTGGGTATCTGAATGAGTACATAAGAAAAAAATTGTTCTTTTAGGTGAATAACTCAGGTCAATTTAATCTGCAACGTTTGCGCAGCTGCAGTAGCTCTGTTGACCGCTAGGCGTCACTGTTGTCCACGTTTAGTGAACTCGGGGTTGGAAACAGCTGCCGATGCCAACAGAAACATCTTGAGACACAAACACCTGGAAAATATAAGATCAGGAATCAAATCAAACCAATTGTTATTTTTATAGCAAATTTCATGCATAATATGCAGTGCAAAGTGCTTTACATGTTAAAAAAAAACAAAATGAAGACCAGACTGGTGTAGTGATGGCGTCACTCTGTTTGTCACCACAGTCACTTTTTTGTAGGTTTTTGAGGAAATAATGTTGACAGTTCTGACTGCCTTTTATTGAACATGTCTCTGTTATCTCAGGAAGAAAAAAACATTTTGATTTTTAGGATGAACTTTTAATATTGATGTATTTACAACAGCAGAGGTCACGTTAGGAGACGTGTGGCTACATGGTGCAACTCTGACTCTAAATATTAAAAAGAAATACCAGGATGCAGCTTCACTGTGGTGGGAGGTGGGGACAGTTAGAGTGTGTGAAGAGACGAGTCAATCTCGCAGGTCTTGTTGGAGTCATGTGACCTGCCCCCTAGGCGAGGGTTTAGTCCGTGTCATTGCTTATCCAGTGTCGCATCTGTAGCTGCATGAATGCAGCTGGAGAGCTGCTGTGAGGACACAGACGATCTGTCTGCACTCTGGATTCAGACAAAATTCACTTTTATGGTCATGATCAAGCGTGTCTGTGCTCATTAATGCTGCCTCAATCTACTAAAAGTGGGAGTTCCTTAGCTGATGGATGGTGGCTTGTGTTCTGTCCCCCAGAACGACCAGTCCACCCAGGAGCTGCACATCATAGGAAGCCGAGACCTGTCTTTCCTGTGTGGAAAGGTGCGTTTGAGTGCCAGTTCTGCTGGGTTTCCCAAGTTAAGCAATACTAAGCTAATGTGTAATTTTGCTCACAGATACAGGTTAGCAATACGTGTCTGAAGTGTCTGAGTGAATGAATGAATGAGGGCTCTCTCCAGACTCTAGATTCATTTTTCTGTGAGGGTTAAAGGTCAACGGGAGTAAAATGACCACCGCCTTGCACAGACAGCATGAATCACTCTGGGGTTACCGAAGTCACGCTGCATTCCTTCTCCATGTGGGAAATAACAACCTCTGCTAAGACTGTTATTAAGTGTTCATCATAAAAGTGATGTTTAACTCCTCTTTTCTTCTTACAGAGCGTGCTCATCGTGGAGGTGAGTGTGTGTCAGCTCCCACGTGTTCTCAGCTGCAACGTGGACTGAGGCGTGTCCGTCAATCGCTGGCCTCCTTTGATGCTTTGATGTGCTGTGTTTGCACACCTTGTTCACGCTGCCCTCTGAAGGATGTGGGCTCTTTTTAGGATCACCTTTCAGTGGCAACGCGCCTGAAAGCCTCAGTCAGGTGACGTCACGCCTGTGTCTTCTCTTCAGGCCATGGTGGACACCGGAAAAACCATGAAGGCCCTTCTGAAGCACGTGGAGACCTTCCAACCCAAGATGGTGAAGGTTGCTGGGTGAGCTAAGCTCTCAGCTCCAGGTGTCCCAGCAGGGAACCGCTGACCCTGTGGAGCCTGTTGGAGTGGAACTTTCCACCAGTCGCTCATTCCACCGTTTGTGTGTTTCAGCCTGTTGGTGAAAAGGGTCCCCACCATGACTGAAAGTCTTACAGACTGTAAGTAGTCAAAATTGCTCTTGTCACCTTTTTTCCTGCAGTCTAAAGACACATTTGCAGTTTCCTGGTGCTCTACAGGTGTATTTCTGCTTTTTTTTCCTGGCAGATGTTGGATTTGAAATCCCCAACCGCTTTGTGGTGGGCTATGCTCTGGACTACAACGAGTACTTCCGTGACCTGAACGTGAGTAGCCATGCAGGCGCACACGGCGCGACCTTTAGAAGAGCTGGGAGGGAGACGAAAGTGGGGGGTAAACGCGGCAAATCAAATAGATGCTTGTCTCTGGCTGCAAGCTGAACTCCCAGCAGGTCTCCTCTCATCACGGCTTTAATGAACCTGCTGGCGGTTCACTCTGGCAGATAGGAATCTCTTACCGACCTAAGAATTCTACTCATGCCATAGACTTTTACAGATTATTTCCAGTTTGAGGATAAATACTGCCGATGTTCTACATACCCAGTCATCAATGTGTCTCAAGACATCTTAAGATTGTCTTAAGACACATATTTTATATTATTATAGACGTGTCTATAATAAAGACGTCTCAAGACATGTCTTGAAGACACAGAAACCTGTTTGAGCGTTATTCCATGCTCTGCTTTGGTGTCTTCAAATGTTTGTCTTAGGATGTCCTAAGATGTCTTCATTTACAAAAATGTCTTAAGACGTCTTGATTTCCGTTATAAAGACGTCTTAAGATGTCTTGAGACACCTTGGTGGCTGGGTATGTAGATGGGAACGTAAACTTTACATCCCCTCGCGGTGACTTTTTCAGGAATTTGTAGGCGCACTCTGTTTAACCCAGAAGTTAGAATTCCGAGCTGGAAATGATGTCAGATCTGAGCTGATCATTTGTCCAAAAAGGTAATATCAGACAAAATGAGAAGGCAGAAGTTGCACTTGATGATGAATGTATGGAGTTAGCAAACAGAAGTCATTCATCTCAGAGTAAACACCAAATCTATGACTGCACTTTAAGTGTATCAACAACAAAATTAATGACATTTGCAAACCTGCTGCAAGTCAGCTCTGGCTTGGCATGTTTATCTGAAAACGTGACATACACATTCCTCTCTGCTCATATTTTTAAGCATGCTAACAAAAAAAAGAATTAAAAATCAGACAGTCAGAAAAGAATCTCTGGCATTTTTGGTCTCGGGCTATTTTTTACATTTTTCTTTAATCTCGGCTAACTTGATCAGTCCTCTGTTGTCTTAATTTACGTGTCTGAAGCAGCAGGACAACCTCATGCAAACGTTTGCTGGCCTCAGATTTACCCCTGACTCACGGATACGCAAAGCTTTGGCTAACTCCCCTTCCTGCGTGTGGCGTATAGCGTGTTTGGGGGGGCGGGGCAGAGGGGTGTTATCCATTAGGAAAGAGGGGACCAATGGAATGTGGAGGTTAGGAACAAATTATCAGGCAGAGTTAAAGCTTCCCGTCTTATCTGCCCTTATCCCACTGAAGAAATATGAGTGGACCCTCTGAGACGTCCGAAACCCAGATGAATGTCATATCTGCAGATTACCTTCCTGCCTTTCACATGAACGCCGGCCGCAGTTTCCATCCTGCATGAGCTGGTCTGAGATCTGCGATCTGCTACACTCATTTTTCTGTCCCCTTCTTTGTCTCCAGCACATCTGCGTCATCAGCAGCACAGGAAAGCTCAAGTACAAGATTTGAGAAGAAGGGGCGAGACCAAAGGGCTGAAGGGAAAGACGTTGGTGACGGATGGAGGGGAATCCAGCCCTGACTGCAGTGTGCAGGAGGCCCAGGCTCTGCTTGGTTCCTGGTTTTGGGTCATGGACCTAATATGACAAATGTGGACTTTAATTAACAACTAAATGACATTTAAATGCGTCTTGCTCTTGTTTGGCTAGGCTACATGCTAACGATTTTGTTGAAACGCTGCTCTTGTGTTTGGACGTCCCAGGGCTTTGAACTGCACACAACACACGCACACGTCTTGTCTGTTCTTCCAGCGATGCGGGGGTGTCTGAGGCAATTGCGCGTGTCGACAAACAGACCAGAACACGCTTCACTTGCACCTAGAGGTGGGGGAAGGGGTGTTAATATGCTCTTTTGGTTCCCAACCACCTGAAACCCCAAACAGCCTTCACACATAACAGGAATGCAGATGATTTGATGACTGCATGTGACTGTTTATGCATGTCCAGCACCAAAAGGGACGTGTGTTTTATGTTTTTAAGTATAAAACTATCGCGTTTGCATCCTTTCTCTGCAGAAGCCTCTCCAAGTTCCACGACCTGTCGTGGCAGCCGAAATTTTGGGTTTCATTGGTCGTCCTTGACCTCGGCAGCGTGGGGGAGTGAGAACCAGCCAGGGAAAAGAAACCCAGCAAATTTCACAGCCGTTCTTGTTGGAGGCTGTTGGTGTAACTTCACAAAGACCCTCTTTGTACCTCTGTCTCCTTATCATAAAGCATCAGGGCCTGGCCGTGGTGGTTAACTTACCCCGGTGCTAATACCCCCCTGCACTGCCCTGAGAACCTGGGGGCCATTGTCCCTCACCTCGATGCCAGCTCTGGTCAAAGCCAGATGGGACAAAAAGCCTCACTGGTTTCACATTCTGAGGCTTTTGTAGAGCTCAGTCGGGGAAACAGAGGACGGAGCCCAGCACAGAATTAAGCTACAGGTAAAGACGCCCGGGACAAAAGGAACAAAACGGGAATTGTGCATTTGAATGAGCGCACATGCATTAGACATATGAAGCCGGTGGGTAAGGACAGATTTCATTTCACATGACGGGAACAGCAGATGTTTTCAGCCGGAACCTGCTTAACTAAGCTGCCTTTGAAAGGAGAACGCTTTGTTTGGCCACTGTTAAGTCCACTAATCTAGATTTTCTATAACTTTTTAAAGCCTTTGGCCACTGTCTGACTGACTGTTAGATTTATCATTGTAAAGCAAATTAGTTTTTAGCTCATTTTAAAATCACTATTGTCCAGCAGGTGGCACTAGACTTTATTGCATGTCACACAAGTTTAGTAGGTAAAACTCCCTTCAGTCTGAAGCTCTGCTGATGCATCTTAGCAGACAAATAGAAAAAACACCCTCCCCAGCATCCATTGTGTTCCAGTTTTGCCTGGCCAGAGGCCTCGCTGCATTGACTGTAGCTGGCACGCGCCCACGCCTTCAAACTGGCTGCCAATGGAGAAACTCCACCCCCAACTCACCTAAAAATCATCTTAACCTTGCATACATATTGTCTTTACTCTGCCTGCTGGTACGGCGCTGTTAAAGCAGGCCGGGATGCCGACCTACTCCCACCAGTCCTATAATCCAAGTGTCGAATTTGTGCTTCGTGTGATATTCTAATCCAGCCAAACACTTTGCCGACACCAGTAAAGACCTCCTAATCTCTCTTATGTTGCAGTCACACACCTTTTTGAAGGAATCTACAAACCCTACAGAATAAAACTGAAATGCATCCTGACCCCTGGGGGGTTGTATGGGAATGTGGAACACCGCAACCTCCATAAAACCAATGACATTTCTGTTAATGTCCTTTATAGTGACACAAACCTGGTGTTTTTACAGAGCAGAGGCCTTCTTAACACTTTAAGTTCTCTATTGTCTGCACACGGGTGCACTAGCTCTTCAGACAATGGCTCTCCTCCGCAGCCAGGGAAACCCTTGCCACAGTTTGGGTCAGAAGAGCTCCATTGTCCTGTCCTCCATTGTGCTGCCAGAGTGGCCTGCAAACAGAACACTGTCAGCCTTTGTCTTTGGGAGGATCAGCTGTGCAGACTTTATTTTGGTGCTCCGAGCTGCGCCGTGTGGCTAAAATACCCCAAATGTCACCATAACAAAGTTAGGGAAGCTGCAGCTATGGCAGGAAAAATTTGCTTCAACGTTTTTGAATTTTTCCACACGGAATTTTGAAGGCGTAGGGCCATCAACTCAGAACAAACTTCATTAAGCTGCATGTGCTCCTGTAACTTTATTGACACTGGCCGGAAAACAATGTGATGAACGCTCGAATTACAACAAAGTACCGGCGTCATTTCACAATATATGGAAATATATTGGTATGACTGATATCTAGCAATTATGTTTTTATTATTTGCCGTAAATGTAATTATTCTTCTTGCTGTGGTTATCTGAGGTTATCTACCGGGAGTTACGTCTTGCTGTCAGGTGGTCCAATTACAACCTAAACGCTGTCAGAGTTAAACAGATTGTAAAAGAAGCATTGGAAGATGCGATTTAATACACAACCACTAGATTAAAGTTCCAGATTGGAATGAATTGGGAACCACAGCCGTTGGTAGGCTGTTTCCAGCCAGTGACCAGAACGGACCAGCTTGGAGTCTTTATTGGAATCGTTATGTAACAGCGGCTCCAATTGGCCCGCTTCAAAAGTCCAAATTTAAACTGGACATCTGATTGGACGACGCCCATCGAGGGGGCGGGAGGGAGGGCGGGGCTTAGGCTGAGCGGGGAGAGTAGTCAATCTACATGCAGATTGTCGCGCAGCCAACCGGGATCACGTCGGAGCGCGTCTGACTTTTTTGTCCCCGTTTTGACCGCTTTCACGTCGAATTAAGCCCCGCAAATGACAGGAAATGAATGAAGACCAGCGACTGATTTTTCCTGGCTCCTGCCCGACGGAGAGATGCTGGCTGAAGGGCGTTTACCGGGTTTTTTCCGCCGTGTTTTCCCTAACAGGTAGTGAGCCTCGGCGCTCGGCGAGCGCAGCCCCAAAAGAAGACTGAAAATCCCGCTTTATAATCTCCTGACAGCCGCTTTTAACCCATCTTTGGATCAACGGAGGCTTTTAATTACCACCGAGCTCCCTCCGGAAGCATGGACAATGTGTTTGCTCGGGTATTTTGGACGATTTCTGGCGTTTTGTGACAGGTGGGTTGATCACATTTATGACCCAGCAACAACCTGTCGTTGGCTAACGCAGGACAACAGAGGGGCTTTCTATTCAAAATACCTGCAATTTCCAACAACTTTAGTCCTTTTAAAAAAAAAAAAATCAGCAGAAATATGGTTTGCATTTCATCCAGGGTGTTGATCTAGCTTGTTTCCTGATGCAGAGCCTTATTAATGGCTTGTGCAGCATCTGTTTACATCCAGGCGTCACATGACTGTTTATTATTGAATAATTTAAATGATCAAATACTAAATTAAAAGTGCCCGCCTGCTATTACTTTTCACTACCCTGTCTCTATTACCAGAATATTACCCACAATTGAATTTTAGCAAACCTTTAGGCTACAAAATCCTCACTTTGGGGTTTTAATTTAGTCTTTTTTACATCTTATGAAGGCATTTTAGAGGTGTTTTGGGGACGCAAGGCTGTCCCCGACAAATCAGGCAAACATGAAGGCGATGTGATGAACTAACACTACTGCACTTTTGTGTTTAGATTTCAACCCTGTTGAACATGAAGAAGGAGGACGGTGTGGATTAGGATCTTTTTTCTTTCCTCCCTTTTTTTTTTGCTCTTCATCCTTTGGTCCTCCTCACCTCGATGCGGTCTCCACAAGACTACTACCTCCTCTGTGGATCTAAATAAAATGATGGCAGCACGTTGTAGCGAGTCAACGCTGGACAACGAGGAGAGTAAACGCAGAGCCGCTCCATCTTCAGAGGTAGGAAACGCTTCCTTTCCCCACTGGTTTTGTTCTCGGTGGGTCCGTGGCCCGCAGCCTCCTACAACTCCATCAACATTCCTTCCACCTTTGCAGAACTTGTGAAACTGAGGGAACTGAGCTGTCAGAGCGTCCGCGGGCGGGAGCTCAGCTTCACATGGTACATCTGCCAGAGTTCAGGGTGACCAAGTTCATGTTTTCCTCCTCTGACGACTGTTTAAGTGCACAAAGACAGTTTTATGCTGGCTGCGCTAATCTTACTCGGTCTTTGTGGGTCTGCATGCCAGACACATAAATGGCACATTGTGGAGGTCATCCTTTTCCTCTTACGGTAGCTTCTGCCGTTACATCATCGTAATCACAAGCGCCGAGGCTTGGCGTGTGTCACGGCGGCGTCGCAGCGCTTGCATGGTTTGAATTAATCCACCATCAGAAAATGGCAACACACAAAGCGGAGTGTTTACGTGTGCGCGGCTTTAATCTGCTTAGGACGCCGTATCGGAAGTAGCCGAGGACGGACAGCACGAATCGGGGATGAGGAATAACAACCAAATAACAGAGCTGGGGAGAAAGATGGAGCGAAAAGTGTAATCTGGGTGAAGAATCTTAGAACTTCTGGTAAACTGTATAATCTCACAGGAGTGGTAGTTTTGCCTCTTCTCTCTTCCTCTGGCAGCATCATTACAGCACGATTTTCCTCACGTCCGTTTCTAATTACCACTTCCGTTCTCGGCCCTCACATCTCCATCTTTGCCTTATATAGCTGCTGAGCAGAAGCCTCAGAAGCTCTTCAGGGTTCCTTCTTTTATTTCAGCTGTATTGTCTGATGGGGAGACGTCTGAGGGCGATTAGACCCTGGTTTTTCCACTCTTTGAGGCATCAAGTTGCTCCACAGGTGCGTTTGGACCTGAGGGTTAGACAGATTTGGCAGGCGCGTCTCAGCCCATCTCAGGTGTGGCTCACCTGAGAGTCAGTGTCAGGGTTCACCAGGAAACAAACGCTTGATCAGGCCTTCGTTGAGCTGCTGTCCCTCTGGGTCTGGTGAGTCGGATCGCCCCCTCCTCCCTCCGCTGCTAATGAGGGAGAGCCCACCCACCCACCCACCCCGTAGCGCCAGGGTGATGGCAGCGGCGCTGGGGCACCAGCTGCCTTGCTCATTAAGGGGGAAAACACCCCACGTGTGCGCCGTCTGCTGCTTTCTCTCTCTCTCTCTCTCTCTCTCTCTCTTGGCCTCATTCACATTTCCTACCTCGCCTGACCTGCTGTCGCTCTGCCACGGAGGGCTGCGTTCAGGAGCAGCTGAGGCTGAGCCGGGCCGGCCCGTCGGGCAGCACACCGACCCGTTTGGAGACGAGTGGCTGATGAGCGGAAGCAGAGAGCAGCAGAGCCACTCCGAGCTGCATCCATTACGTGGGTCCCTCGCTCCTGATGGGCTGAGTGGGGCGTGCTTCTAAATATAGCTCCTCCCACCTCCACAACCCGCCGCTCTTTTTTCCCTCCCTCCTGTACACATGCTTGTCTTTCACTCGCCCTTTATTCCCCCGTGTTTTCCGTGATGCTATATTTACCTCCTGGAAAGATGAAAGGATGGGTGGGATCAGCCCCCCCGCCCCGCGGCGTGACCGTCAGTGAAAATGTGATTGGTTGCACAGTTTTTATGCTTCAGATATTTAGGTTCAGCATTTGAGGGGAAGCACCTGTGCGTTTACCAGGGCTAAACCCGGTCCGGGCCCTCGGTCAGGCGGTGATTTGAATTTGCATACATTTGCAAACCAGATGTGTGGTGCGAGCGTGAGGACTCTGTCAAACACCACACCGACCTGGACGTGACCTGGCTTCTGGCTACGCACTAGCAAAACACGTGAACTTTCTCAGGAATAGGCAGAAATCCCGTCTCCAGGGGCGCCCCCCCCCCCCCCCCCCCATGGCTCTGCTCCGTGAAGGGAGGGCAGGAGGGTGTGCTTGGGGGTTGGGTTTGGGCCGCAGACGGCCAGAAAGGAACGAGCCTAATGCTCAATGAAGCTGAGAGCATATCCATTACACATGCCCAAGGCATCTGCGTCAAAACACACACTCTCAGCCTGTCTTGTGCTATCTTTGGCTCGGAGACATGACACACAGCTAAGGCTAGTCAAGTCTTTATCTGCATAGCTAATTTGTCATGGCAGTTTTCGTCGTCTTTAGCAAATTGTCCAACGCGCTAGGAGATAATGAATGCTGTCTTGTTTTTTACATAAGGAGGGGTTTTGGAATGTTTGGCCTCTGGGTCGTGAACATGAAACCGTTGGACCAGACAGACTTTTACCTGTGGTTAATACTCGTCGTGATAGGTTCCCTCTGTTATCACCATTTCAGGACCAGTTGAAATGATAGTGAAAGGCCAAACTGTGTTTGTGGTGCCCAGAGAGCACCAGCAAATCCATGGGCAGGATTGATTGGGTCATACTGGCTGTGTGGACGAGGCACGTGCCTTTAGATGTCCCTGGGATTCATGTCTACTGGAGCAAGAGGATCCATTTATAGCACAAGTTCCTGAAATACTTGAAAACAGCCTGTTTTCTGGTTTAGTTGCCTGGCAGAGGACTGTTTAGATGGTTTTGGGGACAAACGGATGAAGAGAGTTATGGCCTCTCCGCCGGGGCCGTTCGGGGGCTTCTGGGCCTCAGGGTCAGTCAGCCTGGTCTCTGGGACCTGGCTGACCTTTCTGTCCACACTGTGCATAACCTTCTGACCTGACCAGCACTGAGTCTGGGCATCGATTTTAAAAGCTTCTTCAGGTAAAAAAACAAAACAAAACATCAAATCAAATCAACCTTTGGTTGCAGGAAATCTAAGCTAGCTTCTTTACACCTCCAGACTGGTTTTAGTTAGCCTAATCTGGAACACACAGTCATTATGTAATACTGACAGCGGCTGGTGCTCAGGGTTGAGTGATGCCTGTGTGTGTGTGTGTGTGTGTGTGTGTGTGTGTGTGTGTGTGTGTGTGTTTACCTCCTGGCTCTGACTGTCCACAGGCTGGTCATGTGAGCCCCAGAGATCCGTCCTGAGACAACAACAACAGCGTCCGTCTACCTGTGTTGTCGCCAGGTCTGTGGCAGGGCTGCTTCGCCCTAACTGGATATTCAAATTCCATAACTGGTTTGTGCTCTTGAGAGTCTCGCTTTGGGAGAAAGGAGAGGAAGAGAGAGACTGGAGCCATCAAAGGCAGTTAAAAATAAATGTCCTTAACCCCACTTTACTCTTTACCCCCGACCGAGCTGGGAGGTGGTGGTGACGAGGCTGCGTCGGAGTGCAAGCGTCTGCACGTTCCAGAGGATATAAGGAGCAGCTTTTGCTGATGGAAATGGCCGTCCTTCGCTGCAGCCGTAGCTCAGTGTCGGACTGTCGGGCTGCCTCAGCCCGGTGCAGCTTCCCCGGCAGGCACAGCCTCGCTGCTGCAGAGCGCTCCCCTGGCAGCCGCTTCGCTGCCTAACGCTCGCAGCGCCTCGCCGGCACGTCTGCTGCCTCCATCTGTGAAGACGGAGGCTGCTGTCTTTTCTTTTGTGAGTTTCGGGGCGGAACTCCTGAGCCTGGACGCAGGACTGCTGCCAGGTATGCAGATGGAGACGGGGATGCAGCTCTTCCCGGCTGCTGATGTTTCTCCACGCCTTCCTCTCTGCCCTGGGGCTGCTACACAGTGCGGCGCTGCCCGCAGGGGGTCGCCCGGACACACAGATCTAAGGTCCCAGCAGCCAGGAGACCATGGCTCACCTTCTGGACTGTGCGGTTGGTGACAGCTGGAGTCTGCTGTGTGAGCTGTACTGTACGTGGAGCCATCAGGTCAGTTTGGATTCTGTGCATGTCTTGTTTTAGTGACCCCCCTCTCAACCTTCTCGGACCCCCGCTGCTCCAGCACAGGCATCCCTGACATGTCAGGTATTAATAGCTAGCCTGGGTCCAGCGTAGCAGCGTGGAACTGGAGATCTGGGAGCGCGAGGCACGCTGACCTCTGGGTGTCCCTGAAAGAATCTCATGCTGACTAAATGCGCTTCCTAAAAATCATTCCTGTCCGTATTTCTGACACCTGAAATCAGCTCCAGTTTGCTTTCTCCAGACGTGGTTGCCATGGCAAACGGCTTAAATTAGACCAAGAAGAGCAGCTTGGGGAGCTGTCAGAAGTTTCCTGTCAGATCAGCGTTGGAAGATGATCAGATCCAAGTGGAATGTTCAGATCAGAAAATGACACATTTTCCATGAGCGTGGACCTTCCGCTGTCAGACAGCACCCTTTGTGCTGTCTGATTTTGAATGTGTCCATTTGTCTCCGTAT
Source organism: Tetraodon nigroviridis (assembly GCA_000180735.1). NCBI lineage: Eukaryota > Metazoa > Chordata > Actinopteri > Tetraodontiformes > Tetraodontidae > Tetraodon > Tetraodon nigroviridis. The sequence goes on along the minus strand of CAAE01014768.1, from coordinate 437,741 downwards.
GCACAGAGGTCAGCGTCCACATCTCCTCTCTTTGGAGTTGGACACAGAAAATCCATTGTCGGGTGTATTTTTTCCCCCTCTCTTCTTTCATTTCGCCAGTGGAATGCTTGTTGTGAGGAATAAAGGAGCCCGGCCGTGTTAAGCTAGTCTCTGGTATGCCCCTTCCCCTAATTCAATTTTAGCAGCGCTGGAAATTGTTTGCATCTCCAGCTGAACTGATAGGTCTCTGTTTCCAGAGAGCCTCCACCGTCCAGGCTGCTGAAACGCCCTTTGTGCTCCGCTAGCTCGGCACAGAGGTCCCATGAAATATTCACAGGCCAACACCTGGCGTGAGGCTCGGAGGGGAGTACCAGGGACTCCACAGCACGCACGAGCCCAGGCTTCCACGCCAGTGTCTGCAATTTGCTCCTCAGAGCTGGGGTGAGGTCTCGCAGCTGATAACTACTGTATGACCATCATAGGCTAATCAGTAGGCTCTCCACACTGGCCTACTTTGGTCCAAAGAGATGCTTTAACATGGTAAAGGTGGGTGAACCAGGAAGACCTACGCCAAGACTAACCAGGATTAATAATTCATAGATTAGAAAAGCAATTATAGAAGGCTTCACAGGCCTCTCGGTGGGGGGCCCAGGGGACTCTAATTGGCCCACCTGCTCTGTCTCCAGAGGGTTGGAGGGTTGATGAGGAGGGTAAGGTCCTGTCTCTGGCTTCTGTCTGGGGCCATCTCCCCGTCGCGCCGCTCCAGTTGACGTCTCTGTCCTGGTGGACCCCAGATGGGACTGTCAGAAGACCTTCACATGACCTTCAGAGAAACCAGGAGAAGGCGGGAGCAGATCGTCTCTGAGCACCAGAGAAGGTTTTAGAAGTCTGACAGACTGGTGGCGTAGATGCATCTTTTTGGTGTGATCCACATAACATTCTAAAAATAGCTCCATGTTTTATGAAATATTTCCCCTGTTTCTCCTGCCCCGGTTGGAGTTTTGGACCAGCCCATTCTTGTCTAGGCTCTCTTTGGTCGTCTGTCTGTTCCTTTCTTTCTTCTTACTCGTCTTACTCATCTTCCTTCTCCATTTCTCCATTGTGGTGAGGAATTCCAGGCTTTCTTGCCCACACAATCACCCACCATTAGCATATGAAAGCTGCCCAAAGGCACGAGAAAGGGAGGCGAGCAGGCTCATTGAGCCAAGTCTGAAGCTTTTCCCCAAAAATCCTTTGACCTTCCACCTAATTCACATTTGGAAGCCTTTATGAAATGACCTTCATCGTTCCCTCATTATGAGGGAGACCATCATTTCTAGATGGTTTTACAGCCATTTGTCTCTGAATCTGACCTCCCAGATGTTTCGGTGGCGTCGAGCTACGAAGAAAAAACCCCTGCAATGCGAGTTAATTTTTACCCACGGTGACATCAGCACCGCTGGGCGTGTGTGCCGAGGAAAACTGCTGTTCTCAGCATTTTGAGTGCTGAATCACCTCACGCCGCCACGCTAGCGCCATCCACGCTAACGCAGTGGTAGCTCGGAGGAAAACGCAGCTCTCTTTGGTGCAATGCAGGCAGGAGTGGGCGGAGCCTGTGTGTGTGTGTGTGTGTGTGTGTGTGTGTGCATGTAGAGTGTGTCCTGACACCGCCGGGTTTTGCACTCTGCTGCTAGTGTTGCATGAATCACCGTCAGCCTGCGGGAGAGAGAAAAGGGCTCCGTTTCCTGCGCCTAGCGTGTCTGGTTGCCGGCGGTTTGAAGGGCAGCGCTGCATCTGAACCCCGTCAACCTAGCGGGGGCTGTTACGTCACCCCGACAGCGAGAGGGTGGAGCAGGAGGGGGGGGAAATAATCCCTCTGCAGAGCCTTGACAGAGAATCTATAGCCTACTGATGTGTGGCGGTCACCCTCTCCGTGCTGCTTTTCCTCTGCTGGACTGATCCCTGGGTGCTCCGCCGCCGTTCTCCTGTCCTTCAGGCTCCCTTTCTTGAATGTTTGTCAGTCTTTTAGGGCTTCTGCGATAATGACGCCTCCTGCACCGACCCGTGTCGGTCGGGGTGCAGATGCTGCTTTTTCTTTGACAAAACGGAGCTAAATTAGTATTCCGAGCGCCTCCTCCACCTGTGGTCTTCAGACCGAGCCTCCATTTTTCCAATCAGCGGTGATGAATTGCCTGACAGCATCAGGGGGGCGGTCATCGGGGGGAGGGGGGTCATCAAATAGGCCACTTTGGCAGAACTGTACAGCGCCCGCCTGCCGTGGAGCTGCTGTTTAGTCCTCATTGTCTGTCTCTATAACACAAATGACATCCATCTGTTTCTTTCTGACTGTTTTTTTTAAGGAGCCTGTGCGTGCATGCCAAAGAGAATGGCTCACTAGCAGACTGTTTACTGTGGTGATGAAGAATGCAGTGGACACTCCCTCTCTATTGTCAGGCCCGGCGTGATTGGAAAGCCGGCTGATAAATGAAGAAAATAGTGAAAGGGCTGCTGTGAAAGGATCCGAGGCTGAGGACTGACACCCTGAAGATGGGGGTTTCCTTTTTTTTCCTTTTTTTAAAGCTCAGAGAAGAAGGAGGAAGAAAGGAGAGGGACAGAGGATGAAGGCAAAGAGGAAGAGGAGATGGGGAGAACGAGGGCTTTATCATTTCCAGCTGGTCCCGGGTGCGGTCCTCATGGCCTGGAGACCTGCTGGGTTCGGGGCTGCTCAGAGCCTCTGACCCTCCTGCCAAAAGCCTCTCTGTGTTCCTGCTGTCCGCATACGCTCACACATGTAGTAATAGTGGTGATATAACTGTGCTGTTGTGTAATTCAGCTCTTTCCCTTTAAAATATTTACTTTTGAGGCAATTCTGTGCAGGAACCATCAGCTGTTGTGGGGGGGGGGGCGCTGGCGTGGATTGCAGCGCAGCGTTGGCGGAGGACGCGTCTTCAAGTTGTAAATCAGATGGGACTTTGTGCCTTCGTCACGTTTGCTCGGCTCTTACGTGTTCTTCATGTTTTATTCTCCTGGGGTTCCGCCGGGCAAAACTGTCACCGTCGTTGTTAGCGGAGATCAGCTGCTAATAACTCTGCCGGGAGAAAAAGGAAGTGTTTTGCTTTAAAGTGGCTGTTCTGGCTGCTCCAGTGGGCCTTCGGTGCCGGTCCTGGGCGCTTCTGAGCCGTGTGGTTTTTCCTCTTCTCTTCTGTTCATTATTCAATTAAGCTGTAAAACACATGTTAAGCTCACCATTAACCGCACGGAGGGTTCCCCCGGTGGGACGAGCAGTCGGATCAGCCCTGGGCTCTGGTAACACGCTCCATCAGCAGTGACTAGACTGGGCCTGCTTTCCATTTGGACCGCCATGGGATGAAGATGATGCAGCACAACTGGTGCACCCAGGAAGTGCCTCCTGATGCATATGAGCCTTCGTGATCTTAGCGTGAGAGACAGTGAGGCGGTTTTGACATGTTTGCGTTGGTGCTGAGGTCAAAGTGTGCAGGAGAAAGAGATGAGCTTCAGCTGCAGAGATGCATCCATCCAGCCATGCAGCAGTCCCAGAGGCAGCATCCATCAGGCCGGCCCAGAGCGTTTCCCCTGTCAGATTTGATCGATTGCACCAGTGGACATGTGGCTACATGCACACAGGCCGTTACAGTGCTCACACATGTTAGCGTGCGGCGTGTATATATCAGTATGGAGAAATTCACACACACCTCCCAGACACACTTATTCTGGGCCGTTCCGCGCTCTCAGCATTCCTCTGGCCGCGTCTCACCCAAGGGCCCAACTGCTTTTAATCAGCTGGGTCACGAGGCGCTCCAGATGGGCCTCAGCCTCGGCGCTGGGTGGGACCGCCGCGGACGTGTTGGAGGAGGAGGAGGGGCAGCTGGCCATCTCGTAATAGTCAACATATTTGCCCCCCCCCCCCCATCCCCCATCCCACCCCACCCACACCGTATCGCGTCACCCTCCTGGGACAGCGTAGCTGGACGGCTGGAGCTGCACTGGCCCCGCCGCGCTCGGCACATGCTTTTTCCAGGTTGCACTAGCTAACATTTTCCACCATCGCACCGCACACGCCGGGTGTTTTGAAAAGAGCACTGTGTGATTCTGGAGCGCGTCTGTGCTGGATGTGCTTTTCCAGTTTGAGCAAAGATGGTCTAGATTTCAGTTCTGCTTTTTGCTACAGCGGCAGCGAGGTGAAGTTCAGCAGGTACAGATGCTCCCGCTCAGAGAGGGAATGTGCCCACCAAAGCTAAGGATGCTGTCAGAGTCCAGAACCTCAACAAAGATGTCAAAATCACTGTTGGCAGGTGTAATATTCCATTTTAGTAGCTGCTATTCCCATAAAAACACAGAGTAAATCAACCCCTGCTGTTGTTTAACGAGCACAATAGCTGTCAGCTCGTCACCAAACAGTCGTTCGCCTCCTGTTCCGTCTGCTGTGTCAGTGTGTGCGACTGTTACCTGGATACTGTGCTGCCAATCTCACCTTTCCTCTCTCGCTGTCTGCTCGTGTTACACAGCCTGATGTGGTCACGCTGGCGGCGGGAAGTGGAGGCGAGGGTTTACCTTCCAGGTTCTCCTCCCACCTCAGGCGGATCCGTTGCCACAGGCGGCGCTCCAAAATGGACCTGACCTCATCAAAACACGTGTTTAATTGTTCCCCGGGCCTCGTTACTGTCATCGCTGCCATCATCTTCCACAGGTGGATGATGTCCTGCTGTCAGCTAAATTGCTGTGGACACGCAGCATATTTGCTAGCTGGATTCAGAGTAATCGGGGTCATCGGCGTTAGCGCTGGCAGCTGACGACAGGAGCAGCCCGAGGAGGTGGAGTGACACTGTTCCTGCCACGCTGCCTCGCGGTGGGATTGGCTGACGGATGTTTGCCCAGTTTAGCAGCTAAACTTGACTCTGCTAAAAGGATTAAAGCATTTGCAGCTGAAAGGTGGACGCCAGCCGCCCATTGACTGGCCTTTTCCTGAACGGACCTGGCCATCTCGCTCGCCACCCGTTTGTTGCAGCCGCATGCAGAGTCTGCTCAGGTGCCTCCACCAGCTCCGCGCGTAGCCGTGCAGCGGCTCCAGATCTGGACCGTTAAGGTCACGATATTTTGGTGAATGAGCGCTGCTGCATACGTTGAGACAAATTAAGGTCAGCCCTTTCCAGTTGACCTGTCACGTCACAGAGCAAGAAAGTGGTAAACAAGCTAGCTCATCACCTTTATTGCTAACTGTAAAACCCAGTTTTACTGCTCTGCCTGGTCCCTACATATGTCCAGCGTCCTCTATCTCCTGCTGAAATCATCCACTCTTCTGCCAAGAGATTAAAAACAGATTTAATGTTTAATCAGTTGCTCCAGCTCAGCCCCACCACCATCGCTAACACTTCTCTGGGATGACTCACTCACACACACACACACACTCACACACTCACACTCTCTCCTCTCCTCCCACCCACCATGAGCAGGCGACAGTTAGTTGGGTTTGCTGGTGAAGCCATCTGGTCCTCAATCTGGGCTCCCGGTTCCAGCAGCGGCTCTTGGAGGAACACTTGAGCTTGTATTTGCGCCACCGCTCAGCTGAGTCACAGCTTTTGTTTTTATTGCTTTAAAAGCTTTTTCCATCCTCTTAGGGACCTGCCAGGTTCTGTCCTCTGCCTCTGGGTCTTCAGTTTGTTTGTCTTGTAATTGTGTCTTTGGGACGCGTGTTGTGTTTGTGTCTCATTTACGTGTCTTCATTTACGTCCAACTTCTGCAGGCCCTTTTATTTTTAATGGATGCTGTAGGCTGATTCCCTCCTGTAAAGTAAAGACAAATTAAATATTTCACTCTCAAGCCTACAGACGTTCAAAATATTTAGCTTGTTGATGCAGGAAAACTTGTCTGCGGGACCACTGAGGTAATTATTGCTAATGTGAGATGTGTGCGTCTGGAGACGGATGTCTCGTCTAGCGTGTAATGGGCTTTATCTGGTGCTCTGGAAGACAAACGATCAACCTGGAGGGTTGAAACGTGCTTGCAGACAGAGCACATCAGAGGATATCGCCTGCCTGCTTCGGCTTTTCTCTCCTTGACGTGTGCGGTGTTGCATCCTCTCTTTGAAAACACAGCTTCTACACTTTTTTTGCTTGTAAAGGTGTACATTTTTCTCAATGAGCACATTAAACCAGCATAGATACTGTCTATCCCTCCCGTTCTGTGAATAATGGCTGTCCCAGAGCCAGAGTAGCTCATCTGGATGAGGTTGCCATTACGTAACTGGTTTTGTTGGGCAGGCACACAGGAAAGGTCCTGGAGACAAGCAGGTACTGTTGCAGCTGGAACCGGCCGTTGGAGGTGCAGCAGCGGGAGAACTCTTTCAACCAGTTACGTACTGGTAAAACGAGCTCTCCAGAATGAAAAACTAGAATATTTGGAGTCCTAAAAGACCTCAGAACTTGTGCAGCTGTGGAGCTTTTCCCACCAAGTGACGCTCGCGCTCAGCTAAAAGACGGCATTCTTCTCCGCTCAGCTAACACCGGACGTTACTCCGTGGTCCCACCTTCCCCAGCAGGCACAGATCCCACGTCTGTCTGCAGCTCGAACCCTCTCACCCCATCGCTGTCCGCTCCACACGGCCGTCCTGGACAACCTCCGCTGCTGCTCCTCGCTAACCGCATCCGTTTCAGATTGACCGCATTCCATCTTTGATCTGTCTCTTCTCAACGGACGCTGACCCTCCTCATCCATGTTGCAGTCCTTCTTTTCTCCAGATCCCTGTCTGGCAAACACCAGCTGACACAGAGCAGCTGAGAGTTTTACCGAGCTGACAAAGTTTCGCTCAGGTAAGGTTTCAGATCTGGACTGAGAGCGGAGCCAGAATGCGGAGGGTGAAACCGCAACGCTCCATCTGCAGGCGGAGGAAAGCACCTTCGTTTCCTGGTCAGATGCCAGGGCCGTGCTCTCACTTTCTCTCAATTGTGGTTTACAGCCTGGAGGCTTTCAGCCGTGTGTGTTTCATTGAGCGTTAGCACCTTTGTTCACCACTGATACCAGAACTAGATATTGTGCTACTTCACTATCAGCAGGAACCTGGTCCCGCTCAAGGTTTCTCCCCGTTAAAGGGGAGTTTGTCCTAACAGTTGCTTGTCAGGGGGGGAATCATGTTAATGGTAGATATATAAATAAAGCTTTATTGAATTGGGATATTTCTGCTTTATAGTGCAGGAGGAGCTTCTGCTAATCACAGTACAAAGAACAACATCTGGGGTTTTTGGCTGTGCACGTGTGTTAAAGGCAGCGCACGTGACGATGGTAAACACAGGATCAGCAGACATACCAGACAAGTTTGTATGGAGATGAATATTTCATCTTCCATTACGCTGTTGGGTTTATTTTTAGAAGTTAAAGCATCTCTCAGTCAGAGCTGAATTCTAAATGTCACTGGTGAATATTTCAGCTGGGCACCAGGAGATCTGGCACGCTGGCTGTGGATGCAGGTCCAGCTGCTCCTCCGGGGTTCGGCCCGAGTCTTGATAGCAAACGTGCTAACACTTTGGTGGTAGCGTCTGAGCATCTGCTCTTGAGCCCAGGCGTTCAGGAGCCCTCACCCTAACCTCTGCACCAGTGTTCTTCAGGAATGCGTCTGGAATGACGGGCGTGCGGCAGTCCAAACTGGAACTTCAGCTGAGGAAACTCCAGGATCGGCTTAACAGAGCTGGACGGACTCTTTATGGGAACCAGTTTGCTGTAAGGGAGCCTTTCAGATGGCTGGATTCAGGGTAGCTGCTGTCCTCCTGCGGGTGACCAGCCGAGTGTCCTGAATCCGCTGTTTGCCTCCCGAGCTGATTGATGAGATGTTCTGGATAGTTTCCACACAGGGCTGGTTTCGGGTGTTGGGTGGGTCATGGCGGGAAGCTCATGTAGCTATGAATCCTGCTACACTCAGCTCTTTTTCCAGCCTCTTGGACAACTAGTTGTCCTTGTGTTTGGTCTGACCATCGAAGGAAAACCATCACAGGCTATCGGCCGCTAATATTTGTCAACCTGGGTGGTTTTATCATGCGTTGGAACTGTACCCAAGGACCCGGGGCTGGCCTGCATCCTGAAACGCACCTCCTCAGGAATGTAAATCCATTTTACACTGACGCAGGCCGCTGCGCTCTGTTCACGCCACATTTTACTCTTTTCTGCTGCTCCAGGAGCAGTTGGGGAGTTTGATTAGTTTGGTCTGCATCATGCGTCATGAATGAGTGTGTGTTGAAGAAGCACATTTATGCCACAAATGAGTCCAAAGGACTCCTGAGACAGGCGGAGCAGCACGTGGGTCTGTGTGGGTCTGTGTGGGTCTGTGTGGGTCTGTGTGGGGCGTGGGTCTGTGTGGGTCTGTGTGGGTCTGTGTGGGTCTGTGTGGGTCTGTGTGGGTCTGTGTGGGTCTGGGTGGGTCTGGGTGGGTCTGTGTGGGGCTCCTCTGTGCTGCCTACATGCAGCCTGAGCTCATCAGAAACCTGTTTGCTCCTCGTTCCTGTCTGACAGCAGCTGCCGGAGTGAAGGACCTGGCTGCTGAATGCTTGATTGGCAGGGGCGTTTGTCCGGGAGACGTCCAGGGACCTGTGGAGACAATCGTCCAGATCCAGCAGCGCTCCTTCACAGGAGCAAACGCCCCCTCTCCCCTCCTGCTGCTCTTCATCGGGGCTCATTGTGCTCCCTCTTTTTATTTGGACCACTTTCTATTTTGCCACTTCTCTCTGCAGTGGCGAGATCCACCGTGAAGGAAATCCCCCACGTTTTCTTTTTTTTTTTCCCTTCTGGAACCTCTGCGTTGTTGTACGTTTGCTCCTCGGCTTCACACACATGGTCTCCATAGCAAACGCTGGCTCTTGTTGTAGCGATACTCCAGCTCATAAAAACATCACGGGCATGAATCACAGCTGGTAGCTGGAGGTACATTCATCAAATCCCAAAAAAAAAGAAAGTTGCTCCTCACAACAAAAGCATGCATGAGAAACAGCTGCTTGCTGCTCCAGCTGCAGACGCCTCTCACCTGAGGAGTTAGGAGTTAGACCCGATGATCGGCGTCCTCGCCACCGCGACTGTGGGATCCAGGACCCCAAGCCTCCTGCGGGTGCACGGAGGGCCGCTGTGCCCTCATTAGCCGGCCCTTTGTTACAGTGAGCCGAACCTCGCGGAGCCCAGATGCAGCGTGTCCAGATTAGATCGCTCAAGCGCCGGGAGTGGTGAAAAGCCAGGCCTAATCCTCTCCAAGACGCTCTCTGTTCCTCTGCCACACACAGACCCCAATAGGTGAAGCTGGTCACACATGAGCGTCGGCTGTGGGCTTCAGCCTCACCTATTGTAGTTTCCAGAGCCCCGTGGGTGCCTTGTGTCTTTAATCCCCATCCAGCGGCCCCGTCAGCTGCTCCCAGACCACGGGCCCTTTATTTCCTTTGTTACTCGAATCAGACCCGCAGATAATCATCTCAGAACGCTCAGACTGCCAGTTTTGAAGGGGATTACAATGAAGACGGCGTCATGAAATAACCTGGTTTTCATTGCGGTCTGCTCTGCGGCGATGTAAACATCTGAGAGGAGTTTCACAACCGGCCGAGGAGAGCCTTGGCTGTCAGCGCTGGGATTTCACGGATGTTTGGAAGGTGATAAAACAGCAGCCTCTTACCTTCTAAACACTGTTTACGTCCTCTCCACCTGGACGTGAGGACCCACCACATGTGATCTGGGCTGGAACCAAGCTTGGTCTATCACAGGAATTCTTGCTTTCCTCATACTGGTCTGGATCTCACCCCAGCTGCAGCCTGGCTGCTGTGGTTGGCTCCCAGTATAATGTTGCGTTAAACCACACGGACCTTTGCAGGCTGATCAGCCGGGAAGGATGATGTTCCCGGATCTCAGCGAAAGGCTTTATTCCTCATTCAGCGTGTGGCGGCAGAATTTCACGAGCCCACGTTCAAACACGAAGCAACGACGTGTCAATTGGTCTTCCACTGGTGATAATTGAGCTTCCAGTTCTTCGGGAAAGGACAGCGTCACTCAACACTTTCCAACGTTTCAGACTCACACTTTTCTAAATCTTTCTCTCTGAAGCTGCTGTCAGGAATGTGTGTTCTTCAGTCTGTTATTACGGTGCAGCAGGCGTGAAAACCTAGCATGAATATTTGGAATCTGTGGTTTTAACTGGAAGGTCAGGGTCAGCGGTAAAATCCAGTACGTGTGTCCTGGTGAAGCTGGATAGAACCCCCCCCCACAGCCCCCTGTGGTTTTCTGATGCCCTCCACACCCCGGACCCACCGCCAGCATTGTTTGCCGCCGCGTTGCCGCAGCAACAGCAAAATATTTTTAAGGCGATATCTATTTTTTTTCTTTTCACTTGAACCGGATCCAATTTTGAACAAAAAGGAATTCATCCATCCATCCACCCATCCATCCATCTATTTTCCTCTGCTTATCCGGGAAAAGGGAATTCCATTCAGGGATTTTTTTCTTATAATCATGTGTTTTAAATTAAAATAGAAGGAATTAGGAAACAATATAATACGCGGTCTGCGGGCTGGAGTGAAGGTAGCACATGTTGGATTGGGAGAAGCCAGCCCCGGCTGTACGTTTGTGCTGTCCTAACGTGGGCTTTGGCCTTTTTTTGTGACTCGATCCTCGTTTTGGCTTCCAAGAGTCAAATGTCTCAGCTGGATGTTTGGCCGCTTCTATTTCTGCCGCGTGTTCCGTACAGAATGCCACAATGGCTATCCTGAGCTGGACGAGCGTGGTAACGAGATGCTCATAGCGGAATGCTGAAGGGGAACATTCCACTGCGAAGGTCCTGTTGTTTGCTCGGGCAAGTATTTCCCAGAAAACGGACTCATAGTTTTACCAACGCTCCAGAGGGGCCTGGAATTACCTGGAAGGCATGCTGGTGGGAGCCTGGAACGACCTGGAATGAGTGCTGGTGGCGAGATGCTTTCTCCTCAGCTGTCACCAGAGGCTTCCATGTTTCCAGGCCGCCGTCGCTCAGGCCTGAATACCGGATGGAGAGCGGCGTCCAAATTATGGCCTGGTTCACCGTGTCAGCAAACATTTAGGCTTGCTGCAGTAAAAGTGACATCATGCGTGTAGTTTCAGGGCGCACAGCCACAAGTACACTCAACAGAGGGAAGGTTCTTCTCACTCACACAAAGAGAGGGCACCTTTCCTTTCATCCTCCTTGCTTTTCATCATTTATTAACTGGCCTCCACACGTGGGTCTGTCGGCGTCCACGTGTTGTGGAGCTTTAAAACATTTAGGAGCAGGGAGCTGGAGAGCGCTCTGGAGTGTGTGTGTGTGTGTGTGTGTGTGTGTGCTCACTTCAGAGGGACTTTGTGTGTGCTGAGTGGGTGGGTGCCTCAGTCAGAGCCCTGGCTCTCTGCAGCGCTCGCTTCTTGGCTGAGTGGAAACATCATGTGTCTGTGGGACGCCCAGAGGAACAGCCCTGTTTCTCCACACTGAGGCCAAACTAGACGCGTAGACACACCAAGGGAGGAGGAACGCGCAACATGAGCTCCGGCTGAGGCTTCGCCTTTTTACAGCTTGCGGATACTTTTCTGCCGTTCGGTTTCACCACCTGGGATCTTGGCTATGCCATGCTGGCCCAGAGGAACGGGCTCCCTCCAGGCTGTAAGCCGGTTCCTCTGAAGGATCACCCAGACCTGCCTGATGCGGACAAGACGGCTCCGGGTTGCTGCTCCTTCTCCCCGTCCCCTGGAGGCTGTCCCTGGGCTCGGCTGGCCGGGGTGGACGGCTGCCTGTCGGAGCCGTACTGTCTTTGGTTCCAGTTTTTGGCCAGAGCTTACTGGGGAGAGGTAGAGCTGGGGCTCGCTAGTCCCAATCACAGCGCATCCTGGGCCCGCTTCAAGGACGCCTCCAGGAGGAACTGCGTCAGATTGCGGGTAAGATGGGGGAGATAATGGAGCAGCTGGTCGCTTCAGAGCTGCTCAGAGATGTGGAGGTATGCAAAGGAAGCAGTTTAGAGTGGAGGAGTGGGTGAAGCGCCGCCGCTCTGCGTTTGTCAGGAATGTTTGTGCGTCAGCCTGCAGGCAGTCCTGTTTGACGGACCGATATCTGCTGTGCTGGGAGCTGGGCTTCAGAACCAGCCCTGCCTTTGCTCCGTTTTTGACTCACACCCTAAATCCCTGCCTTCCCAAATCCCATTTTTCCAAGTTTATACTGACTAATGTGGACGTCTGGTGTGAGAGGGTGCAAAGCTTCGAAAGAAAAACAGAAAAATGCATGAGGTCACAGGTTTGACTCACGAGCTTGGAAAGCAGGAGTGAGCCTGCAGGGTGAGCCTCGTCTCATCCACAAAGAAGCAGACATGCAAATGCAGCATCCTGCAGGCCACTGGCTCCATATGGCAGCACACACACACCTGTGTACACCCAGCAGAGGCTGTTTGGATGACGAGGTTGCATGCATAATTGAGCAGCAGTTATCAAAAGAATGGGCGCCGTTATTGAAGTGTATTTTTATGAGCAGTCAAAACAGGCGGCCGAGCGTTTGTGCACCGGTTCCGTGGCTCGCTTCCAGCTCCACACCACACGCGAGTTGGTGGGTGATTTTACCAGTGGGGTCACCATGCCCACACCCATCGGCAGACACCTCGAGAAGGATGTGGATGCGGAGCTCAGGCAGGACGGAGGCTTTTGTCCCGGATCTTTTTCGTGTCTTTGCAGGGGAGGAGATCCGGGCCGAGGCTGGGAAACTGGGCAGGCTCCGGCTACCTCGATCACTCCGGCGGTATTAGCAACACTCACAAAATCACAGTCTGTGGTGCAGCGGTCAATCTCCATCACTCCTCTGGATGGCTGAGGTGACGGAAACCTCCCAGTGTTCCTGAGTGATGGTGGAATCCATCATGGAGTCCTTGTGACTGATAGTTAAACGGGCTGCTCAGAAAGTGCAATCGCCTAGACTATTTTCATTAGAAATCAGTGGAAAGGTAGATTTTCTGCAGACGTGCATGTGCTACAAGAGAAAATCTACACTGTTTATGGTTGTGTTTATCCTGTCAGTCCGAACGGGAATGTCGAAGACAAGTCTGTCATCATGCAAACGCGCCAGATTCCATTGGAAATCCTCAAATGTGCAATAACCAAAGCCATATGGGGGCTGTGTGGAGCCCTGGGCAGCACACACGCAGCCGGCATGACAACCATGATTGTGTTGACAGATATTATGATTGCTGGCAAGAACAATGTGGGAATTTTACTGCGCTTTTTTGGATAGACAAAATGATTGGGCAGCGTAATTGATAGGTTCTGATGTTTATATCAGAAATCAGTTTAATGCTGCTGGTACCCAGTTTTAGGTTTTCCTCTGCTGTCTGACCTGGAACTTCGGAAAAGCAAAATAGCACCATGATTTTCACTATCTCAACTCACAATAAGGCCCTTAAATCCACCACCGGGGGCGACACTGAGGCGTTTAGGCTAACCATAGGCTCACTAATTACCTGAACTAGTCAGTATCAGCTTACATCACATATTTATGGAGCATGTTTTTAAATGTTACCACTTCTGGAGACATTGCCTTAATTTTAGCTTCCCGCAATCGTGTCTTATAATTCACCGACTACATGACCTATCACAACCAGGAAAAACCACCATCCAGGGGATTTCCTCGGTATTTTTAAATCTAGATGATTTATAAGGTCTTTCCCCGACCTCACACCACAATTTTAGTTTGTTGCAGCTAAACCTCTTGTGTATACACAATTACAGGGGCGGAGGGACCGTCTTTAGTGGATGTTAGTGTGGCTTCTGAGCCGTAAACACATGGAAATTTCAGCTTTACCTTTTGTCATGTGGTTTTTGTTTGCGCCACCACATTTGCTGTCTCTGTCAGGGTGGTGGTGAATCACGGCGCGGTGGTTCCCAACCTGGGTCGCCAGGACGGCCCAAAGGCTTGACAGGGCTTGGAGGAGCTGATGGTGATCCAAGGGCAAAGAAAGTGAACAATCAGATGATGCTCTTGGTCTCTCATGTGGCCGCTGGGATCTTGCTACTATGGCGACGGTTAGCTCAGCATCTGTGTAACATCAGTAATGTTCTGCTTGTCCTCCTATTTCAGACTAAGCAGAGGGATGGCTGTGACCAGAGCGAGGCCGCAGCCACGGACTCCCCCAGCCCAGAGGAGGAGCCCTTTTCATGGCAGGGACCCAAGACGCTTCGCCTGCGCCGAACCTCGCAGGGCTTCGGCTTCACACTGCGACACTTTATCGTCTACCCTCCAGAGTCGGCTGTCCACAACTCTCTGAAGGTGAGGGCACGCCGTCCCTGAGGTGTTTGTCTCCTCTCTGGCCCCGAGCTATGACCGAAACCTGAAACGTTAGAGTTTTTGGTGCGAGCCTGAAAGCCTATCTGACTTCCATCATCCCGTTCGGGACGCCTGCCAGCCGTCCTCTGGATAACACCAGCACGGCTCTGCCCTTTGGTCTTAATCCCCATGTTACAGAACATCCGGCTCCTAATGGGCACAGGCTCACACAGCTTGGGGGCTTCGGGTAAATACGCCACCTTTATTGGGGCGACGTGCCGGTGTTTCCCCTCGGCTCTCTGAGCTTATCGAACCTTCAGGCTATAGGTTTTTCTGAGGTATAATTCAGGGTGAGTTGAGTTTACTTTGCTCTGAAGTGTATTTTGACAACCTCCTCATTGTGCACAGACAGATTTCCTCCCAAGTCAGCGCGGTGTTTTATGTTTATAGCCTTTGGCTTGTGTTACGTGTGCTTAAAGAGGAGCTGTGGCACGCCAGTGGGGATCTGTGGACTGTCCCAGGCGTCCTCCTGCGTATCACATCACCGCGGGAGGGACCGGGAGCCCCGCTGAAGTAGTTAAGCTTTTCTAACAGGATATGGACATTTGTGGACTTTCAACCATCCTCTTACGCTCAGGATGAACCAGTTCTCCCATTATGTAACCAGCAAGGGCCCAGGTCCACAAAAAATCCCCTCATCCTTGATTCATCACATTTTATTGGAATTACTCTGGGAGCCTTAGGGTGGAAGCAGTGATTAATTACAGTTTGAGGATGATGAGTTTAGTGTGAAGATCATCCTAAAGAAAGCTGTGGGAGAGCGGTGGGTCCTAAAGGAGACCCGCCGGACGCCCGGGTGGCTGATTAAACCCTGAAAGATTAGAAAGTCCTCCAACATCAGCGTGGCACCAAAGGATGTTTTTATACGATTTCAGTCTGTGATGAAGGCTAAACGATGGACCTCAATGTCAACATTTGCTTCTCGTTTCTCTCCATAGGATGAAGACAACGGCAGCCGAGGTGAGTGTCACCACGAGCCACGAACGTTGCTTTGGTCCAGGACCCCAGGTGTTGGTGTCCCCGTCCCAGAAACCATTAAGCCTCAGCCACTCTCCAGCAGGTCCTGTGAATAGGCAGTAAATCAGGACTGGCAGCAGTCCTTTACACACGCGTGTTCTCAACCCACACTCAGCTCATTCTCCTGAATTTGGTTGCTAAGGTCCACGTTTGCAGCCTTTTGTAGCGCGAGGCCCGTTTCTAGCATTCCATCCTCCATAAATAAAGGACATCTCGTGCCACCTAAGATCAGACGGATGTGTACATGAACTCTGTCCAGAGACAGAGCAACAGCTGTCCACAGCCAACCCAGCCCATCGGGATGAAACAAACCCCCCACTTGTGTGTTTTTCTCTGCCGCAGCACAAAGAGATTGTGCTGGTATCTGAGCTGATGTGTTTGCTTCGCTCTCCTCACGTTACTGGTCGTCCTGTGGAGGAGGAGGATGATTCCTCCGCTGTTTGTTTGCCCTGGGATGATCCTGAACCTGGGATCAAGTGGGATTCACAGATTTTCTCTGCAGCTTGCGAGGACTCTGGGCTCCCAGCAGCGTTCGGCTCTTGATGGGAAATGGAGAGATTCCTGTACGCCTCTGTCATTTACCCCTCCATCCTGACGTCCGCAAACGGCCAGCACAAATGGAGCCCTGCTGCGGTGAGGGGGAAACCCCGAGGGCGCTGCAAGCGCTTTCACATTCCTCCACATTACATGAACGCAAACTGCGCCTAGAGGAGGAATTTGCGTCTGCCCGACATGTGACCGTAGGAACCGATGCGACGCGTGAAACCCATCACACTAGCCAGTAAACAGTGTCTCTTGTGATGACCCTGACCTCCAGCTGGTAGGAAGAGAGCTGGAATTCAAGGAATTCCACAGCTGGAGCAGAACGGGCGGCACAATCTGTCCACAGTGGCCATGACGGCAGGTTAGGGGGAGACTCCGGGAGAAGCCCAGCCTGGCAGTGGCCGTCTCCCACCACAAGCCTGGGTCTTCCCAGCTTGGTCTTTCGGGTCTTATTTGGTCACTGTGGGACTAAAAGTCTCACATCTCGGTGGGACAGCTGAAGGAGCATGTGGAAGCGACGCGTGGTTCCTCCGCCAGACGGGCTTTTGGCAGACGGCCGCCGCTCCCATCTGAGGCTGACGGACACATGCGCGCTTCCTCTGGCCGACCCGCCGCTTTATCTGCTTGAGCGTGTGATGAGACGTGGCGTTGTGGAGAGTGGAAGCGTGGAGGCGACCTGGGCGGTGATGCAGACCAGCGCCGGTGCCTGTTTGTGCAGGATGGAAAGCTAGGAATGGCGTGTGTGTCGGCTTCGGATCTGTTTATTTCCTTTCACAGCGGTTGTCTACATACCAAGCGGCTGTTATCCCAAATCTTTCTCTCTATCTCACATCCTCTCCTCTTCCCACCCTCCTCTCCTTTTCCTGTATGTCCCTCTCTCTTCACTTGTGTATTTTAGCAAGTTTTTGAAGGGTGAAATCTAAATGTTTTCTCCTGTGTTTATGCAGAGAGGAAAAAAAGCCTGAAAAAACTCCACCTGTTCCAATATTTGTGTTTCCTTCATTGTGAAAAACTTTTCCCAGCAGATATCCTGATCCCCCACTTTTCCTCAGGTTTTGGTTCGTTCCCACAAAGACGGGGAATGTGAAGCAGCAGAATTAATTCCCCAGTATTCTCCAGTGGGTCTCCGAATGCCCCACCTTCCTGAACAAGGCTCGCTCCAGACTGCAGCCTTTGCCTCTTTTTAGTGCTTTTACTTGTCTTTCTTCTTCCTTTTTTCCCATTTTTTTGCACTTTTCTGTTCTGACGCTGTCAACAGAACTATTAGAGTTCTGTTACAACTCAGTTGTATACCCTAAACCGCTAGCACCGACAGGTCTGTGGAGTATATTTACTGACCTTGAAGGAAAAACTTTTCCAATTTTACTCTTTTCTTCCTCCCAGAGTCGCTCTCAAGACTATATTGATCAGTAACGACTTGAAAAGATGCGGATGAATCCTTTTGTCAGCAGACAATTGCGGTTCGTTCTAAAGGTTCAGGCCTCTTGACGTGTTGTTTGGCTTGTTTTACAGCAAAGAAAAGAAAACAGTGGCCACAGAGGGGAAAAAGTTGATTCAGAGGACTGTCAGAGCGTATCATCTTTCCCCTGGGTGGGTTTCGGTATTTGGAATTTGTAGAAAGAAAAAAGAAAAAGGAAAAATGGAAAACATGCCACTACCTTCCCTGTATGGAAAAAACAGCAGCTGTTTGTGTGCAAACGTGTTGTGATGAGAATTTAGATGAAGCATCGATGTCGGTTCACCTGTTTTTAAGCAAAACCAGCACATTGACGCTCCTCAGAGGTGAAAAAACCACGGATTCTTCGTGTCTTTGCTGCGTTCTGGCTGATGTTGCAGAGAAAAACCATCATTATCTGTTGCGGTGGGTGGCTAAAATTTAAATATCAGTAAATAAAAACAACAGCTATATTCTTAAAGTAGCTGGTTTCCAGAAACTTAATAGAAAATGTCCTGATCTGCAGCATTCCTTGAAAAACACAGCTTAGTAACAGGCTAAAGGTCATACAGATGTGGCCACTGCTGGGACACTCATGAGTGCAATCATGTTTTGGATGTGTGTGTGTGTGTGTGTGGGTGTGTTTCTTCTGAAGGGCAGAAACAAGGATAGAAGAGCAGGCAGGATTTATGTTCTTAACGTCTTGATCTTTGAATCAGGAAATCTGATCAGAATGAATAAACTCCAGGGCCGGAGTATCGGCATGTAGTCGTATCGCCGCCCGGGTTTCCCACAGCACGCCCTCCTCTGACTGCGCGTTAGCGGAACTCCTGGACCAGCAACGCTCTTCTTGTGTGTGAGAGTGCAGACACAGGATGGAGTGCAGCGCTGCTGGGGCCGTGCCAGGGAGTGGGCAGCGGGCCCGGCCCTCTGAAGAATAACATTATCTAACCCCAAACAGCGGGGGGAGCAGAGGACTGGCTAGCGTAACCGGGCCCAGCTGTGCAGCCAGGGACCGCTGCCAGAACCAGGGCCTGGTAGGCTGGATCAGACAGAGTTGTGTAAAACTGCAGAGGAATTTAGGAGGGATGGTTTACACATATGTGTGAAATGTAAACAGAACCTGCATGATGGGTCTAATAAAGAGGGAACTGACACACGAGCAGCGCGGTTAAAGCGTCCTTCCTGCACCTGCTGTGATTCTGACCAACGCTGCACTGAGCCACCTTCCCCTGCCCACCACAGGAGCTAGTGTTACCAACCCTCATTCCAAGCGATTTTTGAAGTATTTCTTTAATGCGCACCGTCGTTTATGCTGATCTTCAGCTGATGGCAGCGTTTAAAAATATCCAAAGCTTTCAGATTTGTGCATCTAATCCTGCTCATCCAGCGGCAGAGCGTGGAAACTTCCAGAATCCAATTTGTGTCAGGGTTGGCACTCAGAGATATTGGCGCTGGATTGGGAATCTGCCCAGCAGAGAGAGGATGACGATGATGCGCGTCCCCCGCGCCTGCTGTCGCGCTGGAGGCGCGCTGGTGCTGATGGGGGCAGCTTTGTTGTGCTGCGCTGCCCCCTGCTGGGCACAAGGCGAGCCTGCGACTGCTGCCCACAGGCGGAACAGGCTCGTTTTAAAACGTTTTAATGAAGTTGTCTGCTGAACAGAAGGGTTCCTTTAGAAATAAGGGTAATTTTTGGTGAATTATTGGTCTCTCCTTCGTGCATGACCGTGGCCTCCCTGTGTGCGCTCTTTTTGTCACCACCAGGGCGACAGAGGAACCGTCTGGAGCCAATGGACACAATTTTTGTCAAGCAAGTGAAGGAAGGAGGCCCCCCGCCCATAGAGCTGGACTCTGTACAGGTACACACACACACACACACACACACACACACACACATCTGACTCATATCTGACCTCAAAGCACCAGTTGATGCCAAGATTTCTTCATGTCTGTACTGTAGCGTAATCCCTCTTCTTGTAACCTGCCAGGAGAAACAGATCCCCGTTACAAAATAACAGATGCTTCTTTGTGTGAGGCTGAACTCGCTCTGTTGTTCCAAACCTTCTCTCCCTTTCTCTTGATAAAAACGAAGCCGCTTCATGCGCGATGAGGAGAAGCGTTAAAGAGCCGTTTCTCTGGTCTGCTCTAACTGGGCACCCTTCTCTCCTGGGGTAGGGAAGTGCCCCATTTTCCCACAATTATCCCGTTTCTCCCTTTTCCTGTGAGATGTCCATCTCCACGAAGCTTGAATGGAGACGGACCCTCGCGCCGAGTAAACAAATGTTGGCGTCCTGCTTTTGATTTGGACGCCTGTTTACGCAGGATGTCGCTGCTTCAGATGGGATGGAGATGAATGGCTGACGCATGCATACACACGTCTGGCAAACCAAGGGTTGCAGATTGCATAAGTGTCGCGTTTGAGCTGTGGATCTGGTGCTCATTAGTGTTCAAGAGTTTCATTTGCAGCACAGTTTTTAACGACCCGGCCTGCAGAATTGTTAAGACGTTCTCTTGTTTGTGCCCTTTGACCCTCCAGGGGATCGGATAGTAAAGGTGAATGGAGAGAGCATCATTGGGAAGACCTACTCCCAAGTGATAGCCTTGATCCAGAACAGGTAAATGTGTCAGAAATCCTTTTGTTCTGTTCCAAACAATCTTCTTTTCATAAAAACGGCAACTCCCATGATGCCTCACAACTGTATGATGTCATTCAGCCTTTCTACTTAGTTTCATTTTGTTTTGTAGCATCAAAAGGTGAATTGTGTGTTCAAATATCCTGTTAAACTCCCGAGAAATGCTGTCTGTGTTTTCTCTCTCTCTCTCTCTCACATTGGCTCTTATGGTCTCTCGTCCCTCTCTCAGCGACGCCTCACTACAGCTTTGCGTGATGCCAAAGGATGAGGACATTTTACAGCTGGTGAGTGTTTATTAATCAGCAATACTGACTTTATTTTGTATCAAAGCTGTATAAATCATTTGAATGTACAACACTGTTTTCATTTCTTGTTTAATAACTTACAAGAGGAAGAGGAAGAGATGATAAAGATAGGATAACCTTGAGTAAATAACACACTGTTTGGCTGTGAATATGTGTCACGGTCTCTCGGTATTTTCCCTGCAGACTCAGGTTGGGTAACCACATTAATCCCATCTGTGAGAACACCCAGATTTGACTTTCCCATCACCTGCTTATCCTGTCAGCATATTTTCTAATCATTAATAGTGATGCAAGCCTCGTGGGCCCTCCACCAACACTCTGAGCATGAGCTAGGCGCTATGCTGCGCGGAGCGCTACGCTGCGCGGTGCTACGACTGCGCGGCGTCACGCCCCATCTTGCCCCGCGCAGGGTTGAGTGCCAGTGATGCAAGCGGCGTACAGTTCCCAGCATCGACGCCCATCGACGAGGCCGTGCCAGATCTCGCCAGAGTTCTGGGCAGTGCTGAGTCACCCTGCTGCCAGACTCCACACAGATAGGATCAACTCCCATTCAAATTCCAGATGGTTTTATTCTGACTTCTATGAAACTGCCTCCGTGTTTAACCTGTTTATAGCGGAGCTTCCACGTGGACCAAACCCCTGTTTAGAATAGATGCAAGTTTATGCAAAAACAGGACAGGCGGAAGCAGACTCAAGATGAACACCAGCCCAGTTTCAGCTTCCCTCTCAAACCCTCGGCTCATGGAACCCGTCGGCTCTGCAGCTTCTCTCCTTCCTAACCTGTTTGACTCTCCTTCTCCTCCTTTTTTCTCTGCTTGCCCTTCTCTAACCTGTGGACGGCAGTTTTCCAGGGATATCTCAGCTCTGGTAAGAAGGGAAACTACTAACACCCTCTTTCATTCCTGGTACCCTCATCCACACTTGTTTCTATCTTTTCACAAATTGGAATGTCTCATGAAACCTCGAATGAGCCTTGGGACAGATAGCTAGTGTAGAGCTGCGCGTAGACTTGTGGCGTTTTCCTGGAATAGCCACCCCCTGACTCCAGCCCAGGGCTGTCGGTGCTTGGGAGGTTAGTTTGGTGGATCCAGAGGGAGGAACCACAGCAGCAGCCGAAACCTGACACCTCAGGTAGCCGTCGATGCAAGGCCAACCCGCTACCCTCTCCCCGCCTCAAGAGCCGAAGGCTGGAGGGAGGAGGGAATGCTGCACTCAGCAGCAGCGAGCTGAGAGGACAGGCGGATAACTAGATGGTTGTTTGGGCTGGAAGGTGGTGGGAGTGGGAGTGGGAGCGTGGAACCATGCTGACCGAAGTAGCCATCGGCGCTAGGCGCGGTCGCCCCCTCTTGGTCCTCTCCTCACGCCTCAGGGGACAGGCCTCAGGAGCAAAGGTAGGTGCGACCCTGCCGGCTGAACTGGTTTCGATCCAGTCGAGCCTTCGTCAGCGGGAACCTCTAACGTTGTCAGGGCGACGGCGGATCTCGGTGGAAGCGGTACTGAGCTGGTGGCAGAGGGGTGTTGCCACGCTTCTGCCACGCTTGGTGGCCAGTAACTGCATCCGTTCATCCATCAGGGTGGTCCCAAACTATTCCGTTTTTTATTTTTATTCTGAGCTCTTTCGCTTCCAACCTCCCAAGTGAAGTAACGCTCTCTTTTCTTCCAGGCGTATTCCCAGGATGCATACCTCAAAGGGAATGAGGCGTACAGCGGAAATGCCCAGAACATCCCGGAACCCCCTCCCATCTGCTACCCCCGGATAGAAGTTAAGAGCGCTGGCATGACGCAGACCTCGGAGTCAGCAACAGTTGGCGAGAGCCTTCCGGGATCAGCTCAGGGACCAGGAAGGCAGGGAGGAGCCGCGGAAAAGAGTTACCGGGTGGAGATCCCGGTTCCTCCGTCTCCCACACCCCCCCAGCAGAGCCTCAAGTCCCCGGCTGCGGTGTGCGTCTGCAGCGAGAACGCCAGGACAGCGCCCGTGTCTCTGGACCCGGTGGAGAGGGGCTCCCGCGTGGCCCGGGCTGGACCCAGCCACCGAACGGAAGAAAACCGGTACAGTCCCTCTGCGGCCTCAGTGAGGTCCAAAGCGTTCAGCCCCTCGGTTCCCGTCTTCTCTGACAAGTTATCCTCGCCCGTACGCTCCGGTACCAGCCCGGTCTCCAACGATGTGAACCACTACTCGCCCTCTCCGCCCGCCACCTCTCAGCACCAGACCATCGACTGGAAGAACTACACCACCTATAAAGACTACATCGATGCTAAGAGGCTGCACACCTACGGCTGCCGCACCATCCAGGAGCGCCTGGACAGCTTACGCGCCGCCGCCAGCTCTGGCTCGGCTTACGGCCCGCAGCGCACGCCAACCCCTCCCGGTGCCGGTCCAAGAGGAGCGCAGGGATCTCAGGTCAAACGGAGGAGCACCTCCACAGATCGCGGGGTGGACACCAGCAGGACCGCGAGGACGCCGTCACGCAGCGCCTCCCAGGAGAGGCTGGGGGGCGAGAGGACGGTGACGGGCAGAGTCTGGTCTCGGAGTGCTTCTGAGGACGCGCTGCCTCTTTCCAGCACCACTGGATTTACCAAACCCAGAGCGCGGTCATGTGACTACCTGGGGAAGCAGCCGGGCGAATCGTTGGCTACCGTTGGAGATAAGGCTGGGTTCGAGGACAGGCTGCGGCTCTTCCGGGGGGAGGAAGGCCGAGCCAACAGGCAGGGCCCGGCTGTGGCAGCTTTACCGTACAGGAGTCTCCCCGGGAAGGAGGGAGAAGGCCAGGGAGGCGCCTTAGCTTACCCACCCGCAGCGGCTCCGGTGTTTACGAAGGGTGAAGCAGATTCAAGGACGGACTGCGTCATTCTGAGGCCGTCGCGTCTCCCTGTCAAAAACCCCCTCTCAGACCCTTCAACCATCCTGTCCACCATTAAAACCAGCGACCCTCTCAAAGACCAAAGAGCGGTTGTCATTGGCAACCACATCAGCTTCCCGTCCCCTCTGCACCTGCAGCTCAGGGGCAGGGCAGACAGTCTGAAGACGGAGAGCCGGGCCGGGGCCGTCTTGGCAGCCAGGTCCTCCTCCTGCTCCGGTCCGTCCTCCAAGCTGCCCCTGCCCAGGCACTCAGAGAGCGGAGTTCCTGCCTCCTCTTTCGGGTCCACCGCCATTAACGGAGACGTCAGCCAAAAACCGGCGCCCGGCGGCCCTGTGCGGACCAACGGTGGGCACTTCCAGGGCGTTGAAGGACCCGACGCCACCGTTGTCGTCCTGAGGAGGGACAAGAACTCCGGAGCTCCCCACGTTCGCCCTCCATCCTATGTTCTGGCTCTTGACGAGCGCCAGAAGGACGAGACCACCAAATCAGCGCCTTTGGTGAAGGCCGGCTCCGTGGATGGAGCCATGTGCTGGATGTCAGACAGCTGTAGGCAGAGACACCACCGGAGGCCTGGAGACGCACGCCAGAAGTCCAAACATCTGGACGACTCCCTGGATTCAATCCCCTTCATAGGTAAGACTTCTGGAAACTGTACTAAATGAACCTTCCACAGTTCCTCTGAATCCACCTTTCCCAGCACCAGAGCTGTCCTCCCCTCAGGTAGACCCCCACCCCTCCACCTGCTCCTCAGGTGGATCACATTTCCCCCAGTTTTCTACAGGCAGAGAAACCCAAGAGCTTTGTCCTGTTGGGCTGTGACGTAACAGCCGGATGAGAACATTCCTGCAGAGCTGAGCTCCGTTAGGATTCCTAACAGTAAAGGGAACAAGTGTTGCATTTTCCCTCCTGGCTGCAACATTTGGGAGCAGAATGTGGTTAGAAACATGGACGAGGTCACGCTGGCGCTTGTTTACTAAGAACGGAGCCACACTTAGTCAGAGTGGAACCTGACTAGCAGATCAGCTGACTGGAACAGGCTGAAACCGTTCTCCTGACTCATGGGTTCACCACGACCTCCTCCAGCACCTGGAGCCCAGATTCCAGCATGGACTTCCTCTTTATTCTGGAACTGTGGAATGAGTGTGTTAGAAATCCCCCTGCGCTGCCTCCATGGCAGGAGCAGGGGCCTCTGGGGCCTCTGGGGCCTCTGGGGCCTCTGGGCTGGGTTTGTGGGCCTCTCCAGCTGCTGATGACTCTGCTCAGGTGGTGTGACGCCCTCCCGTCTGGGATGATGTCACGTTTCCCATAATAACCTGCACTCTGTCTGCACCTTTATCAAATGGTTTTATTGCTTTCAGGCCAGGTGACACACAGTTTATCGCCTCTTGAGAGAAGGGTTTTTTCCCTCGGATTACCCGGATGTGGAACACACGCCTGCTCTGCTTTCCCATGCAGATGAGCCCTCCAGCCCCAGCGTGGACCTGGACAGCAGTCACATCCCAGCCTCTGCCCTCATCTCCGGCGCTCCCACCATCACCACCGTCCCTCCCAGCCCCACGTCTCCGTCCCCCCTCATTCGACGCCAGCTGTCGCACAACCACGGTACGTCCACCTCCGACGCAAGGCTGGCTGTGGTTTGTAACAGCTACCATTAATGTCTGGCCCTCTCCTAACAGACTCTCCCCGTCTCACAATTATTGAGTCAGATTCCGGTACCAAAACGGAGAGGTCCAAGTCCTACGACGAAGGCCTGGATAACTACCGAGAGGAGGGCAGAGGGTGAGCGCAAAAAGCAGAAATCTCTGGATTTGGCTGATTTCTTTTTGGTTTGTTTCTTAACGCAGCCTTTTTTGCTAAATCACTCTTCTCCTCTCTTAGGAGGTCTTTAATACCTGGCCTGAAGAGCCTCCGGAAGGTGAGACCACCTCTCCGCCCCAGCGGTGCTCAGCTCTGCTCCGTCAGGGGAGGTTTTATCTTTCAGAAAGGCCCCCCATTCTTTCCCAGTTGGTTCCTGGGACACCAGCAGGCGTCGAACCCTGACAAAGCCTTGGCTGTGTTCGTTCGTCTGGGCCATCAGTCACATGACTGGCCCGGAGCCTTATCGCGGCCACACCTGAGATAAAACCCCACCCAGAGAAATGGAAATCCCGGATGCAAAGCGGGACAGCTGGAATACTCAAACGCTGCTCTGTCTGCTGCTCCTTCAGGCCGAGCCGTCCTCAGAGGACTCGGGCTCCAGGGCCGACTCTCTGTCCGACGTCTTCTGCGACACCACGAAGGAGGGGCCGTTGCAGTTCAAGCAGCTGAGCGCGGACAAGAGCAAGGTGAGCACGGGCTCCGCCTGGGGCCACGGGGCCCACGCCACCCTCAGCAGCCTCGAAGTAGCAGGTGTTTGCGGGCAGACTACAGCTCCCCTCCCTCTGCTTTTGCCTTTTCTCCTCACCAAACGGCGTGTGCAGCGGGTCGGCGGGGGAATGCGCCCCTGGAAGCAGATGTACGCCGTGCTGCGGGGTCACTACCTCTGCCTGTACAAGGACAAGCGGGAAGGGCAAGCCCACGCCAACTGCCAGACGGTGGAGGAGCCGCTGCCCATCAGCATCAGGTCATGTCTGATCGACATCTCCTACAGCGACACCAAGCGCAAGAACGTGCTGAGGCTGACCACGTCGGACTGCGAGTACCTGTTCCAGGGCTGAGGACCGCGAGGACATGCTGGCCTGGATCAGGGTCATCCAGGAGAACGGCAACCTGGACGAGGAGGTGAGGACGCCTCCTTTTGGACTCCAGACAGTGGGATTTCAGAGGAGCCTCCCTTCGCTGTTTGCTCTGGAGGCCCTGGGATGTGTCCACCTGATCCAGGAGGGTGGAGCTTGAACCTTCATCTGTTCTTTCCCTCCTCTTCCTCCCTTCCTTCTTCAGAATTCAGCCTTCACCAGCCATGACCTCATCAGCAGGAAGATCAGAGAGTACACCACCTTGATGAGGTAGGATCTGGACCCACGGGCACCCTCAGCCAGCAGGTTTGCTTCTCGTTTGATGTTTCTCGTTTCTCGTCGTCCAGCCCGACGGGCAGCAAGACGGAACCGTCGCCCAAGTCTTCCCGTCAGTCGCTGAGCATCAAACACACGCTGCTGGGGAGCAAAGCAGAGACCAAAGCAACAAGTCCACACTCCAGACCTGAGCAGGACAGGAAGAGCGTGCACAAAGGTGGGAGGAGGGGCGGGTCCACTTCCCTGGGAGGAGGGTAATGTTGCTAACATCTGCCAACGTGCCACCTTCCAGATGACACCAGCCCCCCCAAAGACAAAGGAACATGGAGGAGAAGGCATCCCGGGGCTGATGAGGAAGCCCTTTGAGAAGAAGCCGTCTCCCGGAGTCACCTTCGGAGTGAGGCTGGACGACTGTCCTCCAGCACAGACCAACAAGGTCTGACGTCAGCCTTCCTCCCTCACGCTCATCCTTTCAACTATCAGCATCATCAAACTGGTTTTTGTCTCCAGTTTGTGCCTCTGATCGTGGAGGTCTGCTGTAAACTGGTGGAGGAGCGGGGCCTGGAGTACACCGGCATCTACAGAGTCCCGGGAAACAACGCCGCCATCTCCAACATGCAGGAAGAGCTCAACAACAAGGGCATGAACGACATCGACATCCAGGATGATGTGAGTGGCCGTGGTGACGGCGCTGCCTGAATGAAGCGCTCCGTCAGACCTGAGCCACCTCACACTTCTCCCTGGTGTCTTCCAGAAATGGAGGGACCTCAATGTCATCAGCAGTTTGCTCAAGTCGTTCTTCAGGAAGCTCCCGGAGCCGCTGTTCACCAACGGTTGGCCATTTTACCATCTCCTGGTTGCATCTGAGAAGTATAGTTTGTGACAACCGCAGCCTTCTCCACCCGTTTAATTTCCTGCAGATAAATACGCGGATTTTATAGAGGCCAACAGAACCGAGGACCCGGTGGAGAGGCTGAAGGTGCTGAAGAGGCTGGTGAGTGGCTGCGACCAGCCTAAAGAAGTTGAACTCCACGGAACCAGCTGTGGGGTGGTGAAAACACCTGGGAGATGTCAAATGCTGGAGGGTGAAATCGCTGTGTGACAAAAGTGGGAGCGCTGGGCGGAGAGCTCAGACTCTGCTCCCTTTAGGGATTACGCTCCAGGTCAGTTCTGGGTTGGCCCATGTACTCATCTAAACTCCTCTTTGCTTTCAGCTCCACCAGCTGCCAGAGCATCATTACGAGACTCTCAAGTTCCTTTCGGCTCATCTGAAAACTGTGGCCGAAAACTCGGAGAAGAACAAGGTCTGGGTCCTGGGCCCTTCCAGGAGCAGGTAAAGGCCTCCAAGGTCCTTGTTTCAGCCCTCCCTGCCGCCCTCAGATGGAGCCCAGGAACCTGGCCATCGTGTTTGGTCCCACGCTGGTGCGCACCACGGACGACAACATGACCCACATGGTGACACACATGCCCGACCAGTACCGCATCGTGGAGACGCTGATCCAGAACGTGAGCAGCAGGTCCACGGTCGCTGCCTCGGCGTCCCCGCACCCACACTAACCGCCTCCCTCCTCTCCCCTCCAGTACGACTGGTTTTTCACCGAAGAGGGGAACGGGGAACCCGTGGTGGGTCCAGGGCTGGGTGGCTCCCTGAGGTAGGGACCAGAACTGTCTCTGACCCGGCGTGTTTGTGGCTCCCGTCAGACCGTGTCCAGGGAGGAGAGCGCGGTGGAGTCCCAGCCCGTCCCCAACATCGACCACCTGCTGACCAACATCGGCCGTACGGGCACGTCGCAGGGGGAAGTGTCAGGTAACGCGCGTGCGGCCGCCTCCTGACTGACGCCGCTGCTGTTCCTTCTGTTATTTTCTGGCTTTTGGCAGCAGATAAAAGGAATTGAACAAATCTGCAACGGCATAGCGGAGCTAGATGAGCTTGAGTCAGCTGAAACGCTTGTTTGAAATTTGTAAAAACCAAAAATACCCATCATTCTGAAGAAGTCAAGAGGAGAAATGTGTAAATCTGAGGAATTGTTAGTACGTAATTACAGGATTCCTCTTTAAATGCCGATGTGGGTTTCAGGGAACGACTTTATTGCATCCAGGGCTTAGAAACGATGCAATAAAACGTAGCTGCTTCCAGTTTGCTTCAGCAGATTTCCCCCCTCCTCCTCCTCCTCCTGCTCAGAGGAGGCCCTGATCCTTTCTGTTCTAACCCGCGCTGGCCTTTCTCCCCCCTGCTGTTGCACTAACACCTTCTTTCCTGGCAGAAGTGGATGTTTTTGACAGCCACGGGCGACCTGTGATTCCTCTGTCTCTAGTGAGGCTCTGTCGGGTGTCCTAGAGGCTTTCCCAGCATTCACACATACTGATCTTGACACAGGCCAAGTGGGCGGAGTCTATGGCACCCTGCTGGCTCTGATGGACTCTATACTGTCTGTGATGGACAGCTGGAACTGTAGGAAGAAGGAGGATTGTTGCCCCCAGTGTAGCTGCCTAGTCTGCAGGAACCCACAGTTGTTTTAACGCCAAAGCCAAGCAGGCGAAAGGTTGCGAAGCAGAGAGAGCGCGTGGGGGGGACGCGGCTCCACGGTACAGTACCACGCCCTGCTGCGGGTCTCCTGTCAGCGCATACCTGCCAGAGGCTGCTGCTGCTGTCTGAAAGGCTCTCGCTGTCTCTCCTCACTGTCCCACAAGCTTCCCCGCGGGAGAGACGGCACGGTATGGTTTCTGTGTCACCGCTCCGTGTGCACCTGCGTATCGTGCCATCACCTGTACTTCAGGGGGTGTATAGGGGGGCTCGGCTCCGCCGCGCACACAAATTTTAGCTGGGAACAGGAGGGTAGATGCGATTTCAGAGCAGGTGAGGACTGATTCCAGGTTTTCCTTGCTGGCGCTCTGGCTCTCATGTGGCGTCCTCTCGTTCCATGTAGCTAGCCCCTCTGTGACCCCCCGTCACTTCTCTTTTTTGGTTGTTTTCCATACTCCGTCATCACCGTGTCACCGTGTCACCTCATGTGGCCTCTCCTTCATCCAAACTGAGTCATTCATTCTAGAGGGAGGTTGGCTTTACCTGCTCGGCCTGATGAACGTCTAAGAAAAGCTCAAACTGATCAGCAAAGGCCAACGTTCCCGGGGTCACCCCTTCACCATCTCACCATCCCACCGTCTGCTGCATGGAGCTCTCCCAGCCGCTCTTGCTCTCTAGCGGGTGTCCTGCTGCTGGCGTTGCTGACCGGGTCGGGCGCAGGGACCAACCTGAGCGGGACCTGAGAGTAGAGTAGAGCCGGTCTGTCTGAAGCATGGCCTGTTGTCTGCTCGTCGTTCCTCATCCTCCACTCCATGGTCTTCCTCTCCTGGTCTTTGGCCTCGTTGTCCTGCCGTGGTCACCGTTTCTCCTCTCTTCTCTCCTCAGATTCGCCCACTAGTGACTCTGCTAAATCGAAGGTGAGTGTGCAGCTGTGTCCTCCCCTCAGGCCTCCAGGCTCACCAGCGCCTCCTCAGCTCCGCCCGTACTTATTTGTGGGCCCTCTCCTCCCCCTGTAGGGCTCCTGGAGTTCAGCGAAGGACCAGTGCACCCGAGACCTCCTGGTCTCCTCCATCTTTGCCGCGGCCAGCCGCAAAAGGAGGAAGTCGAAGGAGAAACCGCAGCCCAGCAGCTCAGACGACGACCTGGACTCTGTCTTCCTCAAGAGGGACGTCCCCGGCCAGAAGCCAAACTCCCAGCACCTCCTCCAGGCTGAATCTCAGAGTGGGCCCGGCCCCAAAACCACGCGGCCGGCGCCAGCCGACGGCAGGGAGGTGAACGGGAGAGCCGTGGAACCGGCCCCCAAAGCCAAGAGAGAACACCGAATCTCCCTCTTCCTGAAGGACACGACCCCACCCAGACACCCTTCGCCCTGCCCCTCCCCAGGCGTCCCCCAGTTGGCTCCTCAGGGGAAGTCCTCAGGGTCCGATCCACCGTCCCAGTTGGAGGAGAACACGTCTGACCTGGGGACCATGAGCTCCGGAGCATCCGGACCGCGCTCAAGACCCAAAAAGTGGAGCACGGGGACGTGTGCCGACCTGGCCGCCGGAGCGGGCCTGGGGCCGGGCCTGGGGCCGGGCGGATCGGCCGGGGCAGAGGTCAGCTCCATCACCTCTGACTACTCCACCACCTCCTCCATCACGTTCCTGACCGGGGCGGAGTCCAGCGCGCTCAGCCCAGAGCTGCACGCTGGCGAAGAGGCGGACGACGAGCGCAGCGAGCTGGTTAGCGAGGGCCGGCCCATGGAGACGGACAGCGAAAGCGACTTCCCGGTTTTTGCCCCGGAGGGCAGAAACAGCCAGTCCACCCCTCGGTCGAGGCAGAGCCTGGAGAAGAGCGAACGGCAGGGGGACGTGGAGGGGGCCACGGCCGGAAAGCTGGAGGCCCGACGCCTTTTCCCCACACACAGGATGATCGAGTGTGACACCCTGTCCAGACGGTGGTCCCTGAGACAGAAAACAGACAGCGAGTCCTCGGCGGAGGCCCTGGCTGGTGGCGGGGAGGCTACCGAGGCCAAGGTGGAGTCTTCCACGCGCCTGTCCCGGGTCCTGGGAGTCATAAAGAAAGGGCGCTCCAGCAGCAGCGTCAGCTCGTCCTCGCGCAGCGAGCCGGAGCGCCACGAAGCCGCCTGGCACCTGAAGATCACCGAGCGGCTCAAACTTAGGCTGCGCACGTCCGCCGATGACATGTTTACCCAGAAGAACCCAATGCCGGAGGCTCGCGGGAAGAAGAAGAACATCCGACGGAGGCACACCATGGGTGGGCAGAGGGACTTCGCAGAGCTGGCCATCATCAGCGACTGGAGGGAGCCGGGCGGCGTGGACCAGACGGCCCCGCTGTCGGCACTGGAGCGCCTCAAGCCCAGGTGCTCCTCCCAGGACTTCTCCCCCCGGGACTGGACCTCCAGAGACCGCTGCAGGGGCTCGGTCTCCAGTGTGGAGGTGGCACCCAAAGCCGTTCCCGAGGACGACCATCAAGACATGCGGGAAGCCGCGGCGGAGCAGCCGCAGGGTTCCTCAACCTCCAACTCGCAGCCGCTACCGGGGGAACACGTCAACGGCGGCCGACTGCAGAGTAAAAACAAAGGCAACCTCGGGGTCGACCCTCATCCACACAAACTGTCCGGAGCACAGGTGGTCCGCTCCAGGTTTTACCAGTATCTGTGAAACGGCGACGTCTCGTCCTGCACCTTTGGTGAACGAGTGAATGGAAAAACTGTACGAATGGTTACTGCACAATATTTTTTCTACAAATATATTATATGTATCTACTGTAAATACTGTGTATAGACTGTATTCTTACTGAAATAAGACCGATGAGACGTTAACGTGGCGGTCGGAGCGGAGGCAGAACGGACTACAGAGTCAGCGGCTGGTGTGGAGAGCAGGAGGA
The DNA here is from genome assembly GCA_000180735.1 of Tetraodon nigroviridis. Classification (NCBI taxonomy): domain Eukaryota; kingdom Metazoa; phylum Chordata; class Actinopteri; order Tetraodontiformes; family Tetraodontidae; genus Tetraodon; species Tetraodon nigroviridis. The sequence continues at coordinate 406,245 of CAAE01014768.1, read as the reverse complement.
ACCTGAACGCCTCGGTTCTTCCTCTGATAATCGGTATGAAGAATGTATCTCTCTCTTTGGGCTTAACAAAGGTGAATGAGGCGGTGTAGCCTGTACTTGAAGCGTGCGGATGTATGGGAGGGCTGCTTTCTGCGCTGGGTACTGTGGGAATGTTTCTTTTCATGGTACTGTACATCAACAACAGCCAGATATGAGCTTGACTGACTAGAGGATCAATAAGATTTTATCAAAAAAGGACTGAAAACTAATGAAATGCTGATGCTATGTTTTCAACGCTTGGTACAGTAGGTTTTATTTTCCAAATTTCTCCGGTTTTATTCCAAAAAGTGAGTTTATATGTTTTTATCTGAAGAACTGAAAGTGCCTCTGTCTTTTTTTGTTTTTCTACAGTTGTCAAAGGAGAAATTTTATAACCTTTTTTAGAAGATGACATCGTATTCATTCCAGGAATTATGGAGTTTTTTTTCCCATTTTTAGTTCAGTATTGGTTTCACATACACCGTCCGTGTTTGTCAGTTTTACTCCCTCTTTCTTTTCCCCCTCTGTGAATTTTAAGTGGAGTAAAATGGTTACGGCTCCTTTATCTGGGAGAAAAAAGTCGAAATACACAACAAAGTTCTCTGAACCTGCACGAGACGATGTTTTCTGGACAGTGAACATCTCACCTGTGTAAAACACATGTGGAAAGCCCTCAAACACTGGAAATAAAGCATCTTTATTAGAACCTCCCCTCTTTGTTTGCCTTTGGTTTTTGGTTTTTAAACAATTCACACAATTATTTAAGAAAATATACAAAACTACAATTATTTTGTTAAAGCATTGTGTTTAATGTTATGTCTTTGCTTTGGGTCATGAATGCCTCCTGGCGGTCCTATGGACCACCGACCGCTGGACTTTTAAGCGGACTTTGTCGCCGTCTGGTGGTCAAATTACGCAACTGACAATAAAATGCCAGACTGACTTGATGAATAGAATAAACTTTATGTTTTAAATAATAAACATTAAACGTAGAAGTTCAATGCCTATGATGCCTAAAAAAAACAATGACAGGGGCGATTTCTTACACAGCAACGTGATCATTCTGGGCAGGCTCGTGCCGGGCGCCACCCAGTGGTCACTGATTGGCACTGATATTATATCACGTACAACCTGATTCATATGACATTCTGACGCGTTCAATACATGTAAAATAATCAGCTTTTTATTTAAAACCTAATTTTCTCACGTAAAAAAGCCCAAAAGTTTTTGAAAGGTGACAACAAGACCCTACGTGTGCAGGAACAATGGTGAATGCCTGAGTTGTCAGGATGAACCGACCTGACAGCGACGGCATTGTCACGAGCTCGGAATGTGCGCGTGAAGACAATTGGACCGACCATCCGCGCGGCTGTGACGTCACGGCTAGCAGAAGCCAGTCTGAGGAGCGCGAGACAGAGCAGCAGCTGCGGCAGGTGAGCGCGAGACGCCCTCGGCCCTGACGTCTTTACACTTGAGGTAAGAGAAAAGGATTCTGGGAAAGTTAACAAGCGCAGATTCATTTATCGATTCATTTATTCAGTCACACTCTTGACGTGGTTCTAAAGAAAGTGTTCCGGTAACAATTGAAGGCGTTTTAAGACACGGGTGTGTCTCAGGTTTAGGTGCACGTGCCGAGCGCTGCAAACACGCAACAGCATCAGCTGACCAGCACAAGAGGGCGGTTGAATCAATGTTGGGGAAAATAACAAACACTAGGGACTAAAGTACTTAGGTAACGGCTACCTGTGCATGTTACACAAAACCAGAACAGGTGTGGCAACAGGTGAAAGGACAGAGATCACGTGACACTGTCAGCCGCGAACAATAACATCAGCAACTGGAGCTCAGTCAACAGGTTGAGCAGCGTTGAGTCTTCTCTGTCACCATCCATGCAGGCTCATTCAGGAGGAGCAGCCAGGCAACTGGCTGACTGGCAACGTTTCCCTGGCAACCAGCCAGGGAAACACTGGACGTCAGCAGTCATCCCATTAGGGAATGCTTGTGTTTTAGCTGCATTAATGGGAGCGCTGGTTCCGTGTGATTACACCAGTTTTTATTTAGAAGGAAAAAACAATTAGCATGGATGTTACTGTGTTTTGCTAATGCTAGCGCGTTGCTGATGTTAAACCGCTCAAGTGTTGCCTTCTGCAGGTTTGCCAGTTGAAGGGATCTTCTGTGGGTTCTCCGCTGGTTCCCCCCCTGAAGCAGCCATTTCTGCCGTGTTCCTGCTCCTGCTCCTCCCCCTGGTGTCGGCCCAGACCTACCACTGGGGTCCCTGTCCAACCCCCAAGGTCCAGCCCCGCTTCAGCCTCCAACAGGTAGAACCAATGGGTTTTCTGTGATGGCCATGATGATGATGATGATGATGATGATGATGATGATGATGATGGGTTGTCGTCTGGTCAACAGTATCTGGGTCGGTGGTACGAGATCGCAAAGCTCCCCGCCTCTTTTGCGCGAGGAAAGTGCATCGAGGCCAACTACGCCTTGAGGAAAGACGGAACCGTCCGGGTGCTGAACTCCCAGTTCTAGTGAGTCCAAGACAAATGTTTTCAAATGGTCACATGACTGAGGTGGACAACCACGGCACCTCCCAGCAGAAGCAGGCAGATAAACGCTGGGTCCGACCTGCAGCCTGACTCTTCTGTTTAGCTGGAGGTGGTGTCGGGACCTGTATAGCCACTCTCCTGCTAACAACGCTAAAGCTAAACTGTCTCTCAGTAAAGACAAGGTCCGGTACTCTGAAGGGACGGCGGTGACCCCTGACCCCAGAGAACCTGCCAAGCTGGGCGTCAGCTTCTCCTACTGTGAGGATCATTTTCACCCTCCACTCTGCTCTTTATCACCACAAAAGTGTTGCTCACTTTAAAAAGTACCAACAGGCTAACGTACGGCTCCCATTCCGTGTCTCTCCTCCCAGTCACCCCCTACAGCCCGTACTGGGTTCTGACCACCGACTACACCGGCGTGGCCGTGGTCTACTCTTGCACCGACATCCTCCGCCTGTTCCACGTGGATTACGCCTGGATCCTGGCACGCTCGCGCTTCCTGCCGGCGGAAACGGTGAACTACGCCGTAGAGCTGATGATGAACGAGGGAATCGACCTGGCCAAGATGAAGCTCTCGGACCAGTCGGGCTGCAAGGACGACTAGGGGCTCCTACACCAGCGCTGCCTCCATCTTGTTAGGTTTCCTCACACCTCAACCTCATTTTTTCAGCAGGATTTTTGCATGTTTTAAAGCTGAGTAGTCCTTTGTCACCTTTTTATCGAGTTAATAAAGTTTTGACTTTGAATCAGTCGTAAGAATTTTCTCTCCATAGATGACGCCCCCTACTGGCGAGGATGTCCTGTAGCGCATGTGTGGTTTGACAAAGCCCGTCTGGGTAAATTTAGGTTAAATTTAGACCCAAGAAATGTCACCAGGCTCTCAGAAGTTCTTTTTTATATTTACATTTTCTAATTTCTTCTTTTTTAAATCAGAGAAAATTAACGGACCAATTTAAATTATAAATGAGCAGCAGTTTGTCACACTTCTTAGGTCCTAGGACAGTTTAGTTTTCTCACACACCTCTGAAAACTCAGCCTAAAGGAGGTGTGTGTGTGTGTCCATGAGTGTGTGTGCATGTGTGCTGGGGTCCTTCCTCCTCCGAGTCCCTCAGACTTGAGTCAACCAGCGGAAGAGAAGCAAGTGTGCACGGCTGCAGGTCAACGTTTGCAGGTGAACCTTCAGGAGTTTTCAGGCGTCTTTAAATGTCACTGACTGGCTTTTTCACTGGTCGGTGATGTTTTCCTCCCTCAGGAAGATGAAGCTGCTGCTCCTGCTCAGTGCTGTCGTCTGCCTCTGCACCCTCCAGCGGAGCGGTGAGTCTTTCTCCTTCAGACCTCAGTGAAAACTTCAGCATGTGTCAGACGTTTGACACTAATGAAGCCGAAGCTGAAGCCTGAATAAAACCATGATTCTGAGAAGACTGAGATGTGCTGCGTCCTGTGACTGCAGGAGCACAAAGATGACACTGTGTGTGTGTGTGTGTGTGTGTGAATATTTGAGGAAGGAGCAGGTATTCTGCACTCCTCTGAGAAGACGCTCAGTTCAACCGTGAATCCCTGCCTTTGTACTGTAAAAGTCTTGTAATGCTCCAGGAATGTTAATTTATCTCCCTCTCCCTCTCCCTCCCTCTCTCCCTCTTTCCTCACAGAGGCCAGAGTCATTCCAGAAGGAGGTAGTGCTCACTTACAACACCAAATACTCATAACTGACCACTTCACATCCCAGCATACGTGTCTTGATTTTACAGTAGACTAAAGCATCTTTTATTAGTGTGTTTTCTTTCATTTTTCTTATTTTATTAGTGGCTACAACAGAAACAGAGCCTTTGTACTTGTGTTGTAGTACCTTATGATGAACCTCCAGCGGTTCCCTACTGGCCCTACTCCACCTCTGACTTCTGGAACTACGTTGAATACTTTCGGTCCATCGGCGCCTACAACCGCATCAATGAGCTGGCTCGCGCCTTCTTCGCCCACCAGCACCTGGGAGACACCCTGGGATACGAGAGCAACCAGGGCCTTGAGCACTGAGAGCCAAGTGGAACCCGGAGAAGAACCCTAGGACAGGAGGAAGGCATGACGATCTGAGAGGGGGCACGTGTTAGTGTCATTAAAAACAATAAAAATAGCTACAAAATATTTTTGCGTATTATATATCATAAATGTAGAGCAGCTTGTATAGAAAGAATTCAGAAAGATTAGAATGCCTGTTTAAATTTTGTAGCACTCTTATATATCTTTGCTGATATTATAAATATATTTGTGAAAGTTCAAATGTGTAATGATTTAAGGTTTCATTTAAGTTTGAGAGCTGTTTTTATTACATAAAAGGGTAACGAACTGATCGTAGCCGCATAACTTCACGTCTAAGTACGGAAGCGTATTGCATTCACTTGAAAAAAAAATCCGTGGTTTTTCGGAGTAATTTCTGTTTTTTTTCTGTTTCGGAGTGATTTCTGGGTAATTTTGCGTAATACGGAAGCGTATTGCATTCTGCTTCCGAATAATTGCCCCAAAAGATTTTTATTTTTTCAATTGAATGCATAACTTCACGTCTAAAAATATATTTATGTTGGAAGTTAAAATCGAAAGTGCCGTTTTTAAAAGCGGACTAAAAGTCGTCGGCTGGCGGAAGCAGCCGAGCCCATATTAGTGCTGCACACATTCAACACCCGGAAGAGCGCGGACGCGTGTTCAGGGCACCGAGAAGGTGAGTAGACCAATATCAAGTTATAAAGTTAGATTTCATCTGTAACATTAAAATTTATTTTATTTACTAGCAGAAAGACAGCTTTTTTAATTGGCTTTAAATTTATTTATGTGCGTTTTCAAATTTTTGAATACGGAAGCTAACGAACATTCCGGTAACTAGCGTAAATGATACCGCAAATGTCAGCGTCCATCCGCCTGTTTCACATTTAAAAAAAAAAAATAAAAAACACACACATTTGAGCTACTTTTTGACCTATAAAATCTGGCAATACTCATCCTACATGAGTGGAAACCACGGACGGGGGGGAATCTTGAAAAATCATATCATTTTACCCCACAATCCTCCCAATACCGTGAAGTTACAATTCTGAATAATATTCATCAAATATTTCAAAGGACGCCTGCGGTAATTAGAGTCAACATCATATAGCTCCAAGGTTTGATGCCACATCAAATAACCAACACATTTTTCCATTTAGTTTTGCAACTACGGATGAATCTTTCTGTTTTGCGTGTCAAGTGTTGCAACGCGTTCCTGTCTTTTCGGTTCGTTAGGTTTGTGTCATCGATGGGGAAAGAAAAGAAGGTGTTGCTTCAAATAAAAGACAGTTTCCGTGTGTGCAGTGGGGGCAGGGAGGCGGGAAACACACACCCTCACTTCTGCAGGTGTTTGGAACTAAAACCGTAGAGCTCTGGTGACACCTCAAGGCCTCCAGTTTAGCCAACAATGAAAGGTCACAGCAGTAAAGCTTAAATTTATTCACTATTGCTCATCGTGAATATAAAAATAAGCTGTACACACTGCTCTGACAGCCAGTACAGCATACCCAGCCAGCAGTGTGTCTATATGCGTCTTAAGATTGTCTTGGAACTATAAAGAGGTCCTAAGATGTCTTAATTTACAAAAATGTCCTAAGACGTCTTGATTTCAGTTATTAAGACGTCTTAAGATGTCTTGAGACACCTTGCTGGCTGGGTATGGGGTCCAGGACACACAGGTGGCCCTCACTCCTGAGGAGGGCCACAGATATCAACGATGAGTTGGGGAGAACGTTCTTTCTATGCAAATAAATACAACAAATGCTTGTCTCTTGTGTTTCCCTTTACGTTTGTCAGCCATCGCTATTGTGTTTGCAGCCTGGCTCACGCCGTTGCTTCTGTTTTCTGTCTTGTGTCTTCTCTCAGAGCCTCAAGTTCTGTTGGAGTCATCGTCAGCGTCAGCCGTCACCAATGGATCACCTCAGGTCTGCCTTTAGCCGCATGGTGAGTTACAGCCATGACTGCTCGTGTGTGTGAGGGAACCACGTTCCTCCCGTAGCTCCAACCACTTCTCTCCTGCTGCAGGTGAGGAAGCAGCGCTACAGCAGGTTCACTCTGCAGCCCACAGAAGATGGAGAAAGGCACGTTGAAATCAAACTGTGTGAAGATTCGGCCGAGGCTGACCGCCAGCCCGGCGGGTCTCCGTGCTTCCGGCCCGCCTCGCTGCAGCACATGTGCTTCTGTGGCCTGGCATTTCTGCTGACTATCTGCCTTGGTAGGATGATCGCTAGAATGTTGCGTGTGTCCAGCTGAGACGCGATCGTGAGGATAAACCCTCCAGGCAGACGCGCCAACCTTCCTCTCTCTCGGTCCTCCAGGCTGCCTGATCGGTGTCATCTGCAGTAGAAAACTCCAGGTGGCGCTGCCCAGCTGTGAAAGCCCATCTGGGATGACGACAGTAAGTCAGCCAAAGATGAGTCCGGCTGCTGATATCCCTGCTGAAGAAACCGAGCTGACCTGGAAGGACATCAGCCAGCTCCTGAAGCACAAACTCACCAGCGCATCCTTCACAAAAGCACTGAGGTACTCGCAAGAACACGGGCACGAATCAGAACACGCCCCCTCCACCTTTGATCCAGCGTGTGTGATCCACTGGTGGACGGATGTGGGGCGAGGTGGGTTTCACATGAACTGTTTCCCTGCAGCGAGTTCGACTCGTCTGGAGGCGCAGCTGGAAGTGAGGAAGACGAGCGTCTGGGAGACCTCATTTTTAACCAGTTCAAGGAGCAGAGCATGGAGCCCTGGACTGACCAGCACTATGTCCAGCTACAAACACCCGACAGGTCTGATGCGGCGCACACTGACCTCTGGATGTTGGCGCTGGGAAGAGCGCTTTTTAAAACTAGCCTTTTTTCTTGGCAGCCAACGCCCAAACCGCGTCCGCTTTGGTTCCGCCGTCTTCTACCCTGAAGGGTACCTGGCCTACAGCGCTCCGGGAAGTGTCGAAGTAAGATCAGCTTTTAATCCTCTCTGACTTCTGATGGTCGAACCTGTCTGACTCCTGCCGCTGGCCGTAGGGGAAGCTGGTGTACGGTAACTACGGTCGTCAGGAGGACCTCCAGGTGCTTCACACACACAACGTTGGACTGGAAGGCAGCGTGTTGCTGCTGCGAGCAGGGAACATCTCTTTTGCTGAGCAGGTTGGGGTTGATGTAACCAAGTTAATCGTGTTGAGGAGTAAAACTGCTGTTTAATTCTTGTGAATAAATGTGTTCCAGGTGGCTAATGCTGCCGCTAACGGAGCCGCCGCCGTCCTGATTTATCCCGACCCAGAACAACACACCTACCGCCAGAACACTCCTCTCTATGGACATGTGAGTCTACAGAGAACAGCAGCTCCTGTGGCTCTCCGGACATGCACTGACTCCTGTGTTCTAATCCAGGTCCATCTGGGCTCAGGGGACCCTTACACACCCGGCTTCCCCTCCTTTAATCATACCCAGTTCCCCCCCACTCAGTCCTCTGGCCTCCCAAAGATCCCAGCGCAGACCCTCACCGCCAGAGACGCCATAGTTCTGCTGCAGTAAGTCTGTCTGCACCTGGGAGAAAACCCGTGAAGCAATGAGGTTATTAACGGTCACCGTGGCTCCTCGCCTCTTCCTGTTTTAGGAATATCAGCGGTCCAGAAGCAGCTGCCGACAGCGGCTTTAAGGGGGGCTTGTCCTCGCTGGTTTACAGGCTGGGAGGTGAGGAGAACATCACTGTGGAGGTCAACAACGTGCTGGTCAACAGGAAGATCCACAACGTCTTTGGCGTCATCAAAGGCTTCATCGATCCAGGTACAGATCGCCTCAACTAGGCGGTCTAGAGTTGAGCACAGCCATTCCTTTGTCCGATCAGCTGATTTTGGATCTGCAGATCGTTACGTGGTTCTGGGAGCTCAGAGAGACGCCTGGGGTAAAGGCTACACCAGGGCCACGGTGGGAACCTCGGTTCTGGTGGAGCTGGCCAAGGCGGTCCGACAGATGGTGGAGAGAGGTAACGAACACCCGTCTGTCACGTTTCCTTCCTAATGGAGATGGTGGGAGGCTTGCTCATTCACCGTCTCCCACCTTGCTGTGTCAGACGGATTCCAGCCCAGGAGGAGCATCATTTTTGCCAGCTGGAGTGCTGGAGAGTATGGAAGCGTTGGCGCCACCGAGTGGTTGGAGGTGAGGCTTGCGTCTCCGGGGTTGCTCATGTCCAACTGTGCGGCTCTGCCAACGCTCTGCCTGGTTTTCAGGGTTATATGTCCTCCATCGGTCAGAAGGTGGTCACCTACATCAGCCTGGACGGAGTCGTCATGGGTCGGTATCGCTCAGAGCGGCAGATTCTCGCCTCCCCGGAGCGTTTTGAACCACTTCCTCCTCCTCTTCTCCTCACCAGGTAGTGGGAGCTTCGTGGCCTCGGCGAGCCCGCTGCTCTACAGCCTCCTCGAGAGCACCATGAAAGAGGTAGAGGAAGCTCTCCTAAAGCTGCACAAGTTCTGCTCCAAGCAGGTGTGTCTGTTGGGTTTAACTCAGCGTTTCCTCCCCACAGGTGCAGGAACCTGCTGGTTCTGGAACCTTGTACAGCAGGATTGGGCCAGGAACCTGGGAAGCATCTGTGTAAGTCAATGAACTGAAAAGTTTAAAAGAAATGTGAATACTTGCATTAGTTTCTCCTTGTATTTCGTTTTATTATGAATTCCTCGGATTTTGAATATTTCAAGGGGTATTTATGTGCCTTCGTCCAGGAAAATAGCCATTTTTCATGTTTGCAGAATGAGGCCCATGAAGATGGACGACCCCGCCTACCCGTTCCTGGCGTTCGCTGGGATTCCATCCATCTCTTTCCACTTCATCTCCAAAAACGTGCGCACTGTTATCCACAGATTCTGCCTGCTTGTTGACTGAACGGTGGTGATGAAGGTCAGCCTGGGTGTTTGTTTTCCTCTCCAGACTGATTCTTATATGTACTACGGCACTGACCTTGACAACAAGGACCACCTGAATTACCAAACTGGCCATAAAACCGGTGAGGTGGCGGCGGCGGCGGCGCAGGTCGCTGGGCAGATGGCGCTGCGTCTGGCTCACGACCACCTGCTGAAACTGGACACGCGTGGGTACAGCTCGCTCCTCCAGAATGCTGTCTCCAGAGTCTACAAACGCATCCTGCAGCTCTCCCAGGTGTGTGAGTGTGTGTGTGGCACTGGAGGCAGCGTTGGCAGGCATGTGAACGGCTGGATTTTGGCTTCTGCAGTCAGGTCAGTTGAAGGAAGTGAATCCGAAGTGGGTGGTCCGAGCGAGAGGCAGCTTCAATAGAGCCGCCAACAGCATCAAGCTGGCCATGGATAACACCGATCTGACGGACCAGGAGGCGTGTCGCATTCTCAACGACAGGCTGATGAGAGTAAGGAGCACCCGCCGCATCTTGACACTGTTTTCTGTGGTGGAACAAAGACAGTTGAATGATGTATCTTTCTTAACGTCCTCAATCAAACATGAGTGACAGACCCAGAATTGAGCCCTGTGGGACGCCATGTCAGGAGTATCCTCCCCCTCTCTTCTTTAAGTGTCAGACAGGTAAAAGTGAGACTTTTTTGTCGTCCCAGGTTGAGTCCACCCTCCTCTCTCCCTACGAGTCTCCCGTGGAGACGCCCTTCCGTCACCTCCTGCTGGGCCGAGGCCCTCACACTCTGGCCTCCATCGCTGAGTGCACCGACATGGAGAGTCTGCGCGTGCAGCTGGCCCTGGCTACCTGGAACCTGCAGGGCTGTGCCAACGCCATGATGGGAAACATCTGGGATATCAATGGTTAGTGAAAGTAAAGTACATGTACGACTGTTCCTCTGCATGTCCCGAATGCAAGACTTGCTAAATAGCAATAGAAAACTTCAACATTAGCACTTGAGCTCTAGCTGTTGCCCTTTAAAAACAGATTGGCTTTTGAGTTTCTTTGGGGGGGATTTAAATTCACAAGCTTCCTAAAAGTAAAAAAAAGTTTAAAAAAAAAAAAAAAATCACAAATACTTGAAATCAAGGTGACACATCTGCCTCCCTGTAACTGCGCTAACCTGTTTAGCCAATGGAACGTTTGTCTTTTTTATAGTTATTTATCAGTGGCAGAGTCCACTATAAAGTGTTTTTTTATGTGACGTTATCGGGAGCAGTGCCTTCCATAATTATGACGGTTATACTGTCGGATCTCGCGGCAGCATCTGCTACACAAACGACTCCTCAACTGTTGCTGATTAAAATGGATGAAATATAGACAATATTAGGAGTAGACGGCCCCTCTCCTAACCCTAAAGAAGTGCTGCTGGGGGAAATTTCTTAAGCCTTTTGACCTCAGCAGCCCTAAATTGTGAGGAAGCCATTTTACGTTGCAGTCTTTTTCAGAGCTTTCTTTCTTTCCTAAAGTTATCGGGAGCAGTGTCTTCCATAATTATGACCCATTATCGGGAGCAGTGTCTTCCATAATGATAAAGAGTGAAGGTAGTTTTTGCCTACCTGCGTGTGCGTGCGTGCGTGTGTGTGTGTATGTATTTATCGAGAGCAGTGACTCTCATATTTCACTGTAAGGGTGGAGCAACTTGTCGGGGACAGTGTTTCCCAGAGTTTTATACTTATTTATTTGGTCTTGCATTTTTGCTTTCTAGGTTAGTGTCTACAGCTGCTGTTAGTTGCTTACAGATCCGTAACTCGCATCTTCTAGGTTTTCCCCTATCACATGTTTCTGATTCTCTCCAGCACATTTAGACGTTTCTGGCAACTGTTCTGATTCACGTTTAAAGGCGTTATTGCTGATAAAATTAAAGAATTTAAGGTTAGGTCTATATAGGTGATAAAACATAAAAAATGTCCTCTCAAAAACAGATTGTCATGTTTCCAGTTTGTGCTCACGTTCAGCCATTATGTGAACTCTGTCTGGATTGGGGGTTTCAGTTGCTCTGCTCACTCTGTAACCATTTTCCCTGTCAGAACCTGAAGATTTCTCTAGAAACCAATAAACGGTTTTGACTTGTTGCAAGAAATCATCTTTTTCTTTTCTGTGGAATCAAAAAAAGAAATCCCAGTTATCTTGACCTCTATTAAACGTTTGCACGTTGTTATTTTCTAATTATTTTACCAAATTTAGTTTAGGTGTCAGTCAAAATTTAATCTGTTCAGTTTATCCAAATAAAACACTAATCGCCACATTGACAAATAAGGTTTTTATTTGCGGATTGTAAACTTTTTTTTTTTTTTATTTACAAAAAACCTAAGCAAACCGGAAGTCTTTCAGTCCCTCCTTTCTAATTCGTGCTTTTACTCTGAAGGCTAAACTAAGCAGCAGCGCGTGAGCCTACGTACGCTGACGCTCGTGAATCGCTGCGGGCGCGCGGAGGAGACTCCCGGAATTAACGGTACCAGAGAAAAAAATAAATGAATAAGAATCGGGGACAAAAGAGAACCGACAGACGGTGAGAAGCGCTTCGGCAGCAGGCTGCAGCTGTGGGGAGGAGCCGGAGGAAGGTCGCCGTCTCCCGCTGGTCGCCCGTCTTCACAGGTCGGTGTTTCTCCGAAGAAGCTCCGAATCCGGACATTTCGCTCTGATATTAGATGCAAAAATGCAGCCTAAGTGAACATTAAATTTTGCAGCCACGCGTGTTAACGGTGCAGCGTTGACCCACGCGCGTGGAGCGAAGCTATATCAGCTTTGAGCGCGGCGGCAGCTTGATCAATTAAAACCCCTTCTGGGTCCGTCCCAAACCACGTGACCGCTCCATCTGCTGCTGCGTTCACTGACTCCGGATCGTTTCCCCCCAAATTGTAATTGTTGAACATTTAGGAGACAAAGAAGACGTTTAATTACTAAATTCGTGATGTAGATAATATAATGTCAACTGATCTATCAATTTTGATCTCCTGTAACGTCCTATGAATCACGACATGATGTGAACAGGCCTTTTAGTAAATGTGATGAGTGTATATTTTCGGTTGGGGCCCTGTTGAGGTTTTGACTCTGCTTTGGTCCTCTGCCTTTGCACAGATGCAGGGTGTCTTCACTCACGGTGACCTCCAGGGTCTCCTGTCCCAGCTGGATGCTGCGTTCGAGGCCTGAGTCCAGCGGAAGAGGTCTTCAGGGTGAGCGGAGGCGGCCTACTTCTGCTTGGAGGAAGCGAGGAGACCATGACTGAAGTAAAAGACATCTTGTGACTAATCAGTGTGTTGTGACCAGGATGTCTGCAATCGATTAGTGGCTGAATCAGCGGTGGCACAGTTAAAACCTCATCATCCACTCCTGACGCGTGTGTGGGTGCTATATTTAGTACAGAGCATCGCCCTTGAAGAAACCCGCAGAGATGAAAGCTTTGTAGACGCCACACAGACAGATAAATGCCATTTTTTGCAGGTTCCTCACTCACTGCAGACATGTTTAGAAAAGGCAAACCCTGCAAATATGTCTGACAGTGGAAGGCTCAGACGTTTCATTAACATCGGGGCGATGCCGTGTGTTTACATGACCCTTTTGCCCTTCGGAGCACCGAGGTCGTGTCCTGGCCGTTGTTGATTGACAGTAATAAAGAAGCAGGAAGAAAATATGTACCAGTAGCACAGCAGCGGGTCCCAAAAGGTCTGCAAAAAATCAGTTTTTAGATTAAAAATATGCTGAAAAATGTAGGAAGCATCAGCTAGGAGCCAGTCCTGATCAGGGCCAGTTTAAAAAGTGTCGTCCTCTCTTTTTATCCGTTTGTGCATCCATCTGGGCACCTCTCTGCATCCACATTCTCCTCCTCCCTCCTCTGCTTCGTGCTGCTGAATTATTTAACGTCAGGGCTTCGCTGCTGAGCCAGAGATGCACTGAGAGCCAGAGGGAGAGAAGGAACGCAGAGAGAGAGAGAGAGGGAGGGAGGACGGAGGTGTCGGACGCTGAGCGATGCTGTGAGTCAGCGGGGAGGAGAGCAGAGCAGATCCCTCCCGGCGTGTGATTATGGATGGGTGAAGGTCACAGAGGGGAGCACATCCAGCTGACTCACACCTTCTCTGCAGACGGAGGGCGAGAAAAAGAGGACGCGACGAGCCGCGGTAGTTATGGGGGAGAGCTACATGTACCAGCGCCTCGCCTACAGCAGAGGAGAGGAGGTGGCGCCCACCACCCCCGCGGAGGAGAGAAACAGGAGGAGAGGAGATGTCAGAGGAGGAATGGTAAAATGTGACGTCGTGGATGCACGTAACCGTTTCTTGTGTGTCAGTACAGGCGGGTGTGTGTTTGCATGTGATTTGTGGATCATCTGTTTATATTCATCTTTAGAGTGTGTGTTCTAGTAAAAGTAGTAAAAAGACACATGAAAAGATGTTTTTTTTTTGCACACAGCAAAAACACTGTTTGTGCGTCGACCGTCCACTAGGTGGCACTGTTTATAATGAAAAAGCACATTTTCATTTATTATGAGGATTGGGAGACAATGTGTGTGTGTGTGTGCGCGCGCAGATGCAGTGTGAAGAGGGCACAGAGTGGCTGCTGGAGCTGCTGACAGACGTGCAGCTGCAGCACTACTTCCTGCGGATACGCGACGAGCTCAACGTCACGCGGCTCTCCCACTTCGACTACGTGAAGAACGAAGACCTGGAGAAGATCGGCATGGGCCGCCCAGGTGAGCGCGCCGCGGTCCGGGCAGGAGCAGCGTTGGGCCCGTCTTCTCTGACGCGTGACGGTGTCGCCTCAGGTCAGCGGAGGCTGTGGGAGGCCATCAAGAGGAGAAGAGCGCTTTATAAACGCAAATCCTGGATGAGCAAGGTGCAGGACCGCAGACCGCCCAGTCTGAAGACTCTCTTGCGACACTCTCCCAAACTCTGGTCCTTCTCTCCGTCTCCCAGGTGTTCCCTGGAAAACGACCGGACGCTGACACCCAACAGGCCCTCCCACAGGGGGCCACGGCAGGCTCGGCGGCCGGCGGCGAGTCGGGCGCCTCGCTCACCTGCCTGATCAAAGAATCTGAGCTGCAGCTCTTCGAGCGTCTGGGAGACGGAACGTTCGGGGTCGTCCGGAGGGGAGAGTGGACGTCCCCCAGCGGTGGAGTGGTGAGACACACCCGTCTGGGAATCGCATCCTTTTCGGACGAACACACACGTGCAGCGACTGTGAGGCTGGGCTGCCTGCAGCTGCTGCTAGCTAACACTGAGTGTGCTCTGCTGCAGCTGACCGTGGCGGTGAAGTGTCTGAAGGCCAACGTGTTGGACTCGGACGGTCTGGATGATTTCATCCGCGAGGTGAACGCCATGCACTCGCTGAGCCACCAGAACCTGATCCGCCTGCACGGCATCGTCCTCACACAGCCCATGAAGATGGTAACGCACCGACGCACGCGCACGCGCCGCTGATGCTTGCGTCCCCGTTGGGGTCTGAGCGTGTCCGTGCTGGGGCAGGTGGTGGAGCTGGCCCCTCTGGGCTCCCTGCTGGACCGTCTGAGGAAGCGCCAGGGTCACATCCTCATCTCCTCCCTCTGCACCTACGCCGTGCAGGTCTGCTGGGGGCTCGTCTCATCGCTCAGGAAGGACAGAAGCAGGTTTCTGAGGGTCTGTCCCCCCTCAGGTGGCGTGTGGGATGTCCTACCTGGAGCAGAAGCGCTTCCTGCACAGGGACCTGGCCGCGCGCAATGTCCTGCTGTCCACCAACGAGACGGTGAAGATCGGCGACTTCGGCCTGATGAGGGCGCTGCCCACACACACGGACCAGTACATCATGGAGGAGGGACACAAAATCCCCTTCCCCTGGTGAGAGGCCTGGCCCCAGCGGCTGGTGCAGCAGTCCTGAAGGCTTTCCAGTAACAGCTCCTCCTCCTCCTCCTCCTCCTCCTCAGGTGTGCTCCAGAGTCCCTGAAGTCTCGGACCTTCTCTCACGCCTCTGACACCTGGATGATCGGGGTCACCTTGTGGGAGATGTTCACCCACGGGCAGGAGCCTTGGCTAGGCCTGAATGGGAGCCAGGTCCAGGACCAAGTTCTTCCAGCGGGACCCGGTCAGCAGGTTCTCCCTGACAGTCTTCATCGTTTGTCTGTTTGCAGATCCTCCACAAGGTGGACGTGGAGGCCGAGCGGCTGTGCAAACCGGAGGACTGTCCTCAGGACACCTACAACGTGATGCTGCAGTGCTGGAGCCCCAAACCTGAAGACCGGCCGACGTTCGTGGCCCTCAGGGACTTTCTGCTGGAGGTAGAGGAGCAGAGCCACAGCAGACGTGTGCTTACTCTTTCATTCATTCTGAAAGGGCGTGTCGGGTTTATCAGGCATATGAAATGGATTCTCGCCGCTCCAAACACCCTCAAAGAGGGAATTAGCATACACACATCTATCAGCGTTAGCGGTTGCTCCCCTTGGTCCTAATAACCCTGCTGAAGACAGTTATTATTCACTCTGTGTGTGTGTGTGTGTGTGTGTGTGTGTTGCAGACAATGCCCACAGACATGAGAGCCCTGCAGGACTTCGAGGAGGAAGACAAACTCCAGATCAAAATGAACGACGTCATCACCATCATCGAGGGGAGGTCAGTGGGCTCAGGTCTGTTGTGTCTGGTGAGCGCTGGCATCCCTCACGCGTGCCAGCCGGGACCTTCCTGCAGACGCGTCCTTTGCTAACATGGACTCTTTGCCTTCTGGGTAATTACTGTAATTACTGTGCTGTTACAGCTTCTTACAGTCACACAAGGGCTTCTTGTCTTGGGCCTGATTTTCCCAGACAGACGTGAGGATTCACAGGCCGTCCGTCGGGTGGAATCCGCAGCATGTGCCCTTAAGTGAAGTGAATGTGTTCTCCCAGGGCGGAACATTACTGGTGGCGGGGTCAGAACAGAGGGACGCTGCGCGTGGGCCAGTTCCCCCGTCACGTGGTGACGTCCGTGGCCGGCCTGTCTGCGCAGGACATCAGCCGGCCGCTCAAACACTCCTTCATCCACACCGGACACGGAGACACGGACCCTCACCGGAGCTGGGGACACGCAGATCACATCGACAGGTTGACAAAGATGACAACTTTGTCCGTTTCCGCTTCCGCTGCGGCTGCTGTTGCCACCCGTGGCCGCTGGGGGGCAGCGCTGCACCGTTATAATGAGATAATTGGTGTAAATGAAGAGTGCTGCTCCATCACTCAGCTCCCACTCAGCCTGATTCCTGAACTCTTTAAATCTATGAATTCAAGTTATTAATTTAACAGACAATGAAATGAAATCTTCTCTGAGTTTAACCTGATCTCCTCTTAGTGGACTCTGGGTCATTTGTCCAACCTCTTTGCTCCTGTTCAGTCTGTATTTGGGGAATCCCATGGACCCCCCCGATGTGCTCGGGATGGATCCAGGCATCGCCAGGCCGACCAAGCTCCCCAACCGAGCCAAGAGTAGATTTGGACTTTCCTTCTACTATCATATTTGTTGTTCCCTGCTCTCGGTGGTCAGTAAACCCTGGATGTTCGTCTGCCTGTTTTCAGAACAAGCGCCGCCTCGCCCGCCGCTCCCCGCCGTCCTCCTGAAGAGTGAGTTCTCCTCTTCTTCTGTGGTGTCTAAACGTGCAGCTTGACTCACGAGTGCGTGTGTTTCCTGGGGTTTTAGAGCCGTTCTACGACTCTGTGATGGACGACTACGAGGACGAGGACGACGCTGGTGCCTCTGCAGGGGCGAAGCGGCTGGGAGTGTCCCTGGGGCTGAGGCTCAGGCCCTGGGACGCTGGCGTCCGCTCAGCCACCAGCGAGGTGTCGCTCATCGACTTCACCGACGACAGCTTCAGTTCGAACACGCCGTCGCCGCTCACAGAGTCCCGGCAGCCGGACCAGGACACCCTGAAGGTACGGTTAGGCCTGTCAATCCACAGCTCAGCGTCTCCACACACACACACACACACACACCTAACGCCGCTCTCGGACGGCTCCATCAGGACGCGCCATCCATTCTGGACTGGCCCCTCCCACAGCCAGCCTACGACGAAGTCGCTGCGGAGCTGGAGGACCAGTCGGAGGACCAGGAGGTGCGTTCCATTTACAGGGCTCTGACCGAGACGGAGGACACCGCGTCCACCGCTGGCGCCGCCACCGCCTGCCGAGCTGAATCCCAGTCAGCTGACCTCTTCCAGGAGCTACAGCGAGAGGTAGTTGTGTCAGCCACGTCAGCCCTCAGGTGTCTGATCTAAGCTCAAGCTGTCTCAACAGGTGATGGTGAAGCTGCAGGTTCCTATGGCAACAGGCCGCTCCCTCCCCTCCTCTCCTCTCCCCATGACTCTGGCTCCGCTGGACGCACATCGACAGATCTACCTGCCTCCTCCTTCTCCCTCCTCCACCTCTGCCTCCTCTCTCACCTCCTGTTTGGAGGAGAAGCCAGTGTTGCCCCCTCGTAGCCCCGCCCCCCCACTGCGCCCATCCAAAAACAGCCTGTCCGGCCGGAGCGCCAGCTTCCAGGCCTGCTCCATATCAGGCCTCCTTGAGCAGGAGGACACGCCTCCTCAGATCCCACCCAGGGACCACACCTTCTCCCAGCCCGGCTCCCGCTCCTCGTCCCCGCTGCCGCTGGTGCCGCAGAGCTCCTCCTCCACCATATCCCTGCCCCCGCCCCCGGCCGCCGTCTCCCCTCGGCGTGCGTACGGACTCCTCGGTCCTCTGGAGTCTCCAGCCTCGTCCTCGCCTCCTCGGCTCTCAGCGCAGCCCTTCCAGGGGACGGCCCAGAGCCCCTCCTACTCCTCCGGCTCCTTATTGGAGCCTCTCCCCTACCGCGAGGGGCGTGGCCTCTCCGCTCTGATTGACAGCCCTCAGAGCTCCGCCTCCCATCCGCGGCCGGATCGACCGGCGTTCTCGGAGAGGTGAGCTACCGTTGACCACTCAGAGCTGACCTCTTTCCCAGTTCCATCCCGATGATCCCGGGAGGCCCAGCGCTTCGGGTTCCCGCTCTGATTGGCCGCTCCCGACCCTGCTGCCTGCTCCTGTCCTCAGGTACGGAGCGGCCAACATGGCAGCCGTCAGACCCATGATGCAGCAGCCCGGCAGAGCCAAACCCAACCCCTCCCACCAGGGGCGCTCCGCAGCCCCCAGCGTGCACCAGGAGCTGAGCATCACCCAGGTACCGGCGGCCATGTTTGGTCCCCGAAGCCCAGTCTATTTCCCAGTAGCCCCGCCCCCCTTCAGATCAATGCGGTTCCATACTCATCCGCCTCCCGTGTGACTGACAGGTCCACAGAGCAGTGCACGGCGTCACGCTGCAGGAGTGCCGGGCGGCCCTGCAGACCCACAGCTGGAGCATTCCCCAGGCGGTCAGTCATCTGAAGGTATCTGCATCGCTGCACGCGTTACCCTCGGAGGCTCGCCGCGCCTTAGTGCACGCAAACGGCGCAAGGTCAGAACGTTGCCCCCGTCTTGTTTCCGCTTCAGCGTCCGCTGCTCCTCTCCAGGTGGAGCAGCTCTTCCGTTTGGGTCTGAGGTCCAGAGGCGAGTGTGAGGAGCTGCTGCAGCGCTGCAACTGGAACCTGGAGGAGTCCAGCAGCCTCGTCCTGGACAGCGTGGGTTCCCATGGCAACATGTAAGCACCCCGAACAGGCGAAGTGTGGAGGGGAGGAGAGGTGGTAACGAGAAGAGCCGAGTGGAGGCGGGTGGGGCGACCCGAAAGCAAACATCTGGGTTTTCGTGGTTTTTTGTGTGGTTCTCGCTGCTTTGGTCCAGTCCGGATTTAGAGCCGTCCAGCTAGCGACTCACCGAAGGTGAGAGGACAACAAGCGTTGACGTGACGCCGCTCTCTCCTGTCCTCCCACAGGAAGGCGTTCCGCTCTGATCAGAGGTGACTCATCTTCCCGAGGACTCCGACCCGGCCAGGGCTTCTGACCACGTGTGCTGCTGCGTGTGTCACAAAGCCAGATGCTCGTTAGCATTAACGAGCACCGGCTGTATTTCTGTTCAAAAAGCGCTGCCTGCCGGCAGCCGGCAGGCGTCTGTGAGGCGTCGGTTGGTCCAGAACGGATGTTTCACGCTCGCTTTCGGCCAATCAGGGTCGCTGACGTTGGAGTTCCAACGGACACGATGCATCATCATTCAGCACTTTAGCGCGTCGTCATTAGCTGCTGGTCAGGGGATAAAATACCTCTATTTTTCTGCATCATTCACAGTTGTTTTTGTTTTCCTGCGTCGTTCTGCTGTAGAATCAACCGTTACGTCAGTACAGGGTGTTGCTGCATTATTGACTCCTCGTGAATGTTCTGTGGAAGCTACTGCTGCATGATAATCAAACTAGGTGAGAGAGTGTGTGTGTGTGTGTGGATATCGATCATAAATGTGCAGGTAGGCTATAAAACTGGGATTTGTTCCTTCACGCAGCACGTCTGCGGGTCAGTTGTGAACCTGGACGGGTGATGGAGGAACACCTGAGGAGATCAGAGGGATTATTGGGAGTTTGGGGGGATGAGCAACGTTCAGGGGCCAAATTTAGGAGTTTAGGTCTGAAACCTGGGGTGAAAATCTCAGGAGTCAGATTAAAACCGTAAAAAGACAAAGTTTAGACTGTGACTCCTCCACATGTGGTTTAAAAACAGAGAGAGAGAGAGAGAGAGCAGTTTATTATTGGTTTTATAATAAATTTAAATTCAAACCAATTGAACTTCTTTGCCTGGTGTCGTTTAACAGCAAATAACCAACAAAGTGAGGTGACGTGCCAGAATTCTCCAACAGAGAGGAGGAAAGCGCACGTGTCTGTTTGTAGTTATTAATAACAGAACAGACGTGTGGACTGTCCTTCCACCGTCCACACGTCTCCACAGAAGGAGGCTCAGACGAGTCCAGCTGACCTTTGCTTCAGTCTCCCACACGTCCACAAACGCTGCCTCTAATGGAGCCTCGCGTCTCACGTCCTCTGGACAAATCTGGGACCCTCATCTGACGGACGTCCTCCTGCAGGTCGATAGCACTAACCCAACCCCCCCCCCCATCTGGGCACGCCGCGATGGGAAACCTGCATTGACCCGACACGATTCTTCCTCTCCCACACGCGCACACACGCACACACACACACACACACACACTGCAGGATTGATCCGGCCGCGGTGCATTGTGGTCCTCTTGCTCAGTGTGATCCCTGGACGGTGGAGTTCAGCAGCTGTCCTCCCTGGACGCTCGCTGTGCACTTATCTGTTACAGCGTTAAGCACTCTGTCACCTCCACTGACCACACCAAACACACACACACACACATCTCTGCTGTGGCAGGATTCTGCTGCTACTGTGGGCTCATCTCTACCAAAGTCCATCGTTATTCAGGCCGTCCAACGTCCTCATCACGAGTCTCCTCCGCTGATGAGACAGCTGCACGGGAGTGTCAGCGGAGGTGCGTTTTGATGGACGGCACATGGAGATGTTGGCTTTTTACCTGGAGTCCAGGGTCCACGGTTGTTCACCAACTGGCACCTGGACTCCAGGAGGCTCCAGGAGGACGACATTAGTGGACGGAGCCTGATAGCTCTGGTGGGCGGAGTCAGCCCCCGGTCTCCTCCACCTGTACGACGCGTGCACGTGGGAGCCCGTGACCCTGAGAATCCGGGTTTGGGCCGTTGCCCAGCGGTCCCAACACAACCGTGGGGGGATTTTGTGTTCCAGCCAGACAAACACAACCTGGCAGCCACGCCTGAGCTGGCGCCCTAACGAGCAAGGAGGAGCGGAGTGGGCCAGGCCTCCGACCTCCACCGGTGACTGATGGAGGAGACGCAGGGCTCTGCCGTCCTCGTCCACAAACCCAGTTAGAAAGCTGAGCCTTTGTTTCACAAACCACCCCGGAGCATCAACCCAGCATCAACGTGGCCGTTTACGGCGTGTTTTCCAGGTAAACACCAACGTTCCACCTGTGTTAGAGTCGATACATTTGCACTTTTGCTTTAAGAAAAGTCTTCAGGTGTTCGACCAGCTGTTGTCTTCTTCTCGTTAGCACCAGAATCCACAAAGCGGGACCGACACACCTGAGTCTGACAGGTAACTGAATGGTCTCCTGTGATGTTTTGTTTGCCTATTGATGTAGATCCAACAATTTTAGTTGCTTGTAGCAACAGACTTGGATAAAATCTCAGTTTTCATTGGATTTATTGTGTTCTCAAAGAGGTACGATAATACAATTAGAAAATCTATACAAACAAATCACGAGTAGATTGTGGACCGCAGACAATCTAACACAATGAGTGCTTGTTATGCTAATACAAAGCCAAATAGAAACACCCAAAAAAGTCATGTTTTTCACACATAAGTGGTGTTTCTGTGGAGATGCAGGTTTTTACAGGAATCCAAGGATCCTGCTCTTCCACACAAGAGCGTTGCAGATCTGGACTGAAAAGACGTCCGGCAGCCCTGAGGATGGCGAGGACAAGGTGCTCAAACCACTCTGAGGCGCTCCTGCTAGCCGCCTCGTGGACAAAGAGCATTAAAGAGCTTTTCAAGGCATTCAAGGCCGAGCCTTTCTTCTGGACCTGGTATAGAAGACTGACCGTATATTCATCTGCGCCTCTGTCGCATCGCCTCCAACGCAGCGCGAGTCCCCCCGATAACGCTGCAGCATGTTTCCACTTTGTCAATGTTCACTCAGGATTTCCATATCAGCCACAGTTTTAAGGGTCTTAGGATGAGGACAGAAGCCACATTCACCTTCTCCCCCAAGCCGGAGGAGGACTCTGCTCCTCCTACAGGACTTCTGACGCAGATTTTCAAAGGTCAGAGGTCATCGGGAAGCGCTGCCTGGACCCTGGCGCCAGCGCTGGAAGCGGCTAATGATGTGGACAAATGGATACCGATGCTTTTCCCATCAGGGCCAGAGGACAGAGACAGAGGCGTCCGCCCTTCATCTGCGTCTCCTTTCCACTCGTCTCTTTCAAGGAAAACTCAATAGAAGAACCGGGTTTCACAGGGGATTCATCCCTCCCTCGCTTCCTGCTTTCCTCCTCGCTGTTTACTCAGCGGTTATCATTTTATTGGCCTGCCAGCAAGAACATCATCCAAATGGAAAATCAAAAGCGTCCCGCTTTGATCGCTTTGATGGAGCGCGTCTTTGGTGGTGTGATTCTGGGTTGGCTCGATAAGGTTCCTCAGGATCAGAACCCGAGCAGGCGCCTGGCGTCCGTCTTGATTGCTGTGGATTTTTTTCCCCCATTAGAGCTAAATGTCATGTTTCTTTCATGTGAGAATGAGACGAGTTCTTTCAGAGCGTAACGGATCAAATGATGGCTAATTGCACCTCGGAGGCATTTGACGAAGAACTCCGGTCTGCTTCGCTGTGGAGAGAAAACGTTTTCTAAAGGCTAGAAGCTGATTTTTCTTTGCTTTTGAGAAATTTATCATCATCCAGTGGCGATTTAGCGTCTCTTCTCCCTGCTTAAGGTCACGTGACCCCGGTGACCAGGCTAGGAGCTGCAAACCATTGCGATTTAGCATGATTAGCACTGAAATGGCTAATAAATCTCAGCTCTCCGTCATGGCCTTGGTGGGCACGTTCCCCATCCTCTCCCAGATCAAACCTACTGGGCCACCTGGAGGCAGGAGGGATTTTTAAGCCCTCCCCCACCTCCACTCCTGCCCCTCGTTTTTAGGAGGGCGCTTGGCCGGAAGCCAGCGCGTCCCGATGAGCAGATGGCAAAAACATCTGCTCATCAGCCTCCATGTCTATGTCTCGTCCTCCGCATGTTTGCTCCATGTTCCAGGCCCTCCGGACCCACCAGGACCCTCCGCAGGCTCCTCTGAGGAGGGAAGAGTCCAGAACCTTCATCCTGAGCTCTGACACGGATCTCATGTTTGATTCAGAAGATCCCGTTTTGATGAATTTCCTGCGTCTGACCTCGAGATGCTGGCCCTGATCCGCCCGGGGCCGCCGTATTTCAGCCTCATCTCCATACGCCGTCCCGTTCCTGCCATCTCACGGCAACTTCAGCAGCGAAACTCCGCCTCCGTTGAGACCTGAACGTCCTGCAGCGTTCACACGTGCACGCTCGTGTGCGAAAGGGCCTTGTGGCACGGGGGAGTTTAAAATGCAAGAGGCACTCAGGCGTGAAGGAGCGGCAGGAAAGAGGCTGCAAATCTGATCCATCACCAGGCCAGAATCAGCCGGTGCAACAAAGCAGTCAGCGCAGGGCCTGACAGTGCTGCTGCCTTTTAGAGCTTCAGCGCTGCAATTGTTGCAAAAAAAGGAGAAAATTGCAATTTTAAAGGGACGGCGGGATGATGTGACCCTAAATATGGAGATGAGTTGTTTTAGTGAGAAGCTTCCGAGTCTTTGGAGGAGCGAGTGGATCCAGAGGTGTCAGGAAGCTTTAGACGTCACTGACTATATTTCTGTACTTTGACTGATCGTCTCTCAGGGGAGGGGAGGATTTGCAAAGGTCACACGTGAAATCAAAGAGTGATGAAGCAGCTCAGCGAATCTGAGCGTCGGGGCCGATTTGTTCCCCTGGTCACACAGGAACCTGGGTACTTTTGATTCCCCTTATTTACCGCGCAATGCTCGTCCCTCTTTGAAGTCGTCCTGTCGCATTCCCACATGAGGCTGGGCTGGAGTTAGCGCCTCGGACTCCAGCGGCGCATGGGGGAAAGGTCTGCGCGGCTCCACCACGCGCTCACGCGTTCTTCCCCGAACTTTCATCCTCTCTTCTGCTTCGGCTCTTTTGAACTTATTGACTTGTTTTCTGCAGATTTTCTCCGCTGACGTAAATGGCCAGCCTGGTTACCATGGCGATAACAAGAACGCTCCTCTGCTTCTGATAAAACCGCCACGGAATGCGTCATCTCCTCCATCTAATGAGCACTGGACGCTGACCTGCGACCTCTGAGAAGAACCGAAGGTGAGTTCATCCAGGCCGTAAATATGAAAAAGAGATAATTCAGAGACAAGAAATCAATTAAGAAAACCAAATCAAGAAATCGTGAACACATCAGCTAGCTAATCAGCCGCCAACAACGTGGTATTGACGCGGCGGCAGGAGGCCGCAAATCAAACGGACGGGTGAAAAGTGCCGCCAGAGTCCATCAGGTTCACCATCTCACCCCGACCAGCAGCGGTAATCCATCAGGAGAAATAAACGGCTGCAATTGTATCCGCGAGTCGGCGGCGGTTTCAGCGTGGACGGGTCAGAACCGGCCGCTGCAGCCGGGAAGCACCCGTGAAAAAACCGTTGCTGAAAAACTCTAAAAGTATTCAAATGAGCTCTGAAGCAGCCGAGAAGCATCAGGGAAGTTGTTCAAGGACGTTCAACAAACATTCTTAAAGGTCTTTGATGCCTGCAGAGATGAAAGCAGGAGGAAAGGCGGCGCTGATTTCTCTCCTGTGAGTTTTCAAGGTCAAAGCCTGCAGACTAGAAACCTGTGATGATGCTAACATCAACAACCCGGCCAGAACGTGGATAACCAGTTTTATGTCCACGGCAACAGTCGCGTCCTTTCATGTTTCCTTCCGCTGTTTCAGCTGCTGCTGATCGTCCACCAGGGAGTTTTTTTCTTTTTTAATTGCAAAAATCCCCCCACGGAGGATGACAAATCCCCAAATCTGCGGTTAAAGCCCAGCCGGCTGCCCTTTGGATGGACAGTCCGGTGAGGTTGGAGAGGTTCTGCCGCCTGCAGGAGCCTCAGCACCAGCTGCGGGGGCCCTTGTGCGGGGCCCCCATCAGCTCCATCCCGCTGCTGCCTGGCTGCTGACCCGTGTTTCCAAGACTCCCAACCGCAACCTAAGAGCAAAGAATGAGTGCCGTGCCCGAATTCCTGCTGTCCTGAGCTGCGGACTCGAGAAGCCGCGGCTGCGTGTTTGCTCATAATGACTCCAGCTTTTGTTCCGGCCTCGGTTATTCTGGGAATTCGGCAAAGTCATCACTTTTACATGTCAGTGTTTGCGTGTGGAATCTGTCCTTCTGTCCCGTCCTTCATTCTTTCATTAATTCTGAAAAACCTCCCAGGCTCTGGCCGAGGACGCCGCGGAGGTCAGAGACGCTCCGACCTCCCACAAGACAGCTCGCCTTTACCCAGAACAACTGTGTTATTTCTCCATTGAGGCAATCATGGAGCCTGAACAAGATGCAGACTAAGCGGAGAAAATTCCTGACGTTTTTCTTTGCCGGCAGCGCAGAAAAACAGCTATTCCGCGCCTCCAAAGTCAGAGAAGGAGGATGGCGTCGGTCACGGACCCAAATGACGCGTAATAATGATGCCTTCAGGTGTTTTCGCTCCCGCGGAGAAGTTTGGAATTGAGAGCGCGCGCGCACACGCGCGCACGGCACCGCCCGTGGAGCGTCTCTCTCCCCTCACGCTGCGCGTTATTAAAAGGCGCAGCCGGCGACGGGAGGAGCGCACCTCTGCGGGCGCAGAGCGCGCGGCGAAGGGGCGGTTCTCCGTGGCAGCACCCCCCGCCGTCAGCGTCAGGCCAACTCTCTGTGGGCGAACATTCTCAGCTCTGCTCCCGCAGCCTCCACACGCAACAGTGCGTGCGCTTCCACGCCGCTCCACACCTCTCCAGATGGGTGGAATGAGCAGGACGGGGAGCGGAGGGTCGGCGCAGCCTTCGTCCTCTCCATCCAGCCCGTTATGATCGTTTGCAACCTGAGCCTGAGTTGCGCGCACTGTCCGGGCGGAGGCGCAGCCGCGACCGACGCGTACGCGTACGCGGAGGCGCCCGGCTCGCTCGCCCCGCCGACCCTGAGCCAGAGGGGACACCTGGTGGTGGCGGTGTGCCTGGGCGCCATCGGCACCGTCGGCTTCCTCAGCAACCTCCTGGTGCTGGCGCTGTTCTGTCGGTTCCGGGCGCTGCGCACGCCCATGAACCTGATGCTGGTCAGCATCTCGGCCAGTGACCTGCTGGTCAGCGTGCTGGGGACCCCCTTCAGCTTCGCGGCCAGCACCCAGGGGCGCTGGCTGCTCGGGCGCGCCGGGTGCGTTTGGTACGGCTTCGTTAACGCCTGTTTAGGTGAGCAGCTGCTTCATTCACTTACCAAGAGTTTGATCTAAGTTTCTGTTTGCACTGGAGCGGGTTTTGTCTGACTTTAAAGACTAGAAAAAGTGATTTTCTGCTCAAAGATGCTGATTTGTAATTAATGTGAAGAAGCGAACTATCGCTCATGTTCAGGAAAACGGAATATTCTGAGAGGTTAATGTTGGTTAAAGAGGTTAACAGCGGCAGAAAGGTTCGTTTGGTGCTTCGGCTCATTGATCCTGATGTAAAACATCAACCTTTTCCCACATCCAAAGTTACGTAACCGTCTCCCTGCTGAAGCCGGAGCTGGTCGCAGGTGATGTCACTCAGTGGCAAAGGTCAGCAGAGACCTGGCGACGACGCTGCTCCTCTCTGGGTTCCTGGAGGTCCTGGGGGGTGCTTGAGCTGGAGGTTCCAGCTGTCGGCTTCACTGGGGTCACCTGACTGCTTCATTTACGTCTCCTCTCTGCTCCAAAACCAGACGCTCCTTTTCTGGCCGGCGGAGCGAAGGAGGCTGAGTCGATTGGACTTTTCTCCCACTTCTTCATCATTTGTCCCCCACCGTCTGGAAGGGGAGCGGCTGCCTCTGTCCGCTCCCTCCAGTCTGTTGCTCCGTTAAAATCGGTTTGCAGCCGTTTCTTTGCTCTTCTTTGCTTCCGTCTCCTGAGTCAACAGTCTGAAAAGGTTCTTCTAAATGAGCCGATCTCTCTCAGGAAGCCGGCCTTGCGTATCCTTTTTTCTGGAATATTTGAAGCTGAATATACGCTGGTAAATGTGCAGTTTGACTGTCTCTGACCACTAAAAAGGTTAAATGGCCAAAGCGAAGCCCAGAAAGGGAGCGATAACAGCTTCCGGAGGTCCTGCTGCAAATGAGCCACTTCGTGTTGCTGCTGGGGATGCTGAATGGGAGTCCCCAGGGAGTCGGAGCCCGTCTCCACTGGGGAATGTTCTCCTCCAGCAGCTGCTACCAAAGGCAGCAAATGTTTGGCTCAGACTTGTTGGATGTGAGAACTCAGAGCCGGCGTACTTTTTAATCTGCAGAAACTCCTGAAAACCACATCTCTGATCTCACGGGGGCCTTGAGGAAAGGCTCCTCTTGAAATGAGACAAGCAGGGTTTATCTGTTGTTTGGAATTCATCTGTAACCTGAGAACATCTGTGATGAATTTTTCAGCGTGTTTTTCAGTTGCGCCTGTCAGAATTCAGCATAAATAACCAATGACCGCTAACACCCCCAGCCCTGCACGTGGGGGCTCCGGAGTCACTTTCTGCTGTTCTTACACACCCAAATCGCAAAATCGATCATGCGCGTAACTCCTGAAGGGTGTATGAGCTGCTGATCTGAACCATCAGTAGAAAAATGGGTTGGAAAGTCCCAGGGAAAGGAAACAAGTGCGATAAACTCGGCCTGATTCAGCCTGGGTGGGGCTGCGAATGTCTGGGCAGATCTTTTTGTTTGGGTGGATGGCTTTTAAACACCGTCGGGTGGGATCTCTGCTGCCCACCGGTGGTCACATGACCACACCAAGAGCAATCTGTGCGGTTGAAGGACATCCGACACCTCCTGCCTGTCTTCTGGCCATGTGACCGTTTGTGCCTTAGGTGTTTTGCAAAGAAGCGCTAATTGCGTCTGGTCACCTTTGCCCCCGCGGCAGCTTCAGAACATTACCTGCATTCTCTGATGTGATTATGGTCTTGACAAAGGACAAATCTGGCGGCGAGAATCAGGTTTGGCTAATCCTCGCGCATCCGTCATTACACCGCAGCAAATTCACATTAACCTGATTAGGCACAGCTAGCGCATACTAAACCTGATTTTCATAGGCCCAGATTCATGCGTGAGACATTAATTCTCCTTTACAGAAGGAGGAGAAGGAGGAAAGTAAATACACGTGGAAAGGAGGACAAACAGGAACATGGAGGAAAGGAATGTGACAGAAGAAACGAGTAAGGTCACCAGGGGAGCAGCTAGCCTACGACCCCCGGCCTTGGCTTCAGCCCTGGCTGGACTCTCAACCAGCAGAGGAACCGGTAACGACGACATCACGTGGTGTCATCTACTCGGGTTCTGGAGATCAAAATTTGTTTTCATTTGGTTCCTCTGCAATGTCGCGCATAAGAGTCTCTCAAGTGGCCGTTATTGTGTCTAATCAAAGCGTGTGTAGTGAAGGTGAAGTGCCACTGGACCACTGCTGATTAGATCTGATTTCACAATCACCGCTTCGCCTCCGTCCCCGTACGGGAATACTCATGTACATTCTTGTTGCTGACAACAATGTTCAATAATTTGTTGTCTTGTTATCTGAACCTGTGTTGTAAGTCGGTTTTTCCCATCTCTGTGTCTCCCCTCCCCCCTCCCAGGCATCGTCTCGCTGATTTCCCTCGCCGTCTTGTCCTACGAGCGCTACTGCACCATGATGGCGTCCACCATGGCCAGCAACAGAGATTATCGCCCAGTGCTGCTAGGGATCTGCTTCTCCTGGTTCTACTCGCTGGCCTGGACCGTGCCGCCGCTGCTGGGCTGGAGCAGGTACGGGCCCGAGGGTCCCGGCACCACCTGCTCGGTGGACTGGAGGACCCAGACGCCCAACAACATCTCCTACATCGTCTGCCTGTTTGCGTTCTGCCTGCTCCTGCCCTTCTGCGTCATCCTCTACTCCTACGGGAAACTGCTGCACACCATCAGACAGGTGAGTGAAGCCACGGCTGCTCCACCACCTCAACCACTAGCAGGATTGTCCCATTTGTAGTCGCTTTAGCGGTCGATTCATGCGGGAGTTCTGGGTGTCAAACGTCAACTCTTTCAGACTCTCTGAAGGAGCTGAAGCTCTGCCTTTTAGTGGAATCTGACCCCCTATTCTCGTTTTTCCTTGCTTTCCAACTAAACGGAACGGATTGCCATGAAAATCAGGTTAAAAAAAAAAAATCCAATCCTCGAATGGATCGAAATAGCTCTGGTGGCTCTAATCAGCCTGAAAACTCCTCCAGTGTTTCTGATTGTCAGCATCGTTAATGACATTCTCTGGTGGATCCCTCGGTGTTTTTTTTTTAGCTAGCTGAGAATGAGACCGGGGTGTCTCCTTCAGATGCTGACCGGCTAAAAGGGAGTCACATGTTGGAAATGACGTAAATGTCTCAGTTTCGGCTTGCTGCTCTTTTGTAGCTGTTTTCCTTCTCTGTCCGGATGAAGAAGCGTAATAAATCCGCTTACATAACCATTACTGACCGTTATGCTGGTAGTGCGACCTTTGCCACAGTGAACCACGCCCCCCAGAGAGGAGGTGCCAGTAAAAAAATCATAACAAATCCAAATCAAATCGTTTTTAAATAATTCCACTTCATTCTCATTCTACACGTCTTATTCTGCTAACGGTGGAGACTGTAGCATTTGCTGATAATCACCAAACAAACCAATGGCAAACCACGCCAACGTTCAGTTTAGGTCTTTAATATCACAGCGCCGCCTGCTCCTTCAGGATGGAGATCCGAGCTAGCTTCATTCAGATTGAAACCCTCAATGATGACAACTTTTATCGGTTTTATTTCTGCAAATTTGACCTGTTTACATCTCCTTGCTCCGAGACGCGTTGGTACACTTAAAAAGAAGCGAGAAAATCAATTATGAACCTCAAAATTCACATCAGACTGTATATGGAGTGGTAAATTATCAGTGAGAAGGAAATAAGTTAGCAGGTAGATATTTCCTTCTTTGGGCCATTAAACCTGGGACATAATTAAAAATAATGAAACTGAAGAGCTCCAGATGTAGTGGGAGGTCTCCTCTTCTGTTTTCTATCAGTGTCAGATTGACAGGTTGATAATGACGGTGATGATGGTGACAGTCGATCCATGCAGGCAAAGGAGGAGGAGGAATAAATTAGAGGCCAGTTGAAGACGTACTACTTTTTTTTTTTGCTTCGCCATTCCATTTTGAAGACTTTGTAATTTTTTTTTCAGAGCTAAATATCTTGAAAATGACACACCCGTGCTCTGAAAGGTGAAATATGTATTTTTAGCTGTGCTATTAGCATACATTTAGCACGATGGGTAACAGTGCTGGCCATGCAGGTTTCAGGCAGGAAAAGAACTGGAACTGTGACGGAGGAGACGTGTGCTTCAGGTGGCCGGGACCAGCAGGACGTTCACTTTAGCCGGGACATTTCCTGCTTCTGGGGAACTCAAGGGCAGAACTCAGAGGGCCCTCCCACCGCCGCACATTTTGCTCACGCCAACCCCGGAGGCTCTGGACTTTTCTAAGGGGAATCAGGGCCCTTTAGGGAAGTTGTTTGTGCTGGTTTCCAGACTTGTTGGGGAGCCCTGAGGCAGACACACGTCTGTCTCTGTCTCACGTAGTGGTTTAGCGACCCCGCGGCTACAGGCAGCAAATTCTGTCAATTCCTCTCAAACTTTCTGTTTGCAGAGAGTGAAAACAACAGTGGCACAGATAGGTGAAGTTAATATAGTGATAAACATCCTAATTATTTTCAGTTTATTTTGCATGAATTAGGGATGGCGGCATGGCCACTGTGGTCTGGATGAAAGTGTGTGTCTATGTGTGTCTATGTCTATGTCTATGTGGGTTTATCTGTGCATCTGTTGTCTTTGAGACGACTGTGAGGTGGTGTTACATAATCCCCTGCAGGGTGCACACACAACCACACACACGCGCGCGCACGCAGGCACGCACACACACACACACACACACACACACACACACACACACACACACACACACACACACACACACACACACACACACACACATACAAACACAACCACACACTTGCCCCCAGAGTATAGCGGAAACGACCCCATCTGTCCACAGGCGAAACCAAGACACGGGGGGGACAGAGAAGCGGGAACAAAGGGGCCCCCCGGAGGGGGAGGGGGGCGGACAAAGCAGCAGCAAGGCGGGAAAGAGCGGGACACGGGGGGGACCGAAGAAACACCAAGCCCAGAGAGACACAGGGGCGGAAAGAAAGAAAAGGGGGGCCCGCAGGAAGGGCAGCAAAGACACGGAGAAAGGACACAACCCGGGGGCGGCCCCCCCCAACGGGCAGACGGGCGGACAGCCCCACGGCGGCAACAACCACAGGGGGGGGCGGAAGCGCCCCGACGCGCGGGGAGGGGGCCGGGGGGGCAAAAAGCAGGGGAAAACAACAAAAAAAACCGGGGGGGGGCGGGGGGGGGGGGGGAGTAGCGGAAACGATTCCATCTGTCTACAGTCTAAACCAAGACACTGTTGTGACTTAGAAGCTTTAACAAATTTGCCTCCCTGAGTTTGATGTTGTCGTACAAAGCAGCAAGCAAGTCTGTTTTAGTCTTTACATTTTTTTGACTGATTAAATACCATGCTTTGAGTGTTTCAGTGGCTGAAATAAATAAAAGGTTTTCCCTCAGGAAGGGCAGCAATTACACTTATAAATGACACATTCCGTGTTCGGCTCCTCCTAACTGTCAGACTTTCTGACAGCTCCACTTCTTCATCAACCACAGGTTTTTGCTGAATTTCTCTGATTTGCTTTTATGTTGCTTTTTTGCAACATAGCAGGCGAAAACTTCCAAATCAATCCGGTTTTGTCTTTTGTTTGGCGGTGATGGATGGATATTGTGAGTTCTGACTGAGAGGCGGCAGCACATACTGATTTTCCTGCTTCAGACTTCAGAACCAAAATCAGCACTCAGGAGAGTCCCAGGGCCCTCCGAGTCACCGCCCTGAGTCAGCTCCTCCGTGTTCCTCTGCACTCCGTGACACCGGCCCTCGCCTTTTCCAGCAGTTATAGTCTGCCTGAGTCTGGTTGAGGCCATCCAAATTGCATTCAAAAAGTCTAACAATAATTTAAAAAAGCCTTTTTAGTCAATAAATGTTGCATGAAATGAGCTTTTTCTTCTCCAGGTCAGCAGCGTGAGTTCAGCGGTGACCCGCCGCAGAGAGCACCGCGTGCTGGTGATGGTGGTTGCCATGGTGGTGTGCTACCTCATCTGCTGGCTGCCTTACGGGGTGACAGCCCTGCTGGCCACCTTTGGCCCCCCCAACCTCCTGACCCCCGAGGCGACCATCACGCCGTCTCTGCTGGCCAAGTTTCTCCACCGTTATCAACCCCTTTATCTACATCTTCATGAACAAACAGGTCTGCAAGTCCCATTTAAATGTATTTATCTATCTTTGAAGTAATTGTACACTTTTTGAACAAGACTTTTACTTAATTTAGCTGCTTGTGTAAATTAATCATCTTAAATTAGAGGCTATGTCTAACGATCTCTTCCTCTTCCTTAAACGCCCGCGGCTGTTAATTGGGTTAATACCCCGCTGAGGTTTTCAGTGTCCGTGCGCCAGCTACATTTACACTCTCGACCAAACGCACCCTTCTCCGGTGCAGCTATAATTAATCACGCTAAAAGGTGACGATGACGCCGAACGGACAGATGAGTAAAGACAGGTGTCATGACACCCAACCAGCAGCACCACAGAGTGGAGCAACGACTGGTTCTCTGATTGTCCTTCATCCCTTCACTGGGATGAGGTTTGGTACAACCGGAGACACTCTGCAAAACACTAGGAGGAAAAAGATGGAGAGGGAAGAGGGATGTAAGGGATGGGAAAGAGAAGGGAAGAAGAAGAAGAAGAAGAAGAAGAAGAAGAAGAAGAAAAGGGTAGTAAAAGTGATCATAAATTATAAAGTTAGATTAATGGGATGATTTTAGATGAAAGCAGCGTAAAGGTGAAAGACGGAAGCAAAGGTGAAGAAGGAATGGTTGAGGAAGAAGGTTATTTTAAATATGAAAGGTTTAAGGGAAGCTTTGATTTTTGATTTGCATGTGATGTTACTGTCGGTGCAGCCGTGACCTTTCCCTAATCCCATCACACGCTCGCTCTCCTTTATCTGCCTCCGTCTCTTTTTATCTCCCTCTTCCTCTGTGAAGCTGTCAGATCTCAGACGTTAGCTGACCGACTTCTCGCGCACCTCTGCGCCCGCTGTAGGTTGTGACTGACCCCTGGGGCTCGTCGATAATGGTGAAGGAGGTCCAGCTGAGTGGCGCTTTCAGTCTTCAGTTCCTCCCAGCCCATAATGTTGTCAACACTGTGTTGAGGCGAGTTGAAGACTTAAAGCGCTGCTCAGATTCGTGCCGCAGACCCGAGCCATCCCCGTAAAGCGGAGGGGGAACGGAAAAGGAAGTTCCATCAGGCGTCGCGGGGGTCCGACCACCTACGCTAACGCCTGTGAAATGTTCCCGATCTTGTCCAAATCAAAGAGAATCAAGGCTGGCGCTCTGCAACAGTTGATCAGAAGCCTCCTCCTAATCTTTATTTCTGCCTAACCCAAATTTGTGTCAGCGGCTCAGATGGATCCTGAAGTCTGCAGGCGAACCGCGTGGGCAGAGTGGAGGTGGGCAGGAGGGCAGCAGCCTCCAGAAGTGGGTGAAGTCAAGCAAACTGATCCCTCCCTTTGTTTTACTCTCAGAGGTCTCAAGTTGCAAAGTCACGCGGTAATCCACGGGAAAAACAACGAGAGCGCGTTGTGCTGCACATCCTTTCCTCTTAATCGCCTCGTAATCCCCCCAAATCACCCTGTGGGACCCCGAAGCCAAAAAAGGTCTTTAATAATCTGTTTTTTTTTTTTAACCTTTCTCCAAATTAACCTTTTTTTTTTTAAAAACTAAGTTATAGTTTTTATTCACACCGTCTTTGTGGGAGGTACAGCTCCTCTTCATCACCTTATCAGTGTCTGGTTTCTTTACAAGGACAGGTTAAGATCAGGCCCCTCTGGAGATATGAATCACTCATAATCCCTCATGAGGTCAGCCCCAGCTCCTCTTCCTCCTTTCTGCCGCTTCTTCCCACCATGTCTTCTCCTTCACACGTCGATCCTCTTTGGTTTCGCTGTGGATTCGCTAATGCAGCGCAGCCCCGCTTTAGATTAACACAGGGGGATTTCGGGCACCAGAAGATTTAAAGCGGTGTGCTGGATTTCAAAGCTGCGTCGTCTTCCTCGGGTTAAAAGAAAATTAATTGGCTGTTATTACGATGAATTGTCAGCCGAGCGTCCCGGTATCTCTGGTAAGAAAGCCCCGCAAACGGTGTCACACAGCCCGCCTGCCTGATCTGCGGCGCCCTGGAGAAATGTAGTAGACTTAAAGTATACGTGTGTGATCAAAGAGTATACTAAGTACACTACGTTTATCCAGGGGGGCTCGCTGCCAGCTGGAGTCCCAGCACAGCGGGGAGAAGATGGATATCAGGGCTGCTGCTACTGTAAATGATACGCATGGCTGTCATTTTATACTGCTGCTACTTTAGATACTCCAGCCACATAACTCCACCTTCTTCTGCACCCGTGTGATCTTCTAACACTCTTAGAGGGGGGCTACATCGCACATTAATCTCCAAAAAGTTTCAGCTTTTGTACTGTTATGACCTTTTGACCTTTGTCTGTAGTTCTACAGGTGTTTCAGGGCATTCCTGAGCTGTTCCTCCCCCGAGCGAGGCTCCACCGTTAGGACATTTACCCGGATTTCGCTGCGTGCCGTCTGCCAACGCAAGCAGCAGAGGGTGTCAGCCCCGGCGGCGTCCTCGGCCTGCCCCACACCCAACTCCATCCACCACTCCTCGCGCAAAGGCAGCCACAGCGCCTCATCCAACAGCGGGACTGCTGCTGCTGCCAAGACCCCTGCTGCTAACAGCTCCAAGCCCAAACTGATCCTGGTGGTGCACTACAGGGAGTAGGAAATGTTTACAGGATAGAGGTGGAGCATGGCGCAGGTCTCCAATTAGGAAACAAATCCTCATTGTGGCTGTAAACAACGAGCTCTCAGCGGGAGCTTCAGACACAAGCTGGGTTCTGTTAATCATCTTTGCTCTGGGAACTCGGCAAACGGGGAGTTAAAGTAGGCGCCACCACCCGACTCAGCGGAGGCTCTCCCTTCACGGTTAGGCTCAGCGCCCAGCTCCAGATACCTTCTTCACAAACACAGAAATAGTATGCCACTGCCTCGTTATGCAACATATGCAACAACAGTGCTTAATCGGAGAAATGCTTCAGGAATTTTTCAGAAATGCAGATGCTTTGTGGCTATGTGGTAAAGTTCACCCTGCCAGTTTCTTTGTGGTCGTTTTTTATTTTTTTTAATCAGAGGTGTATCCAGGGCAATGCAGTATTTTGTAAGTTCGAGTGTGTCGCTACTGTTAGCAGGATTACTCTATTTTGTGATGATAATTTATCTGAAAAGGGGAATAAGCCTTTTTTTCCTGACCTCATTTTCATGCCTGATATTCCAGGACTTGATATAGAGTATTAAAGATTCATTGAACAGCTTCATGCAATTTAGAGCTGAGGAGGATGTTGTTATGACTTTATTAAGACTTTGTGGTGAAGACCAGGCTGTTATGGAAGCCAGTAATGGACAGTTCTTTTAGAGTCATTTATTTTGCTCTTTGATGATGCAGCTTTTACTTTGTTTGGTGAGTAGTTTGGTGTTGTCTCCTAGTTGTATTTCTCTTGCTTATGTAACATAAATTGAATTCACTTTACAAATATATTTGTTTGCCTCGATCCTTTTCTATTTAATTAACCTCAGAATGTATGTCTGTGTCATCTGGCAGAAATTGGAGCGTCTTTTCTCCTCCTTCTCATTATTTTCCCTCTTAGCAATAATCAAATGTGTTGATTAAAGCATGAAATATTAATGCTGGAATTATTAACAGGCAGGGGAGCAGATTAGGTTTCTAAATTACAGTACAAGAAACAAGCTGCAATTGGCATGTTGCAAAGTAACAACCGACAGCCATGAATTAACTGCAAACATAGACGTACACCTACAGACGGTTGCAAAGAGCGATATGGCCCCGGAAGTGCCTGTAGGTACTGGAGCCCTGTTGGATTTCAGGGGAGCTGAAAAGTGGTTGGTTTGATTAATTTTTTTTTTTTTTCAGAAAAAGTTTTTTTTGGTTTATTTTTTTCCCCCTTGGTTGATGTACAAAACAGAAAAAAAAAAAAGATTGGAATCATAATTTTTTAAAAAGTTCCAAATCCCTGTTAGTTATATGCAAATTGCAGCAGATGTTCTCCACTGGAAGTCTGAACATAACAGCAGAGTCAGTTAGCTGTTTCACACATTACAGCTGTAGCAGATGGTATAAGTTTCTAAATTTGATAATCAGCAGATGTTGGAAAAAGAAAATAAATTAGGCACTTCAGCAAACACTGCTAAGTTTGGTAATAGAGGGCAAACTTATGGAATGTTTTTGTGGCCTCCACGTATTACTTTAGGGTCAGATGTCCTCCTGTTAATCCAGTACAAATTCGTAAGCATCTGCTTCTAAATTTATTTGTATTTATTGATTTTTACTGAAAAAAGCTATTATTAGCTCGAATTCAGCATACCCACGTGATCATCGACTACTAGAACATTCAGTGACGCAAAAGGGGCGGGGCTTCTTCTGTATTTAGCAAAGGGCAATTAGAGAAGGTTCTGATTCGTCAACAAAAACGCCAATCAAAAATAGAAGCTCGTTATCTGAGACGCTACCTGATACCTGATGTTATGTCGGAATTATGGGGAAATAACTATAACAATTCACACGTTTGCACAGTTTCTGGGCGTTTATGGACGGCAAATGTTTTGCATTATATTTTGCTGCGTTTTGACTCTGGAACTGGAGCTAACTGGGCCCTTTGACGACGATGTTAAGGACCTCTTCAGGGGTTTTAGATGTCCCAGGTAAGTTGCATCTATTTTTCCGTTTTGTTTGTGACGGAATTGCCTTTTCACTGCTATTGTTGAACTTTCACAATGACATTTTACCAATATACTTATGAAAACTGTTCAAAAGACAACGATTTAGCTCATAGCAGGCCGCTTCGTGCTTCCGGGAAGGGCGGAGCAATGATGATGATGGGCGTGGTCAGAAACGTAAACGCTCACGCTAGCTGTCGCAAATGAGCCCCGTTTTAAGTTAAATCTATAAGGGATTGGTATCAACGTTTGTGTATCATCATTTAAGAGTGTTTAAGCTTTTCAGTGTGGTTTTTACCATTTCAGTATGATTCTTACAAAAACAACCCTGCTGTTATCTATATTCATCTGCAATTAGCATCGTAACGTAGAGGGATTTAGAATTTCAGAAGTTAAAACAGTGAAACAGCAAATTCTTTCCTAACCATGCTTTGGACACTTCACCTTGCTCCTAACCTTTTTCTTTTCTTAAAAACCTGTTGTCTATGTGTAATGTCAGTAACATCCTCCAATCATTTAGTACTGAAATGGTAAACTTGCACAATATGATGAATATTGGTGTTTGACATAAATTAAATGACATAACAGCTTGTGGATGTAGTCCCACATGTTCCTGGTGGTCTCCTCTGCTAAAAGTCTTTCTAATTTTAACCAGTCAAGAAACCAAACATGGGCAGCATTTGTCAAAGGAAATTATGACAAGCCAGTTCTCTTTTCTTAATGGTGTTTTACTAAATTATTGGAAACATGGCCTTTGTGTGTGTGTGTGTGTGTGTGTGTGTGTGTGTGTGTGTGTGTGTGTGTGTGTGTGTGTATCCTACATCAAAAATGCAGCTACAAACAGCGAGCACTCAACCAGCAATGTTGTAATTTTACACAGACAACGATCACATCATCAGGGAGATTAAAGAGTTACCGTCACCTCCAGACGTCCAGCAGTATATGTACTTACTGAAATTGCATAATACGTTCTGGTGGTCTGGCTGCATGTACAGAATTCCTGTACAAAGGACAAAGTCATATTTTTGGGGGGGAATAGTGTAGTGTGTGTGTGTATAAGTATAAATACAGAGAACATCTCTTTTGTGCACTTTTCTGTCCAAGGGATGCAGCAGTATTGTAAACAAAAACACAGAGGCTGCGATGTTATTTATTGTTACTTAATGAGAATAACCCCTGGTTGAAATATTCGTTGTATTATGGTGCTTACACAGCATGTGTAGATTGCGATTTTGCTAATTTGTGTTGTTCCCATGTTTGCAAGAGAACACTTAGCTAAAGTGAAACAATTGTAAAACACTTTCATTATCGTACTCTGTTGTCTGACTTGTCCTTGGTGTGTTCCATGTACAAATAATTAAGCAGAATAATTTCTCTGTCATGTGTCCAGGTACATTATGGATTCCCACATGGAAACGTGATGGTGTGAAAAATGCCACCGCTACATTACTGGCAGTTGTTAAAAAACAAAGCTACCTGCAAGCTTTGCAATCAGCACATGTATTGTGCAGTTATCACAATAGATAGCACATAAACCATCAACTGTGTTCCTGGTAAGTGCTGGTATAGTTGCATTTAGCAGAGACATCGTTAACATGCTAAAATAAGTCACCTAAACTTGTTGCTGCCTAAAATCAGGAATCGCAATTATTTGCTTTCTCTGGCTGCTGAGTGAGAATCCCTAGGTCTCTGTGGACTGAGGAGGAACAACCGTTAAGGTATGGTGTATTTGTTGAAGGATGGCGTATCGGTTTGTACAGTCTCCCACATGTAACAGAGATCATGGGTGATAAAACGCGCCGAGTGAAGTGATGAATGGCCGTGTATTGCGAACAAAAAAAAAGCCTGTATGGGCCATTCTTTAAACAAAAGCTGACCTTTGACACTCCCCGAGTTTAAAGAGTGTAATTAATTCAGCAGATGATATAATCATTGCTGCCTTGGTGTAACCATGCAAACACCCACACTAACTTTTATTGCGCTGAATTTTTGCTTAGGTATTGCTAGGTAGTCAACACAACTCAATACCTTTCCGTTTTGCCAGTGCAGTTCAGGTGACTAAACTCACATCCATGGACTTCAAATACAGGTTTTTAATTTGAAAAAAAAGGAAAACATAATGTGTGGCAGCACATGGGCTCAAAGATCTACCTTACCTGTCTCATTAGACCCAGCAGTGTTAGCATTCCCTCCTTTGTGAGCCTCTCAAAATGCCAGACACCCTAACACCTAGCTAATGTACTGTATGTTCCTTCTCCATGAGAAGGAGAAAGGGCACTGAGTCATGTACGGCTTTGCTTTTTTTCTTTCTCTTCACCTCATGCAACCCTCGCCAGAGTTGACTTTTTTCCAGCTGTGGTCACGAACAGATCTCACGCTTGTCGCACCTTGCTTTTACCTCCTCGTCGCTGCAGTAACCATTTCCAATTAGTGTGTAGCTATACTCCTTTTTTCTTTAATTCTGGAAGTTACAGGTTCGAGGTTCTCATGTGAGCAAATCAGCAATCAGCAAAACAAAGATGATCAGGCTTGTTCTCTTTTTGAGAACCTTCCCCTTCTTCCACTCACACTTTAAAATTGCCTCCGTGCCAGTGGGCAGACTAGAATAGAGGGTCACCTGAGTCCTCACCCGTCACAAATGATGGGGTTTCTTTCAGTGTCAGCAGACTTCACACTTCACAGGTTTGCTTTTTCACCTTTACAGTCAAACACTCAAGCTCATTAGGGTGGATGCAGAGTGCTGGAGGCCCGACGCGGCACCACCAAGTTAGTGTTTGATGTTTGTGGCAGAAGAAGTCTGGGCAGATGTAGAAGAAGTCTGGGCAGATGTAGAAGAAGTCTGGGCAGATGTAGAAGAAGTCTGGGCAGATGTAGAAGAAGTCTGGGCAGATGTAGAAGAAGTCTGGGCAGATGTAGACGTCCCCCTGCAAATCCTGTGAGCAAGGCTGACTGTGACTTGAGACACTGACTGTCGAAGATGGGAAATTCATTTTTGTAGCGCTTTTTTGTCTCAGTCCACCTTTGCCTTTTTGTAGCTTTACACTGAAAGACAGCCCCACA
Source organism: Tetraodon nigroviridis (assembly GCA_000180735.1). Taxonomy (NCBI): domain Eukaryota; kingdom Metazoa; phylum Chordata; class Actinopteri; order Tetraodontiformes; family Tetraodontidae; genus Tetraodon; species Tetraodon nigroviridis. Next base: position 365,973 of record CAAE01014768.1, on the reverse strand, counting down.
GCCTCATGCTGGGACGCTACCGCTCAGCTGATGAGCAGTGACTGCTTTCCTCCAGGCAGGATATTTAAAATCAAGGTCAAAGTGCTCAGATTGAGGCCAAATCTGAGCAGAGAATCCTGCGACTTTGATTCTTTTCCTTTGTAGAAAGTTCATGAATGTGTCTGCTGAAGGTAAAGCGTGATTAATTATGCTTCAGTGTTGGTTTTGTGTCGGTCCTTGTAGAGTAGAGAGGCTGTCTGATGTTGTCTGCTAGACCTTGCAGCTGTTGAATTGCCAATCATGATTTCTCTGAACTTTAAACAACAGTTGCCTCTAAACTGCGCTGGAGGGATTATAAACTGCGCTACGCAAACGGACAAACGGACAATGTTTAAATATTAACCTGTTTTTTTTTAATGGCCGTGCTGTTGGTGAGGAACTAGCATGTTTGACCTGGCTGGATGATGTATTACGGCTCCGCAAAAGGGTGGCAAGATAAACACCAGGACATTGCCAAGACGACAGCACAAGGCAGGGGCATCGATCACACCAAGGTTGCCATGACAACCCAACTGAAGCATGGCAACCGTGCCATGCTGCCTCTCAGAGGGCCCACGCAGAATGGGACTGGATTCATCTCTGAGTAATAAAAGGGTGAAACAAGTGTACAAAGTGGGGTTCGAGAGGGTTGTCTGGGGTTTTCTGCTCGCTTGTGCAGAACTTTTATTCCTGTCTTTGGTCTCCGGTCAAAGATGAGATCCAGACTTGTCACCCGTATATGGAAGTGCTTCAAAGATACAACTGTGGAACACGTCACTGCCTCCACAGCAGAATCTGGACAGCATCGACCAGAGCGGGAAAGAGCTCGTCTCTTCTGCCATTTGGAAATGCGTGCGTGTGGTCAGCCCTGTCCAGACAGGACTTTTGATATTTATGGGATAAGGGAATGTGTGACACTTAAGTCATAATAAATGTCTACTGAAGACTAATATTATTACTTTAGATGCTGTACCTGCCATATATTAAACCAAATCAATCTAGTGCTCTGCTCTGACAGAGAAATGAAAGTACTTGGTTTTATTTTTAGTTAAGGTCTCTTTTTATTCCCTGTCGGATGTCCGTGTTGCCAGCTGATCCCACTGATGTGTGAGGAGTGATCATGTGTTGTGGAGCTGGAGGCGTCTGAGCCATTTTTGGGGGGTAAAGCCTGCTGGCGTGTGCCAATCTGGCATTTGCCTCTGCAGGGGCTCACTCGCTTCCTCATCTGTTTTCTTGAAAGCGAGAAAAAGGAAAACTTCCCCCCCAGTGTTTTCTGTCTTCTTTCTTTTCATTTGTCTGCACTGACAGAGAAGTGCGCTCAGGTTGTTGTGGTTCATCTAGCAGTCATTCATCCCAGTTCCCTGAAAAGCTGTTGGATGGCACAGATGAGTTGTTGTGCTGATAATCAGTTCCTTTCACTGCTGCCAGTATTTTGTAATGATAAACATCTTTCACAGCCTCTGTCCGCCTAGTTGGATGGAAATGTAGTGTTCGTAGCTGCATCCTTGTGAGGAGCCACTGATGCTGAACACAAAAAGAAACTGGAAAGTCTGTTGGAATGAGCAGCTATTTGTTGTCCTTGACCAAGAACAAGAAGTCTAGCTGCAAAACGGGTGTAGGAGAAAATATTTTTTAGTGGAGCTAGCGTGTGTGCTCCTACTGCCTAATCCTGCTCATCTGGGGTCAGTAAAGCTGCCTGAGAAAAGCTCGGACTCGGACTTCCCCTGACCTCTCTCTGATTGCAGTGATGACATTTGCGGCCTTTTCTCGTGACCACAAATGTAGCTTCGGCAGTGTAGTAAAGCCTGGAAATATAAATGGATCAACATTCCAGAGAGGCGAGAGTAAAAGTTCCAGGTTGGGCCTTTTCTTTAGTTCAATAACAACAAGTGTCAGTCATGATGAAAAACAGATATATTCAACTGCAGAGGCAATCTCGTTGTTTGGCATAAACGTGTATTCATACGGGCTTTTTAAAAAAGAAATACCCTTTCTGCCTTATTTTTAATGAATTCAGAGCATTAATTCCAGACAGATTGTACATGTAAATTAGTTTATCAGTGAGTGTCAGTAACTCTGTGTGCGTGTGTGTGTGTGTGTGTGTGTGTGTGGATTTGGGGGTGTAACCAACATCTGAGATTAGCAATGGATTTGTGACACAAACTACAGGGATAAGATTTTTGTTGGGGGTTTTCTGGCTTGTTGGTATTTATTTTCCTCGTGCTGTGAGTCTCTGACTACATTAATTCAGCAAAACCATTTTTAACATTTAGAACAGGTGTAACAAGCCTGTTTGTCTAACCAATTTTGCCTGAAATTGTGTCTTATTGGATATCTTGATGAACTCAATCAGGCTGGTTTAGAGCCAATGGAATTAAACTATTGAAGGAGAGCTGCGCTGGTAAATCGACGCATTAAAATCTTTATTTTCAGCCTCTTAATCCCAAAATTGTATTAGCAGAATTCCAGAGATCAGCCTAGATATATTGACTTTCTTTAATTATGCGTTGTGGTTTAGTGTCAGATTATGGGATATAATGTGAAAAATTTGCTGCGTATCACACAAACAAGACAGGTTCATTGTGCCTGTTTTAATTCCTCTGTTTATACTTGTCATTAAGAAAAATACGGTAGAAGTTGCTTCAGGGTAAATACTAATGTTTATGCTAACGTAAATCAATCGTTTGTAACAAAACCGCTTGTGACCTCCAAAGTTGGCCAACATTCAGTGGATTATCAGTTAAAGTTGTCCTTTGACGTTGGCCATTGAAAACCTTTATTTGTTTTATTTGGCTTCATATTTAGGCTCTTATGATATCCTTAGAAAGTTGATTTGATCAAGGCCCCAACAGACCAAAAATCAGATTAAGAGACACTGAAAGGAAGCAGATCTGAAGAATGAACAGTGAACTATTTTACTCTAATCACTCTTGGGCATTTTTATTTCTTAGAAAACACATGGCGGCGCTTTGGTTTGAGACCTTCATTCTGCCTTTTTAAAATGCGTTTAAGGTAGCACTAATTATTTTTCAAGATTATTTTGTCTATTTATTGTCTGAAAAAGATACGTCATTACTGTTCATGGAACACACAATTATTTCCAGAAAAGATACATTTGTTTCAATGTCTTTTTCCTTTATAAGGTCATCATTTGTCAGATTTGACATTTTTAATTTCTGTTATCTGAAAACTCTGGCATTTCAGAACTGTGTTTGATGGATTAAATTAATGCAAAGGTCTTGAAGTGAATTTTACTCATTTACTTCATTTTCTTTTTTTCAGCTGCACTGTTATACTGATTTACATGCATCCTGTAGGATAAATGTAAATCAGTTTAGCTACAGCTGGCTTTTTCTCTCACCGGCTAAATTCCGGGCTCCCCTCAGGACATCTGAAGGGTTTCTCTTGTCGATCAATAATGTTAAGCCTCTGTTCGCTCTGACCACCACTCAGGCTGCGTGTGTTTTTGGCAAAAAGAACCAACACAGCAAAGGGGTCAGGAGAGGGTGAAGAAGAGGGTCAAAAACACTTTTTCTGGTAAATTTGTTTTTGGTTCAACACAGTTCCTTTAATGAGCCTCGACCCCCCCAGAGGCAAACGTGTGTTGAGGAAAGATGAATGAATTTCTGGAATTTTGAATGTTTGCACACTTTGATAGTGATATAGCACATAGAAGAACGTTGACTAGACTCAGCAACCTTTGCCAGTAGGTGGCACAATCCCAAACCTCACTTTAGAGTTTGATTTAAGCACTTTTGTCAGTGATTCCTATGAATCAGTACAATTCCAAAGTGGCTTTTGAGAGCTTTTTATTAGCACATTAAAAAAAAAAAATCATAATCCATCGCTGACAAAAAAGCAACAAATCCTGAAACAAATCTGAGATGTGAGAAAGCAAAGTTGAGAGTCGGCAAACATTTGAGTGGCTTCAGAAGGAAAACAGTAAGATGAAGCAACAAGGCAAAAGCAAAAGGTGAAAACACGCCTGGGACAGGTGGCTGCAGCAGCCTCAGGTAGTGTGCAGATGATGAATTTGCTTATTGGGTCCATGGACCTATGTCCCACATCTGGTCAATAAAAGAATGGAATGTCTTCAGCAGAAGGCAACCAAGGGAAGATAGAGGAACACATGGTTTTGTATTCATGTCCATCGCTACTGGTTTGTTTTATTTCTTGCGATAGTTATCTGCATAAGATCTGTGATCATCTTGCTCAGGGAATTGGTCACCGTAACGCCTCAGGATGTCCTGAAGAGTCGGCATACCTTGTGGCTGGTAGGACATGTGAGGTTCCTCCTGGCCACTCTGATAGGGTTCTGCCTCATACTGGTCCTGCTCCTGTTGTTCTATCTTTTCTGGCGCCCCCTGCATGTGGTCCTCTTCAGCCTGATGCTCAGTTTTGGCTTGCTCAGGCTCATAGCGGCGCAGGCGGCAGTCTGGGTCGTATTCAGGGTCGCAGTGTGGGTTGGTAGGCTCCAGGACGCCATTGCGGGTGCCATCTGCATTCAGGTGGGGCTCGTAGGCTTCAGCAGGGTAGGGGATGCGGCGGTGAACTCCAGAACGTGGCTCAGTGGGCTTGACGGGGTAGCACTCACGGTCATACCCAATGAAGCAGTCATAGCCTTCCTTGGTTTTACCTGGAGGGCCCAGAGGGTGGTGGGCCTCCTGTGCAGACTCTTCGTAATTTGGACTGGAAAAGGGGTTCTGCTGCCAAGGGGTGGAAGGACGCTGACGATGCAAGGCACCTGCTGCTTCTCGGATAGCAGAGAAAGGATCATTGGGGTTGGACTCTGGAGCTCCCTCCATACTCGGAGCAGAAGGATCATTCCCCTGAGCTTGAGCCATTAATCGACGCAGAATGGCATATGGGTCCGAAGCACTAGCCTGGTGGTACATGGTGTAAGGATCATTAGCTGGAACAGAATCTGAAGCACTAGCCTGGCGATACATGGCATAGTGATCATTAGCATTAGCAGAACCTGCAGCACTAGCCTGGCGATACATGGCATAGGGGTCATTAGCTGGAGCAGAATCTGGAGCACTTGCCCGGCGATACATGGCATAGGGATCATTAGCATTAGCAAAACCTGAAGCACTAGCCTGGCGATACATGGCATAGGGGTCATTAGCTGGGGAATCAGAAGTGCTAGCCTGGCGGTACATGGCGTACGGATCAGCTATCCTGTTTGCATTAGCAAAAGCATCTCGAAACATAGCATAGGGGTCATTGTGCTGCTCGGCTGCTGAAGGGGCAACGCGAAGGGCGGCAGCCTCATCACTCTCCTTGTTTTTGTACGATTCTGGGGGAGTGGCAAATTTGGTGGCAGTGAGGGGGTTACAGCCGTCCTCAAAAATAGGGTTGCAGGATCCAGGGCCAGCTGGGGCAGCGGGGTTGGGAGCACGCGGCGCCTACAGAAACATAAGAAATCAAGTGATGAATGAAGCAGCGTTGGCTAAACATGAAACAAATGTATGTTAAATATCAGCAATAGTAGTATTTGATGAGGCATACCACAAGGGAAGCAGCGTAGGCGCATAGTGGGTCCCGGATTGGATCACAGTTGGGGTACTGCAGATACAGACTAGAGGGGGCTTTCTGCACCAGTTGGAGTTTACATTCAGGGTCTTTCTTCGGGTCACATCCGAGGTGAGCGTAGGAAGGCAGAGACCCAGCAGACGGTTTATAACCATAAGCTGCTCTCAGATGATACTGCAGGCACTCCACATCATCTGCAGCACAGATGCGCAGCAGCTCGGCCTTTTGCTCCTGGAGGACACAAAACGCAGCTTTGGGTGACTTTCAGACCCATCGTCCAAACATCCCAGTATGTTGTGTACAAGCAATATTGGGGTTACAGGTTAGGGTCAAAGCATACCTTTGAAAGGAAAGGCACAGCGGATGGCGAATAGTAGAAGTACCCAGACTGAGGGGCAGGGGCCTTTTTTACTGGTGCTGGGGCAGGAACAGCCGTAGCAACTGGGAGAACCAGGGGCAAGTAAGGGCTCTTGCCTTGGACCAAAGCAGCATACAGACAGTAGGCATCTTTAGTTGGGTCACAGGTTTTTACTGGAGCAGGCTTGGGAGGCTCAGGCTTTTTTTGGGGCCTGGTGGTGTAGGAAGCAACACAGTTGGGGTCCTCTGAATCTGCACAGGACTTGTAGATGTCCCCTAGGTGGCGCAAGTATGCCTTGTAGGAGCGGTGTGCTTCAACACGGTTCTTGTTCTGAAGGTAGGCAAGGTAGATGCGGTCCATCTCTTCAACCTGGAAGTTAACACATTTATCTTAAGGGTGTTGTTTTAATAAGATCATTTAGGCACAGCTGTAGTATTTTGTGGGTGGGATGTTAGTTCCTCAGCTCCACCCCCTGGGTTTCTACTGTGGAGCAGCTACTTTGGTTTGAGGTTTGAATCGACTGTATTTGCAGCCGCGTTCCTACTTACTGCTTCCTGATTGCCGTTGTCGGTGAAATACTTGTACCAGGCCCAGAAGTCAGAGTGCTGCTTGTACCAGCTGATGTTCCTGCGGTTTCGGATCAGCCGTCTGTGGGTCTCCGCTGCGGCCGACCTCTCGCGGATGCTTTCACCAGCTTAAGGCCAAGAACAGAGAAATGTCACGGCTAACTGTGGTGAACACGACGGTGTCATAACGACCTTTTCATGTTGATGAGAAAAAAAAAGACCTCATTCTCTGCTTTAAAACATTGACCTTACCTTTGCCTAATTGCTACATTACTGTGTTGCGGTGGACAGATGAAAATAATACTTACCGTCTCTTTTTTTCCTCTGGGTAATTGGTCCAGCAGACAAGAATGCTGAGAAAGTAGAAAAGGCCACATTTGTAATCAGCTTCCAGACTTTTGACCTCATCAAACATACTTTAACCTCCTCATGGTGGCTCTCAGGGTGTTCCAGAAAAGGTCGCCTAACTGAACAACTCTATTATCTGGCTACAACCTTAAACGTCCGGACTGGACTTCTCTGGAAAACCCATTTTGTTTTCCGTTGCTATGGGCCCGTAGCTTCTTGTTACACGTCACATGCTCATTAGCGTCTGACATTAATGTGATCCTAAATTTACAGGATCACAAAGCGTCAATAAAATGTTTGAAATTATGGCCATACGTTAGGAATGTATGGCCCATTAAGTCAAACTGGGATATTACCCGTTTGAAGTGCTTTGTAGATTTTATTGGCTAGCCCGTAACGCTGAGCATCACGCTGCGCTTTCAGAGCGCAACCAACGCTAATGTGTACACGTATTCGGGCGCTATTTGACCCCAGCTCCCGCTGCCTTTCATCTCTGTGGGGAAAGGGTGTTACAGAAGGAGATGAGAAGAGGAGAAACAGATGACAGGTTTAAAAGGGAGGGTTCCGGGGGGGAAAGGGTGACAGTAAAAAAAATAAAAAAAAGAAAAAAAAAAAAAAAAATAAAAATAAAGAATATTATTAAAGTTTATTAGAATAAAATATTTATTAGAATTATAATATAAGAAAATTAGGTAGATATGGAAGTAATTTTTGTTGTTTTTTTTGTATAAAAAAACCACCACCACCCCCCCGCAGGAGGAGAAGGAGGGTCGGCTACATCATACTGTCTCAGTGTATCCGCTCTGCTGTTTTTACGAGCCTGTAAAAGAAGCTGGCGGGAACATCTGGAAACATCCCTGCTGTTGGTTAGGAGGGCTTACGGGTACTCATTTCTAACAGGAGCAGAAATGATAGCGAGTCTGACCTCGCCCACTTTTTAACGATTTTAGCCATCACGCAGAGCTCAGAGACTGCTGACTGGAATCATCCTCCTCGTCACTGTAGAGGGACTTTCTCCATTTTGGCCATGACCCCAACAGGCAGGTGTTGGGAAGGACAGAATCTTTACACTTGTATTCTCATTCCTCATGGAGAGCCTTGCCGTGATGATCATAACTGAAGTTTGGAGGCGGACCAGGAGGTTTGTGAGGGTTCAGTGTGGCACTGCTTCCTTTCTTTGGCAAATCTGTTCATTTAGGAGTTACACCAGGAGTGATACAGACCTTAAAATGTCAAAACGACTTAACATCATTTTGAATTACACACACACGCGCACACACACGATTTGTTTATGTTGGCTGCAAGAAACAGCAGGGAGTCTGGCCTCAGGCTCAACTTTAGTGATGGGGTATTTTTACTGTGCTGGAGTGTTTTTCGACTACTGCGTTTATGGTCCTGATCAGAAGTTTAACATCTGCTGGGCATGGCGTTTAAGCCTTTGAAATGCTAAACATCCCCCAATGACCCCCAGTTAGACGGCATCATGACTGGACTCACCGGGCAGTAGCATCGTCACCAGCAGCGCCGCCACGAGCACGCCGGAGAATCGGGTTGGCGTGCCTCCTCGCAGCCATGGTTTCACCTTGATTTCCTGTCACAGAAAAGCAAACACAGCAATCAAAAGTCAGGAGCTGGCGTTAGAGTTCCAGTCACGCCTGCAGGCAGCTGGAGGAGCTGCTGAAATCGAACTTTGATCCGGACAAACGTGTCTCTGCGAGGACCCCGGCTGGGCCGCCGATCCTCCGACACGAGCAGGTGTTCAAGGAGGAGACGTGACCCTGGAGCTGGAACCCTGGGAAGCCCCTGAAGTACGGACACAGACCCTCTTACCTGTCCTTCTCCGTCTGCAGATCCAGATGCGAGCCCAGTCCCTGCTGCCCTTCTGACTGACTGCCCTGCCGGGGGGATCGGGCGTGGGTTTTAAACCACACACGTGCGCTGGGCGTTCATTAACAGCCCTGCTGAAAAACATAAACAGCACCCGTCCAAGGAGGGGAGGCTGGGGGTCGGGACGAGGCACCTGAGTGGTCCAGTCCTCAGAGTCTCAGCCAATCAGAGCAGCTGTCATTATTGTTGGAGTCTTGTGGGCTGGTGGGCTGGTGGGGTGGTGGGTGTCCTACCAGTAACCAGCAGTTCTCCTACTGGCCCCACAGAAACCCAACGAAGACTTTCTTCACTTTTTGATCTTAATCTTTTTTACCTTCGTCCTTTCATCCTTCTGTTGTTCCCCCAAGTCTTGCCCCACCCTAAGGTGAGGCCTCAGCAAGCATCCAATCCTCAGGCGTTAGCCTTTCAGATGAACGTTTAAAATTCTAGCGTAAAACCAGTAACTGACTGGGTACTTAGGATGGTTTACCTGAACCGTCTGATGCAAGTCCAGATTTTGGTTTTGACGTCAACGCTAATCTTTTTGAAATATTGACACAAACGGGCAGCGTTTTCTGTGGATGGAGAGATGAGATGGAGAGATGAGACGTTTTTAAGTGTCTTTTCTGTTCATTTTCCTGCTGTAACGAAACGTCAGGCTCAGTGACAGATGCACTGAGTTTAAGCTAGCTCTGCAGTAGCAGGGTCCAAAAAACAAGCAGGAAAACATCAGGAAACAATAAAGGAGAACAGAGGTGCCACATCGGCATCTTTCAGAGAGCTGAAGCACCCACCCTCTGACACCCCAACCACACACACACACACACACACACACTCAGAAACAGCTGGTCTGCACAAGAAGAATTTGTTACACTCCAGTTTCCTCCTCAGTTTAATTGTGCTCAGGCATGTTGTAGGACACACATACTCTGATTTTTACGGGTTTCTGTAAAAGTGTGTGTGTGTGCGGTGTATGCGTGATCGGGAGATCTGACCTGTGATCATCTTTTATTGGACATCCTTGTCTTATGCACTGCGTTCTCAGGGGAGAATTTAATTGGCATTTGCAGTAAAAATGCTTAATAGTTTGGAAAATGGATCCCAGTGGTTAATATTCTTGTTTTGTCTTGATGGGTTTTTCTCTCTTGCAAGTGAAGCTGTTGGACATGACGGTTCAGTTTGCTGCAGGTCAGCTGGGCCTGCGTTGGAGGGGGGTGCTAGCTGCGTTAGCATCCAGGTAGCATCGTCAGCGCTGAATTCAAACAGCAGGTCTGACAGATCTGAGCTGTGCCGGTGAACACACACGGCTGTCCGTGAGTGCAGCGTTGAGGGCGTGACCAACGAGTCTGAAAGTGATCATTTTTCCTGGAAGGCTCCTTTTTCACCATCTCCGTTTTACAGCTGCCACCTAAATAAAACGCTTCATTTGCTCTGTCATTTTTTTTTTTTACCATTTCCACATTTTTCAGCTCTGGTCAGGTCCCATCGTGTCCTAACTGCTCGTGTTCGCGCCGTATCTCGTATGTAATTAACGTTTGTTAACAGGTGTTTGGCAGAGCTTGCGAACCTGCAATCCTGCTCAGGAGCAGATTCAAACACGACAGCGGCAAAACCATAGTCATAATTTTCTCTACAGCTGGAATGTGAGGGATTCTCAGAATCTACACACACCTGGTTTACCTGACAGGTCTTTCTTCCTTTTTGGTAAAAAGAAGCCTTTCCAGCACACGGCGG
>CAAE01014768.1:317459-354866 GCA_000180735.1 Tetraodon nigroviridis | reverse complement strand
GTCAATTTAAACTCTCTTCACACTCTTATTTAACTACATTGGCACTTGCTTTATGTCCCACAAACTTCTACATTATGGATTAATGGTCTTAAAGTCCGAATCCATCATAGAAAATGACTAGCTAACAGGAGACAGCTGTGCCCCCTGGCTACCATAACTCTGCAGCATCAAACAACACAGTGGAGGGTGAAGGAGCCATGTCCTTTTAATATGTAAAAGCTACTTTCTGGACTTCACGCGTGTGAGGGAGTCACATTAAAGGTCGAAGGAATCAAAGAGCCGTCGGTACCAGTCTGAGCTCACCCCTGCTGTCTTTAACTGACCTGCGCTCTTCAATGATTCCAGTGTAACCAACAGCCTGCTGCCAAAGAGCGCCATTACTGTCAGACGGAGGATCGTGGGTGCACGAAAACCATGAGGGGGATTCGTGCTGCATGTCAGAGTAACGGGGACAATAAAGTAGCAGCAGGTTCATTAGCATGAGGAGCTGAGGGAGGTGCCAAAGACGAGGCGCTGTACACCAGCCAAGTGAGCCAAAGGGTGTGTGTGTTTAAAGCAGCTAACTGGCGAGGTTTCCCGCTGGCTTTCAGTCTGACAGCAGCTATAAACCTACTTTACCATCCTCCTCTCCACTCTTTTAACAATCAGCTCTTTTTTTCTAGGTCATGTGCTGCTGCAAGAAATTGTTTTTGCCCACAGTCGAAGCTGCGAGACAGAAAACAGATTAGCCTAATGCTTGTCTGTGTGTGTGTGTGTGTGTGTGTGTGTGTGTGTGTGTGGTATTTTCATTCACACTTGGGGTGTCTGTTCAGCCAGTTGTTTTTGTACCCCCATTACTTTATTATCATCAAAACATACTAGTTAACCAAATGAACTAATACATTTGTTACACTCCGTTAAATCCAGAGTTGCCTCAAATCTGCTGAAAATGGATTATTTTTTAAGTCACCCACAGGCACACTAATAGGACAGTGTCAGATAATGTCTATCTTGGTGGAGTTTAACCATGAAGGTGGTTTCCGGAGGAGGCGGAAGCAGGCTGTTTACCGTTGAAGAAGTCCGAGTGAACCGCTTTTTCGTTGGCCGCCAGGTCCATCAGAAGGCCGCTGCTGCCCCCTGCCTGCGACACACGGCGGTGCAGGCATCTTAGCGGAATTATCCCCCATGAACGTTTCACAAGGTTAAACTTTATTAAGAACAGGATTGGGTATATATTGTACCCATAATATATATGGGTATATATTGTGGATAAAAGCCACAATATAATATACAATCATCATCATAATCCGGCAGGATGCGAAACAATACTACTGGAAAGGTGGCAGAAAAAGAACTTAGGAGCGGTTTTTAAAAAACCTTTACCTTAAACCTGACGAAAGTTTCACAATGGCTGGATTTCGATTTAGCAAATGAACCTTGCTGACGCCGACTGATCGGAACCGATTTATTTAGCACAGCCAGTTTGTTTTGAGTATTAAAAGCTAATATTTCCCACCTCATCCAGATCTACGTACGGTCCAGCACCTTCTGGGAACATCTCGTCCACCGCTGGTTTCATTGTCACTTGTTTGGAATCACTTCGTCCTAATAAAAGGATTTTATTGTTTTTATTATTGTTGTTGTTGTTGTTAGCAGCTCTGCCAGCTCCTTGGCCGGCCGATCAGTACGGGGCCGTTTTACTTCCGTCTACGTCATCACGCAAGCGCGTGCTCTGTGGGCGCTCGCCAATCACGTGTTTAAACCAGCGTGTAATGGCGGCGCGGTGTCGGGTGGGGTCGCTGTAACACCGCGTGTTTAAAACCCAAGGTCGCTTCTGCGGCACAGATGTCGAACACGTGGGAGGGCTTTGCTTTGATCACCTGCCAGAAAACGTCATTATTTACAGTTTCTTTTCATTTTAAAGCGACATACTGTAGAACTGATTTTGCCACCCCCGAGTCTGGCAGTTTGTTCCAGGCTGCAGGCGACTCTTTGGCGTCAGTGCTCGCCCTAAACTCGAGATAACCTTTCTAAATATGAACTGCTGTTGGACGGATCCTGTAAACCCCAATGAAAGCTGCAGATGGCGGTTTGAGCTAAACTATGCTGTGATACCTTTTATTCTCGCTATAACCGTGCCAAAGCGTTGCCTGTCGGTCAGGGTGGCCTGTGACACTTCCAAAGTAGCCGCAGCACAAAAACTACATTCCAAACTCGAGGTTCTGACTTAAATTCAGACATTTTTGATGCAGTCAGTGAAAATATTATTTGATTTAAGGGCAGATCTTCCTAGATTCTGGAAACGCTGGAATCCCGAGCACAACTTTGCTACAATCTCGTACAGTTGTTGTCTTGTGAAGAACGGGAGCGAACATTTTAATCCCTTAATGTCCGTTCATCCGGTGAAGGTTGCTGTCTGTGTAGATTATCATCACCCTCACATCAGCAACTGTTGCTGAGTGACAAATCTGCATTCCTCGGCTCCTTCGCCCCACAATCACTCCATCACCATTCTGCTGCTGCCAGCACATTCATTCTCCCCGCACATAACGTGATCCACGGGGGATAGCGGCACTGCGGCGCTCACCCGGCAAGAGTGAGTTTGAAGCCGCCTCTGTGAAGTGAAATGTTAATTTTGTGTACCAGGCAGGGAGTAATTAGTTTGATTATGCAGCTGACAGTAAAATAACAGCCGTTGTGAACCCAGGACAGAGGAGATCCTGCAAGATTGTCGCTGCACAGGTGCTGGGATTGGCCCTGGCACGGCGCTACCTTCACTGGCCATGGGAAATACCGGGTTCCAGGGCATAGACAGCAAGCATGGGAGCCGATCAGCTGGGATGTAGAGGGGCTATGGTGATGGGAACTGATTTTCCTTCAGAAATTCACTGGGATTTAGCAGTTTTCCTAAAAAGATGGGCGTGTTTACGGCGCTCGCCGCCACTGTAAAACAGTGTTTTATAGATATATCAACAATAAGACACCTCATGAATGGGGCTGTAGGAAATGTGTTTTAGGGCTTGTATGTTCACTCACAGTAATTGTTTGTTTTTTTTTTAATTTAGATTTGATTGCAGTTCAGCAAAGTTGACAGTTATGACTTACCTCATTCACAGTGACGTTTTCAGTGCAGACTTCTTAAAAGTATTCAGAAACCTCCTTTTTAAAGTAAAAACGGTAATCAGTGTAAATGGAAATCTTTGCGTGGGGTGAAACAGATGTGACGTGCGCGGGCCTGCCGTGGGCGCCTCGCGCACGCGTGTCGCAAAACGCGTCACTCGACGACGAGACCGCAAACTGACGCGATGCCGGCGTTTCCGGAGAGCGCGTGAAGGCATCGCGAGAGAGGGAGGAGAGGGAGAGCTGTTCCTCCTCTGTCGTGTCATCGAGAAAAAGAGGAAGGAATATGGTTTCATCCGACGCTCCTCCCGTCTCTGTAGCGGATCTGTGAGTGCGAGCAGGAGGCTGGAGCTCGGTTCCGCAGAACCCCGTCTCTCTACCTGGACCCACGGCCGCCTTCCTCCGTCCGCCCCCAGCCTGCAGGAGCGCCGCCAGCACACCGGGACACCTAAATGGGTGAGACGCGGGGCTTTTGTTGGGCTTTTAGAATCCATGATTGTGAATTTGAACGGCGACCTCAAACATCCCCCCCGGCGCCTCTGCGCATCTGGATGGGCCGGAATCAACGCCCGCTCCAGATGCGCGCTGGGCTCGGGCGCCTCTCGCCCTGCTCCCCGCCTCATCTGCCCTCACGCCGCCGAGCTGTGTTGGCAGGGACCCCCTTTCGCGTTTCACGGCGCTTCCTCTTCTGCTGTGCGTGGGTATGCGGCGCGGCCGTGCACGGATGCGATTTCAGGAACAGGCAGCGCGTCGCGTTGATGAGTTGCAGATGTTGACACGTTTGCAGCCACTCCGGATATCTTTGCGTTGCACCGTGAATGTGTTCTGCTCGGATCGGGGGCCGGATTCGCAGAGGAGATGCCTTCAGGTGCTCCTTCCTGGCGTCCTCTCAGCTGTGGTGGGTCCAGAGCGCTGTGGCTCTGGACCGGCAGCGTCTGCTGGACCTGGACCTGAACCTGGACCCGAACACACTCATTACTCATTCATAGACGGAGTCCCAGTCACCTTTCTCAGGTTCCACTCAAACTTTTGTGTCCCCCTCAAACTGCACCTCTCGTGTGACCCCAGTGACCTCTCAGGGCCAACAGGCACATCCCCAACGCAGACCGACCCAGTTCCAGGACTCCTGGACCAGTCCCGAGGCGTCTAATGGCAACGGCAACAATATGATGTTGGACAAGCATGGTTCCTGCAGATGTCAACGAGAACCAGGCGTCCCACTGGACCCAGTCTCTCTAAACGGAAGCCAATGTTTAACTTTGATTTGTTTAATGAATCAACCTTCCTTTTAATTTACCTGTGTGTGTGTGTGTGTGTGTGTGTGTGTGTGTGTGTGTGTGTGTGAGTGTGTGTGTAATAGAAAGCATCGACCAGGAACTGAAAAACTGTCCCTCTCTCTGCTCAGCGGTGTGTTTACTCTGAGACGTGTCATTGAAAAACCAGAAACTGGACGCGGGTTTTTGACTGCTTCCTGGTGGAATCACAGGAATTTTCCTTTAGTCTGGGAGAGAGTGGCGTCCACTCCGAGTGGGTGTCCAGTGTGGACGTTCTGGCAGGCAGCTGTTTCTGACATCATCAGCGCCGAAACATATCTGCAGCAAAAACGCAGATCTGTGGTTTTCAGCAGCCTCTCCTTATCTAAACTGAGCGCAGCTGTTCACAGGATGCTCGGTTCCTGTCCGTGTGTGTGTGTTTTTTTAAGTGTGTGAGAGAGAGGGTTGTGTTTTGTGTCTAGCCTTTCCAAAAATTCCATCCCCTACCATGTCGTTCATACCCAGCCATCAATGCGTCTTAAGATGTCTTAAGACACATATCTTGAGATGTCCTGGCCAGCCAAGACGTGTCGATAA
Source organism: Tetraodon nigroviridis (assembly GCA_000180735.1). NCBI lineage: Eukaryota > Metazoa > Chordata > Actinopteri > Tetraodontiformes > Tetraodontidae > Tetraodon > Tetraodon nigroviridis. Next base: position 349,917 of record CAAE01014768.1, on the reverse strand, counting down.
GACGCATCTATAGACACGTCTTGAGACACGTCCATAGATGCATGTTGAAGATATGAAGATATCTCAAGATGTTTTAAAGTATCACGTTTTTTTTTCCTGTTTTCATATTTTTTTAGTTAACCCTTCATTATTAATATAAAAAAGAATGACAAACCGTATGAAATACTAAGCATTTATTAATAATACACAGTATGTACAAAATAAATATGTTCATAAAATTATTACATTCAGGTACTGTCCCAATAATTCCATCCCCTATATCTTAAAACCACATTGGGCACATAAAAGACTCATTTTGCATTTGTCCTCTTTTATTCAGACACAACAACAACATGTGTATTTTCCACTGGTGTCAGTCCTGGGCTATATTAACACAAAGTGGTTTACACAATTTCCTCCATTCTCACAGAGAAGCTAGCAGAGGCTAAATATGACGTGTCGTCAGTTTACTTTAGGTCCATTGTAGTCATTTGACTAAAAAGAGGCTCTGAATTTCTGCGCTCATGTTAATTACTTGATTTATTTAAAGATTTTGTTTCTAGTAGCATTTAAGGATTGTTTACTCTGTAGGATTTTCGGGTATCATTGGTTCCGTGGACTCTAGATGATTTTTTTGTCAACTATTTTTCTGTCCACTGGTGGCAGTGGACTTCGTCCCGATCCTTCAGTGTTTATTTGGTTCCAGAAAGCCTTTGTGGTGGAGGAACAAGAGGGTGTTGGTGATGCTTTGAAGCCTGTCAGGGAATCTTCTCTGTGTTGTGACAGAAAGACGGTCCCGACAAACAGGACCAGCAGATTTTCTGGAAAAACAAACATTATGCATTTAGCTGTGGGTTGCAACAATTTTCTTGAGTAAAACTATTTAACACGATAGCATTAAACATTATGTTTTAGGATCTTTGAACTACTTTAGCTAAGATGGTTTCCCATTGTGGTGACTTTCATTGCTTGCTTCGTTCCCAAAGGTTGGGTTGGTCTCCACAAATAAGCCAACTTTGATAGCTCTCATATCAAATCCGAGAATGAGATATGACATTTTATAACACTTGAATTTATTAAAACTGTTTATTATATAGGGGATATTCCACACATTGATAACATACTGTTGTGGGGACGGTGTAACACTGGTGGTTTATGCATCTCTCCAGGCCTCTAGAAAGAGGGTCGTCACTGATGGCGTTGACAGGCTTTCTCCTCATCTAAACCTAGGAAATAACGGCAGATAATGCAAAGAATGCTTCCATACAAGAAATAATTCATAAAATAATGAAAGACATTTATGTTATTTACACTAAATTAATCCAATTTGTAATGAATTAATGACACAGGCAGTAATTCTATTCAAAAGTAACTGGACTTTAATGGATATCGCCGTCTCTCTGGCTGCAGGACTCCGCTGTCAGTTTGCTTCTTTTCCAAGCTCCGCTGTCAGGTCGTACGGCCTCAGAACTAAATAAGATAAACAAAACTTACCTTCAACATCTTCTCTGACTCTTAGCGGATGACGGTTGTCCTTTTCTGAGCGATTTTGCAACATTTATGCGACCGAAATGGACAAATCCGACTATCTGTCTAACTGCGTGTGTGACTGTCGTGGGCTGAGGTGGCGCGCGCCGTCGGTCACAGACGTGTTGTACACGGACTAAGCTGGCGGATGAATGTGTGAATAACAGAGATGCTCTGGAGGAGACCTGGAACCTTCTGGAAGAGCAACAGTGGTCAACAATCACCTGGATGAACGGGAACCTGCTCCTACACTGTCTAAATGACTGCTTATTATTGTTTTCATTGAGGTTTTACTGTTGTTCTGTATTTAAAATTGAATAGAATTCCATTTAGTTGTTGTTTGTTTTAATCCTATTAATCCCATTAGGCATTGCTCTGAAAGAAATGTAAAAAAAATGCTGGCTAAATATAAAATAATAATAATAATTATCATTTAACACTCAAATCATGTAATACTCCAGTTGAAACAAAATACTTGACAGTGTCTTTGACACACATGTACCATGTCTGAAGTCACGTAAAGATGTGAATGTCTTCAGACAAAGTAAAAATGTCTTAAGACATCTTAAGACACTCAAAGTCTTCATTAAGACACTCAGTGTCTTCAAGACACAGAAACCTGTTTGAGCGTTATTCCGTTTTCTGCTTTGGCGTCTTCAAATGTTTGTCTTAGGATGTCCTAAGACATCTTGATTTACAAAAATGTCCTAAGACGTCTTGATTTCAGTTATTAAGACGTCTTAAGATGCCTTGAGACACCTTGGTGGCTGGGTGTGTTGCTAATAACCAAGCTAATATTTAGCACAAGTGTTTGAGGCTACCTCTGGTCATCTGCTCCCACTCATGCACTTCTTCGTTCTGAGAGGTTAGGGTTGTCCCCTCCAGCCCTGTCCCAGGCTCAGGTTCCTCTCTTCCTCCCCTCCTTCTCATCCATCGGAGCTCCTCTCCGTGGGCTCTTTTTTGACGTTGACTCTCTGTAACATCCAGCTATTCTCAAGGTGAAACGCATGGGTGCTGCCGTCCTCCTCACCAGGGCAGTGACGCTGATGGAGGTGGGCGGAGGTTGTCCCACCTCTTCGAGAGCTTCTCCTTCACCGACGCACCTTTTACACATCGCTGTCTGGTCTTCTCCTTCCTCAGTCTGGGTCCTGGGTCAACTCTGACTTCTCCATCACTGACTGGTGTCTGCTAGCATGCTGGTGGTATGCGTGCACGGATGTTTTGAGGAGGAAGTCACTGTGTCTGAGTCATATCGGCCCCTGTTGTTTCCATGGTTACCTCACCCACCAGTCCCCCCCCCCCCACTTTCACACAGCCCTTTTTAGCTGCACACAGTTGAGACAAGGATCAGGCCTCAGCTGACGCGTGTGTGTTTACGTGTGTGTGTTTGGGATTAGGGGAACCCTGTATGTGATGGTTTTACACGTATGATTAGGCGCTGGGGCGGTCACGAGGAGTGACTGGCGAGGGCGTGGCCTTTAGCTTGAGCGGATTTGCAGAAGTTTGGTGAAGCCATTGCTGGTACAACTTCAGAGACTCCCGCAACTTGACTCGCAGTTGCTGCTAAAAACTCATCTCCTCTTCCCTCACCTTTTTATCTCCTCTTTTTAGATATCTTCTCTTGTCTTCCGCCACCTCCCTCCACGGGTGCAGTAAAGTTACTGACTGAAATCAAGTTTGCTTTTCAGGTTTTCAGGTTTTTGCAGGAAAAATGCGATCACACACACACACACACACACACACACACACACGCACACATACGAAGGTGATTCTGATCCAAGTGGAAGGTTGCTTTTGCAAGCATCTGAAGCGTTTCTCAGGCAGGCTAGGCTGTCATATGACCAACCTAAACAATAACCGCTATTGTTGTCAATCAACAAGAATATCTGAGTTCAGTTAGCAAACTGTTAGCATGTCGAGCAGAGAAGCTTAGCTTTTCCTTTTCTTGTCTTCTCCTCTTTGGACAGCGCCCTCGGCTCTCCTCGACCAGCTAGCCAAAACACGTGACGGTTTCTGCTGAAGTGAACCAGGGCTGACTCTCTGTTAGCACATCCAAAACTGACTTTATCTCTGCTCCCTCACCCACGGGCCACCCTCGCTGCCTTCCTTCAGGTTTTTGCGAAACAGGAAGTGCATCGTCACATTAGCAGGAAGAGCCTTGACCATGGCTGTGACTGTGCTGTGTTCACCAGAGGAGTGGAGCATCTGAGAACGCTAACCTGTTAGAGAGTGGACCTCAGCAGCCGGTCGTGACCGTGTGCTCTTGGAAAAAGGGCAACACAGTCGTCAGCTTTAATCCAGTTTGAGCAAAGACCAAATTAAAATGAGGACGCAAAACCAAGCAGAGGGAGATGACACGTTGGCTGCTGCGTGTGGTTGTTTAACAGGACCAGCGATGAACTGGGACCAATAAAGTGTCAAATGTCACACATCTGAGCGCCTCAGTACCAAATGATGTGTTTTCTGCTTGTCCCCCAGTGGAGGCCGTGGTGGAGTTCGACTATGAGGCTCAACAGGACGATGAGCTGAGCCTGACGGTGGGGGACATCATCGTGAACATACGGCGGGATGACGGAGGATGGTGGGAGGGTGAACTGGGCGGACGCAGGGGCTTCTTCCCAGACAACTTTGTCAGGGTGAGTAATGGCGGCTCACAGTTCCTCCTACACATTAGCCAACTTTGGGAACGATCAAAGCAGCCTGTGGGGGGGACATGGATGGTTCTATGAGCGCTTGTCTGTGTTCTTCTGGCATACTGTCTGAGCTCTGTCATCAGTCAGAGCTCAAGTTCCAGTTCTCTGTGTGTAAACGGATGAGTGCGCCACCCATCTGATGGAGGACGTATCAGGCGTGACCGTGGTGAGCTGTCCCACCAAGTTTGGCACCTCTGACAGCAGCAACAACGGCCGAAAGTTCCTACTTACAGGCACCGCCCTCCAAGTACCCACTCCAGAAGTGTGACTAGAAGTTTGGTTTTTTTAGTTTTAATTGGGTATTGTGGTTTTCTCCCACAAGCCAAAGGTAGTAAACACGGGAGAGTGGAGAGGGAAAAACAGGCCTTTCTTTGTGAGTGTGTGAGTGAAAAGAACAGACCAAAGACTGATGAACATCCTGGTAAAAGCTGTGTTTGTAGTTGTAAGTGGGAGGAAGTTTTTTGTTCACTGGACTACCAGGAGGAAGTTAAATAATGTCACAAATCGCAACCGCGAGGAGCGCGCTCGTCGCCAGGCCGCTGAAAGAGGCCGTCTGTTGGTCAGATGGGTGGCCGGGCTTTATTTGTGCTGACTGAATATCAGAGCTCTCATTCACCGTCTGCCAGCCAAACAATGGGGATGTGAAGCCTTACTGACACCGTGTGTGTGTGTGTGTATGTGTGTGTGTAATGTGATGTCTGTGAGTAATTCAGTAATACCAGGCTGGTCTGTCACAAGACCGAAGTTATGGGAATCAGTGACGCTAAGCTTACCAATGCTGAGTGTGTGTGTGTGTGTGTGTGTGTGTGTGTGTGTGTGTGTGTGTGTGTGTGTGTGTGTGAGAATGCAAAAGTTAAAAGCTGTCAGGAACTGATGGTGTGTTGTAGTCGGTTGCGGCTGATGCATGAAGTGAAAGTCACTTTTTTTTAGCAAAACCAGTCAGGTGACGTGTGATTTAGGTGGCTAACAATGTTCCAGTCCTGAGGTTTGTCTGAATGGGCAGACGTCATGAGACTGCTCTGTGTGACTCTGAGTGTTAATCCAGGTTCCTTTTGAAGCCTGGGTTGTTGTTCACTGTGAAATCAGTGTGTAACTCGAATTTCTCTTTTTCGGCCTTTTTGTAATTTGGTACTTGGAAGTTGCTGTACTTTTTGACATTTGTAAAAAGATGCTGAAACATTTTTCAGATAAGTGCTTAGTAGGCTAACACATTCCTCTTATGGTGTCAAGCTCAAAATAACTGTTGTTGAGTCGTTTCCCTCCTTCGAGTGTGTTTTTCAGTGTGTACCAACACTCCCTCCGTCTCCCTGATTTCCTCCTGTTCAAAGCACGTTTTTCTGAATCCTTTGTCAGGGTTACGGCTGCACACTAATGTCAGGGTTCCTTTAGTCCTTCTCTGTTCTTTAGTTTTGAGTTTTTCAATGCTAATGTGCAAACGTGCTAATCTTGTTAGCATCTAGGCTGCACTCGTCTGACCTGTCTGCGACGGCAAGGACAGGTCAGAGCTCTGCATTTGCAGGGACGCAACAAAAACAACGTTTAGCAGGACAGCCTGTAGCGCATCCTGGCTGCCGCACGGCGTGCACGCCGCAGGTGCTTCCTGCTTGAATATGACGAATCATGTTGTCTTCCGCCCTTTTCAGCCGTGTTTCCTCTTAATCCTGGGTTACCTCCACATCCTCACTGACACACACACACACACACACACACACACACACACACAAAAGGCCTCCAGAAACGGGAGCGTTCTCCATGATTTGTTTTGCATAAACTTGCAGTGGTTACATGCGAATATGTTAATTATTTAAAGCGAGCGGCCTTGACTGATAACAGCTGGGCTGCAGAATGTTCCACAAGCTTCCCCTCAAGCACAGAGCCATTAAACATCAACTCTGCTCCACCACTCAGGAAAAAAACAAGCTGCTGCGGGTGTTTCTGTTTCCATGATGGGCTCTTTTACCCAGTCAGGGTCTGCTTGAGTGTGTGAACGCACCAGCGTGTCTGTTTGCACTCACAGCTGCAGCATCTGCACTCTGCACAATCCATTTGTACATGAATGCAGCGTTGGCAGACGAGTCGGACGATCAGATTTCCCAAAACAGGACAGGATTCTCAAACCTGCTCATAGTTTAGCCCATCACGGGGGGCTTTGTTTCACTTTTGTTTTCTCCGGCCTGTATGCTTCCTTGAACCACAGGCCAGAGCTTAGCAAACCGTTGCGCCCTGGAGAGGAAGCTGCTCACCACCATTAAAGCCATCGCTGGTTGAAAGCATCCGCCTGCCCCCAGCTCTCCACTCACTCACCGTGCGTTTAGTTTATTAGGTCCTGTGAATGAAAGTGTGAACTGGGAGCTGGAGAATTGTGGCAGGGAAAAGGGTGAAGGTCACCTTGGAGACATGGACGATAACTGCAGCTTCTCCGCAGAATCAAAGAGGGAAAAGTGAGGAAGAAGTGTTCTCTGATGACCCTCCCTGCTCTGTCCCACAGACATCTTGGCTGACTCTTAATCTCTTCATTTCTTCCTCCACTCACCTCCTCCTCTACTTCCGCCTTGTAGGAAATGAAGAAAGATGCAAAGAGGGATGGCGGACAGGCCGGTGTGATCAAGACCGACCTCGCCAATGGGAGGGCCAGCCCCGTGTCTGAATCCAGCATTCGACCCAGCAAGAAAGGTCTGGCGCTCGCACTCTGGGCTCCGGGTATATTCTGGGCTCCTTTAAGTGTTGGGCATCAATCCTATTAGCATTCCTGGCCGTTCTGGCATGTAAACATGCACATGCAAGAGCAGCGGTCTGCGGATGGTGGAAATGAGTCTTCTGAGCTGTTTTAATCTGCACTGAAACCACCCAGAAACCAACAATAGCTATCAATATGTTTAGAAGAAAGTCAGAAAAAAGCAAGGGAATCATGAATGTTCCCCTTTTTGGTAACATATTTAACAACATAACACACCTATATTAGACTTTCTGTTCTGCTTTAGGAAAATATTCAAGAGATTTTTATGTACTTATTCTAAATAAACCAGATCCTTTTTTATCCTCTTGTGCAAGCTATCACAAGGAGTTGCGCCATCTTGTGAGCAAAGAGAAGAAGTGAGCGATCAGGTCTCAGCTGCTGCTCAATGAGTCATGAGGGCGCTAATGAGTGGCACGCAATTAGCTGCAGAGCTGAAGCATTCTGAGGGTCAGCAGGGTTGTCTGCCGTCGGAAAGGTCAAAGGTCGAGCGCTGTCGGCCGGGGAGGGGTTAATAATCTGCTCACTCGCTGTTGGCGTTGGATTATAGGTACCTGTGTGTGAGCCTATACTGCCAGATGAACATAAATGTGCGTGTGTGTGTGTGTTGCAGGAGAGCAAATCCGTAAACGGAGGTGCAAAGCAGCCTTCAGCTACCTGCCTCAGCACGAGGACGAGCTGGAGTTGAAAGCGGGCGATGTCATCGAGATCCTGGCGGAGGTGAGCCCCCCACAGTGGTGTCGCCCTCCAGGCACAGTATGACCTTACTGACCCTGACGGAACCATGAACGGAGGCAGCAGTTGGTTGACCCCAATCTGATCGATCCAGCTCCATCTGCTAGCCCTCACGTTCTGGCATCTCAGACAGACCCCCAGATGTTTGGGAAAAATAGCTTTTTACTCGAATGATGTGGAAGAAGCAGAGGAAGCAAAGGAAGGAGGGGTCCCTCCCCCAGGACTAATAGATAAGCAACAGATGTGGGCGCAACCCCCCCCGGCCCCCTAAATTATTAGCAGTTTATTGTAACTGTATAAATCGGGAATCAAAACTTCACAAAACGAGGATTTTCAGGCAGTTTGTGTAGAACCTTCCAGATGTTTCCACAGAGGTTGATAGAAACGTCCGCCTGATGCCTTCTGCTCCTGCGTCAGGTGGAGGAGGGCTGGTGGGAAGGGCTTCTGAACGGGAAAACTGGCATGTTCCCCTCCAACTTCACCAAAGAGATCCTGTCGGAGTCGGACACGGCCTCCTTCGACACGCCCGCCTCGCACGAGGAGCTGCGCAGTGGCCGCACCAGTGAGTGGGCCGGTCAGACAAGGGGAGGGGGCCGTTAGAAGAGGAGGGAGTGTGAACTGCTTGTGTCCGCAGTAAGGAGAGTCCAGGAAGTGAAAGCGATGGAGGGGACAGTCGATCAGACTCAGGGTCGGGAGAAATCCAGCCCAAGAAGGTAAAAAGAAAGGGCAGTCCGCCATTCTTCAGCAGACTCTTGGGTTCAAGTAGCTATTTACTGAGGCATACTGGGGTGGCATCATCTGAAAAACGGGAAAACCTAACCTGCTGTTAGCATGGATGCGTTTGTTCAACAACATACAAACAGCAGCACAAGTTTTGCTCAGGATGAATAAAAAGGAGAAAGGGAGAAAAGGAAAAGGATGGAACATGTACTGTATGTGTTTGCTGTCTGTTCTGTCGTCCCCCAGTAGAGGGAGACATTCAGGTTCCTTTTAATTCTATTTCTGACGCGACCCGTAGTCCGAGGAATCGGCTTTGGCGACATCTTCAAGGATCAGCCCATCAAGCTCAGACCACGCTCGATGGATGTGGACGTAGAGGGAGACAAGGTATCTCTCTCACACACACACACACACACACGACACAGCCTCACACCGTAACCCTGACCATCACCAAACCAAGTTTTATCCCTCAAGGCAAAATATCCTCACTTCCCAAAAATGTCCTCATATTGCTAGTAAAATGCAAATTTTAGCGGTAAATATGCTGCAATTACAAAAATACACACACACGCACACACACACACACACACACACACACACACACACACACACACACACACACTTGTGATCATTGTATTGTTACCATTGTATTGTTACCAGTGAGGGAGGGAAGTTGCTATCTCAGCTCCTCCCTTTCCTGTGTTTCAAGTCTGCAGCACAGGCAGTGGTTTCAATTATCACACACACACACACACACACACACACACACACACACACACACAGATGCGGGACTTGACAAGCTAAGCAGAAGTGAAAGCTCTGCGGGGCAGCCAGCGAGAGAGCAGGAGCTAGTCCACTTTTCACAGACGTTCTCTCATTCCAAGCCAGAGTGTGTGTGTGCAGCGGCCGCTCCGTCTGTCTGTGATTAACCGCCACGGTGGGTCCTTTTTCTCTTCTCTCTCACTTATGATGTGGAACCTCCAGCCTGTGTGTTTGTCATGTGCCAAATCCTAGACATCAACACTGACTGAGGTTTTTTTGAGGTTTTAAAACCATTTTCGGTTTGTTCTGCCTGACTGAACCAGCTAAATATGGATGAATGATACGTGTGTGTACCAAACTCTTCACTAACGTAACAGTTGGTGGATGTACTGCATGCATCAATCAGCTAAACTTGATTTAATTAAAATCTAAAGTCTTATATATGTTTTAATACCTATTTACCAATATTTTTGGTTAATTATTTTTTTTTTGAGAGAGATAATTATTCTTGGTGTGAAACGAAGCCATTTAGAGGATATGAAAGCTTTCAAAGGCCTGGCCTCTGTGTGAGAGCAGACTTCTGAGTGTGAGTTTGTGCGGGAGGATGTTTGTCAGCCTGTCCCGCTGAGCACCAGCCTGTGATGTTGTTTAAACGCCCAGAAGAGTCACTAATGAGGCTCCGGAGGAGGTGACATCTCCGATTCTCCGTCTGGGCAGACAGGAGGACGCTGACTCGTGCACGGTTTCGTCCACGTCATATCAGGAAGATCCAGGGCTGGTTGTTTCTGTGGCTTGGGTGAAGTTGCAGCTGTGGCAAGGTTTTTGTCCCGGTATTAATGACGACAGGTGGATCTCTGAGGGAGGAGCGCAAAAAACAACACTGGTGTATGTTTAGAAAATGCCTCGTTTTTATAATTGACTGGCAAATATTCTAATTTACCAGAGTGGTCATGTGTAATTTTAATACCTTAATAGGTTTTCAGTACTTTGACAGCAAAAGCACTGTATTAAACCCCTCTGGTTTGAGTTTAATGGCCTTTAAAACCATTTAGCAGCAATGGATCAAAAAATCCGCCTTGGATTTAGTTAAACTGGGAAAAGACTTTAATTTCCTCAATCAATCAGCCAGTTTAAAAATCGGGCTGAGTAGATGTTTGTTGCTCAGGGCTTTTACTCTCTCGTCAGCCAGGCGCAGCCTTTGCATCTGTCCAAACCCGGCAGCTCCACAGCGCTCAGATTTGGGGCTCCGGGGGAGTCTGAGAAGGTCCAGGTTCCCTCAGACGGATGCCAGGCCAGTGGATTTTGTCCAGTCCTGGTAGGGTCACATAAATCCAGGACTGGACAGACCCAACAGAATACCCTCGATGTGACTGTCGGACATTTGAACCGTGCAGACGTTGTCCTGATGTGTCCACGCGGGTCTCATTAGAGAGGGCAGGAGAAGGCGGGGGGATGAGTGGAGACGGGCAGAGAGGACTGAACAGAGCGGTGTGTGTGTGTTCAGGACAAGCTGCTTCTTGTACATATGAGGCTTCCTGTGGAAGAGTCCGTCTGGTTCCACAAACACCATCAGGGGATCCACTCCAGCCAGAAAACAAGGCTCCTTTAACGGCCTCTGCTGAACACACACGTTCACCTACACACATCCTCGTATCTCTAGCTTTGTGGGGACTTTCATCAACATAATACACTCCCCAGCTTCCTACACCAACTATCCCAGTTGACTTGGTAACCCTATCCCTAACCTTACCCTTAGAACCACGTCCCAACCTTCAAGCCGTCCTTTGATTTGTGAGGACCAGACCGAAGGACGCCACTTTGCTAGTCGAATGAGTGTTTGGTGCTGTATGTAGCACATACAAGGACACACAAGTGCTTCTTGGTGGATTTTGGGCTAAATCCATTTTCCTCCTCGCTAATTACTTAGATGGAGGCGCTGGGGGACAGTTTAGCACACTGGAGAGAAGTGATTATTCTCTCCGTTTGTTTGGTTTTCGGCCTTTGTGCCTGTCTGATATTAGCATTTGCCAACGTTGGCCCAATACAAACGATGCCACAGTAGTTACGCTGATGATGCTAGCAGGTTCTACACAGACGTGCCTCCTTCTCTCTGCAGGCCAGCGAAGGGAAAGCACCAAGCGTTGCCCCAGAAACGATGAAGACCGACCCTGACAGCAAAGCTAAAGGTGAGATTTTTCCTTTTAGCTGTCGGGGGTTTTTGCATTCGGATGTGGAGGCGATAGTGTTAGAGTTGCCTTTAAAACCACATTCCTGTGACATAGATGTGTGGGCTCAGGTTATAGTTTAGTGCTGGCCCCAGACATAAGGAAACAATCTCCTTTTCTTGGTGGGAAGATTCCTGAGCTGTTTGTGAGGAGATTACTCTGTTTGACTGTAAACTAAGATCATCTGAAGCCTAAAGCTCAGAAGCAGAGCTTTGTTGACCCTGTTTAGGTTGAGACTCCTTTTTCATTTTGACTACCAGGACGGGAACAGTGTAAGGTCCTGTTTCCATATGAAGCACAAAATGAAGACGAGCTGTCCATTAAAGAGGGCGATATCATCAACATCATCACCAAGGTCAGCAGACAGACATGCACACAACCTCTGATTTTCACATTTAGCATTTTTACCGTGACTGAATGTTCCTGCAGGACTGCGCCGATGCGGGCTGGTGGATGGGCGAGACCGGGGGCAGGCAAGGCGTCTTTCCAGACAATTTTGTCAAGCTGCTAGAGCTGGAGAAAGAGGTGAAAATGTGAACCCATAGCTAAAGAAAAGCAGAACGTGCTCTCCATATAAATAGTGTTTGTGTTTGCAGAGACCAAAGAAACCTCCTCCGCCTGGTGCACCTTCAACCAAATCCACCCCAGGTACTGCAACACCTCACCGCTTCGGCCCTGGTATTTCATTTTTTTCCTAAGTTAGAAAAAAATGCAAGAACTTCTAAATTCTGACCTGTAGAGAAAAAGCTGGAGGTCAAGAAGGTTCCTCCAGAGCGCCCTGAACATCTGCCACAGAGAGACCTGGACCGAGGTAGACTCTGGAGCTGTCCGACCTTAGAAGACCTTGACTCTTAGAGGCTAACACTGCTTCAGCTAAACAGACCAACTAACCAGCATGTTTCATAGAGATGATCAGCACACTCTTATCTTCATCTGCTTGTTGTTAAGAGAAATATTCATTCACAATATTCAGAGAAAGTTCTGAAGTAATGAACAGATCTTGGTTATAAGAGGCTGAAGATGCGCTACTTCAACACAAGTTCAGAAGGAAAATGTTGCACTGACTTGTTACTAAAGTAGATTTACTACCATGTATGCCTGGAGAACAAACCTGGATCTAAGACGGAGCCCTGCAGAACACCAGATGTGTTCCAGATGATTCACTTCCTGCTGAGAAGAAGAATTGATGTGTGGTTTTAGAACAGTAAGCCTTAAACAGTAAGGCAGGAAATGAGATCTCTGACTAAAGTAGCACGTCGGTCGCAGCATGTGGGCATGAGGAAGTGAATGATTTTGTAATTCAGACATTGAAAATGTGACTCTTAGACAAGATTTGTTTACTGTCAAAATACAGTATAAAAAAAACCAAACAAGGTATCCCTAGTTTACCTTAAAGCAGTTGTTATCAGGACATTAAAACCTGAGGTTAGGGTTAAACTGGTGGTGCCAGCACCCAGCTGGAGGACAAACACACTCTTCACCATCTGCACTGCAAACCTCCCATTTTCTTCTGTACTTCCTGTTTTTGCTTCCTGCAGCCCTGAGCCACTCTCGCCCCTTCTTCTCTTTTCCTGCACCAGTCTTTGGTCTGGCCTTCAGTGTGCTGGCTGCGAGCTCTAATTCCTTCCCCATGTTTGTGTCTGCGTGTAGGTGATGAGGTGAAGGTCGGAGACGTCCCCAAGCCTTCCCTTCCATCTCTCCTTCCCAAGAAACCCCTCCCCCCAAAGTCCAACTCCTGCCCCTCCTCCTCCTCCCATCCCCCGCGGCGCCCCGAGAGGCCGCCCTCACTAGCGTCAGTACACCAGCAAACACACGCACACACAAACGATGCCCAGGTTGTGTCCACCAGGCTAATGTTGTTGTGTGGTTTACCTGCTCAGCTGTGAGAGCCCCAAGTCTGAGGGCAGAGCTTCCACACCAGACTCTGCCCCTGACAGGTCACATGAGGCCGGTGAGTTGGACCGGTGAGCCTGAGAGGCGGCGACCTGCCGAACACGCCGCCTCCGTGCATACGCGGCCCCCCCGGTGACGGTGTCTCTCTGTGTTTGTTCAGATGTGGACCTGGATGCGGTGGTGTCCTCCGCGGACAGGCTGAGTCATCCAACAGCGTCGCGTCCACGGGTCACAGACCGCCGTCCGCGCTCACAGATCATCACACCAGTGAGTTCTTCTCATCCCTTTTCTGACCTCATGCAGCTGATGAGGTCAAAGGTCAGACCTCAGCCCTGCGCTGTGTCTCCTGCAGGCTTCCGTGTCCAGTATCCATCTAGACTCCTCAATGGAGGACCGGAGGGAGAAGGACAGAGTCAAGGAGGACCCGGAGTCCAATACCAGACCTGTCGACACCTCCCAGAGAAAAGTAGTTCCCACCGTTTCTGTACGAGCATCGGTGCCTTTCTCATCCCGCCCATAAGAGGGCGCCAGACCCCGGATGTTTCAAGTTTCTCAGCGCTCATAAATTCTTCTTCTAGAAACTGATTCTAAATGTTACACTGTTTTTGAAAAACCAGCAAGAAGCAAGAGAATCTGGAAGTGATGTGTCTCCGGTCTGAGTGATGGTCAGTGAGCATCTTTTGATTTGCCCTCAGGTCCCTGAAAAAGCACCGCTGCCCACCAAACCCTCCGTGCTGCCCCTGCCAAACCCCGGCCACCGCCCGTGCTCCCCGTCTTCCTCCTCAGGTCGGATACCGTCCCCTGAGATGCGGCACTCGCCTCTGACCCCTCTGACGCTGGAAGAGCTGAAGAACCAGCTGAGGGACCTGAGAGCCTCGGTGGAGCTGCTGAAGAGCCAGCACAGGTGAGCCAGACCCGCCCGTGGCCCCATGGCATCAACACCGCACCGCTCACGTGCTCGTGTCTGGTGCCTTTCAGGCAGGAAGTCAGGCAGTTGTCCAGCGCGCTGGATGAAGAGAAGAAGATGCGCATTAGTTTACAGGTAAGAACGAACAGACGGACGCGTGTTGAAATGCACGTTTGTTGTGCGTCCGGGGTTAAGGTAGGTTAAAGAGGACTCACACACTACACAACCATGTGTTTCTGACAGATGGAAGTAGAGCACATAAAGAAAAGCCTGATGAAGTGAAGCTCCAATCCTCTTTTACGCCACATCAGAAGCCAACGTTTTTAGGTGATTCTTCCCGTTGGTCTGAGAACACTTTGAGCCAAAACGAACTCTGTGCCAAACGATCATCACCGTGGACACGAGCACCGTGGAATCCGTCACCACTCCCTCACGCCGCCTTATCCCGTGTTTACTTCTTTTCAACGATGCGTCTGTTCGGTTCACAGCTGTGCGTGCGTGTGTGTGTGTGTGCGCGTGCGTGTGTGTGTTGTTAAAAGCTGGCTGTGCCGCCGGTTCTGAACGGGAGCCCGGCTGCAGCAGAAGCTCAGCGGTACTTCCAGCGTGCAGGAGGAGAAGTGTTGGGGGTGGTTGGGCCGAGCTCTGCCCTCTGTCCTCTCTGTGGCCTTGGCTTCTTATTCGTGTGTGTTTGCTTTCTTCTTTTGCTATCTATATGGGGACTCTTCCTTTGAATCATCAAATTAGGGACCTTCTGGAACCGTGACGTTCTCGTCCTGAGACCCCCAGCTTAAGGTTAGAACAAGTCATAGTTTTAGTGAGCTTTGATGTTTCTGTCGTACTCTGCAGGCAGGTTATCATGAAGCATCGCCTTTAACAGCTCTGGGATTGGGACACACCTCACTTTCCCCCAACGTCTAACTTACTTTGGTCAGATATTTCCTGGATGGGGGTGAGAATGAACTAAAGCAGTGGTCAGTCTACCGAGCATGCTGGCGACACCGCAGGTGCTATTTCCACAGGCGGTAATTCTACACTTGATGAAATCGTTTGCCTTTTGGTGACTTCGCAGCGAGCGAGCGAGCGTGGAACCATGATGGCACAGCAGCTGCCCTGTTCTGGGGACTTTTAAAAAGCCAATTTAGCATCTTGTGAACAGCAGAGCGTCACTGAAAGATGGCCTCTGACACCTCCGTGTGTGTCGGTGAAAGTGGTGTGTGCCGTCGTAGGATTTCACCTTGTGGTCTTTTAGCTTTGATTAGCACAGCGCAGATGGGAGACCAGGAAGATTCCGATCCTAATCACTCAGTTATTGAAGAATGGATATTTGATTGCAAATTTTCAAACAGGTTTTACAGGAATAACAGACATCGCTGCATGCACGTGTGTATTTATGGTATTTCCCAAGTGGAGTGTTTGTCTGTGGACAAAATCTTTGTTTTTAGGCTTTGTTTGCACTTTTAGCGCCACAACAACACCTTTAAAAGAACAAACACCTGTGCTGGTTCGGATGCGCGTCGTGAAAATGGACCAGCCAGAGCTCGGTGCTCTTTTCACAGCGAGTCCAAGGGTAAAGTGGAGAGCAGGGTCGGAGGAATGTAGGTGAGACGACGGACCTGTGTGTGATGCGTGTGGATGCAGATGTGTGTGGATTCAAGTGCGACTGTTTGCCTTCCTTCCTCATATGTGCACAAATCTATGGCAACCCGGCACTGTGGCCTTCCTGTCCTCGAGTCGAGATCTTTTCTTTTTCTTCTGATGATAAACAACTGCTACATCCAAGGCTACAAGTTCTTTTCTTGACTTGGTCCTTTCTCTCCAGGATAGTAATAAATATATATACTTTTATATTTCAGTGAAATAAAGATGCTGTTATATACCAGGTGTGCTTGTTTTTAATGAAATCTGCCTAAAAACAGACGCCCAGAGATCAGGCAGACGCCATCAAACAATCTTTATTCCACAAAGTGCCAGTGTTAGCTTTGCATGACTGTACTTCTTTGTAGGTAAAAATTAACTTTTACTTAAGTCAATGAGTTATTGTTTTACAACATAATGGCTGCACCCCCCCCCCCCCCCAACCCAAGGGGTTTCTGACCTCATCAGACATGAGCAATCAATCTCAGACCCTCATGACTTCTGATGAGGGCAGAAAGTAACCCCCCCCCCACACACACACACACACACACACACACACACACAAACAAAGATATACACACACACACACACAGGGTGGCACATGTGACTCTGGGTTCTCCTTTTAGTTTATTCGAGTGTTTTTTTACTCGCCTGTCCTAGCCATGTGTGGGCGCCAGGGGGCGCCAACGGGCTCAGAAAAGAGACGGGTGAGGGCAGAGAAGAGTGTGTGTGTGTGTGTGTGTGAGAGCATCACGACCACGCGGAATTATACTGCTGAAGAGTAAATAAGAGTGGGGTATTTTATTCTAAGTCGGTGTTTCTTTTCTAATTTCGTAGTTTCGTCTGTGGGTTTGCTGAAGTGGGTTTTGTTCGTGGGTTTTGTTCGTGGGTTCGTGGGTTTTGGTGGTGTTTAGATTTGAAGGAGGGACTTTCAGCTTTTCCTGTTATTTCTCTGATCCGTTTTGGCTGTTTCGGTCATTTTGTTCACAGTTCAACCACCTGCTAAAATAACTTTGTATCTTCAAATCAATCTGATAAAAATTAAGTGATGTCATCAGATTAAAATAAGTTTTGATTTGGAAGGCAGTAGGATGATGTGTTATTTTGAGATAATGGGGGTTTTTTTTTAGTTTTTTAGAAGTTATTTAAAGTTTCTGATAGTTAATCCCCAAATTCGGTGCCGTTTCTTGTTGTTTCCAGCTATTCTGAGCCGATGTTTGACTCTTTCCAGACTGGGCTTTAAGCTTGCCGTTATTGGACCCGGGGACGGTCGCCCGGGTCCTGCCGTCGGCCTCCGCTGATCTGGTCCGAGCCAGTCTGGCTGATTCGGGCTTCTTGGTGCGCGATAATGCGCAGGTGATGTGAGTTAATGAGGCGGAGATGGGGGGACAAATCCGGCCACGACACATGAGCAACAAGTGAGCGTGAGGAGGCCACGGCCGAGGAACAGCCCCGGGACTCGGTTCAGGAGAGGAGCAGAAGCACTTCCGCGGAATGGACGCGGGACAGAGCGCGCAGGGCGCCGACACGGGCCCGGAGCACTCCGGCGGGACGTGCGCGCTGGAGCGGGAGAGGTGCGAGGTGTCCAGCCCCAGCCCCCCGACCAAGCAGCGCTCCCTGCGGGTGGTGTATGTCCTGAACGACGGGCTCAAGTCGGTGATGGCCAGCAGCCCCGAGTCCGGAGCGCTGCAGTGCCTGCAGCGAGCCTGCGACGCGGAGAGCGCGCTGCTGACCACGGTCACCTTCGGGCGCCTGGACTTCGGGGAGACGTCGGTGCTGGACAGTTTCTACGATGCAGGTGAGGGTTTTCTTTGTTGATCCCTAACCGACTCTCCAGTCCGAAGGGGCTGCGCTTCACCCGGGAGTCGTTCTTACAGTTGTTTCTACAGCTGGCGCGCCTATTTTACGCAACCAGAGTGAACGTGCAATCCGAGCAGAAGGCACTGTTGGTTGGGAAAGTGACACCAAGTACTTTATGCTGTTTAAAATCCTCTGAATTTCAGAGAATCCTCTGAATTTCAGCGGGATGGTTTTGGTTGCGGCTCTGCAGTGACGCGTTTGGCATGTTGTTGCATGCTGCTGCTGCTGCTGCTGTGGCATGTTTTGATTTGCATTTCTTTTCCTCCTACACACAAACACGCACACACACTACGACCCGTGTGTGTGCTGTGTGTCTCCCAGACATCGCCGTTGTGGACATGAGCGACGTGTTCCGGCAGCCGTCTCTGTTCTACCACCTGGGGGTGAGGGAGAGCTTCGACATGGCCAACAATGTCATCCTGTACCACGACACTGACCCCGACACTGCCCAGTCCCTGAAGGTATGCGCACGTGTTGGTCCTTTCACACCCCGTCCTTTAGAGGCCAAGGTGTGTGTGTGTGTGTGTGTGTGTGTGTGTGTGTGTGTTTCACAGCTTCCTCTGCCAAGAATCTCAGCTGTCCAATGTAGTGATGAAGCAAACAGCTTTTTAAAGGCACCAGTGACTTCTGTCTCTTTTTTTCCAGGACATGGTGGTGCAGAAGAACACAGTAAGTCCTGTGTGTGTCTCCCGGTGACGTTTGCTCACGATTAGGATGATGTTTTGCTTTCACACATGCACACACAGGCGTGCTTTGCCTGTTTCTGTCTCCCTCACACACACGCGCGCCTGTGCGGATGGTTTCCCGTCGTCCTCTGGTGGTGTTAGTGACTGATTGTTGTGGTCTGTCCATCATGGCGTGTGTCTGGAGAAGGCTGCCCGCTCTCCTGCGTTAGGCTTTCTGGGGGTTCAGTTGCCCCCCGAGTACAGAGGATCGGGACTACGCAACAAAGTAGGTACCAGACGGCAGCCTGGCTTTCAGCGAGACGTTTCACATCTTAATCCCAGCTTGGAGGAGGGGCTAACGGTCGGCAACCTCCTGGTCTGTGGCATTAATAACGGTAATTATGCTCACGGCTTGGAACTAAAAGAAGCCCTGGACTTGCATGAACCAGCCCTGAAGGTTGGTCCAGCACAGGAACACAACCCTGAGGGCTGACAGGCCAACCCTGGAGCACCAGGACTGCTTTCTCTTTGCTTGTTCCTGGTGCCGGGCTGGAAGCAGCCGATGTGTGTTAACCATCCTGGGTAGCAAGCGGCCACAGGAGCCTTATTAGCTGAGCCTTCCTCACATGACATCCCAATTAACCTCTAATCCTGCTCTCACCGCACATCTTCCTCATCATGTTTTCGCCCTTTGCGGTCTGAATCTGTCCGCCTAATCTCTTTTTCTCTGCCACAAACACGTGTGCTTCTCCCCTCAGGCCTCCAGTGGCAACTACTACTTCATCCCCTACATCGTGACCCCGAACCACGAGTACACGTGCTGCGAGAGCGACGCCCAGCGCCGGGCCAGCGAGTACATGCAGCCAAACTGGGACAACCTGCTGGCGCCGCTCTGCGTCCCCCTGACGGATCGTTTTACCAGCCTGCTGAAGGACATCCACGTCACGTCCTGGTGAGCAAATGCAGAAATCAGCGCTGTGGCTCAAAATTGCCCAATTCTCACGACCGTTGGAGAGTCTTTGGTGTCAAAATAGGGTTTTGATTCTAATTTCCGCAATTTTGCAGCGCCTCCTTTAAGGACACGTTGCTAAATGACATCAGAAAGGCCAGAGAGAAATACCAGGGAGAGGAGCTAGCTAAGGAGCTTTCCCGAATCAAGCTACGCATCGACAACACGGAGGTCCTGACCCAGGACATCGTCATGAACCTGCTGTTCTCCTACAGAGACATACAGGTACCTGAAGGCAACACGCCAGAGCAAACGCTGCTGACAGAGTTGCAGAAAACCGTCTTCCTCGTGTGACCTCCAGGACTACGACGCCATGGTCAAGCTGGTCCAGACTCTGGAGATGCTCCCCACTTGTGATCTGGCCACTCAGCCCATGATCCAGTTCCACTTCGCCTTCGCCCTCAACAGGTAGATCCGTCTGCAGCAGCTCCCATCTACATCCCTCCCTAAATCCGTGTTTGGGTGCAGGAGGAACAGTCCCGGAGACAGGGAGCAGGCGCTGCGGGTGATGCTGCAGGTGCTGCAGTCCTGCGAGCATCCAGCGCCAGACATGTTCTGCCTCTGCGGGCGCATTTACAAAGACATCTTCCTGGACTCAGACTGCAAGGACACCAGGAACAGGGACAACGCCATCCACTGGTCAGCACTTTCCCTGCTTTCTGTCCCGTTTGGCTCCTGTAGATCTCCTGATGCTGAATTTAGCTCCGTGTTTCCCGTCCCCCAGGTACAGAAAGGGTTTCGAGCTCCAACCGACCCTCTACTCTGGCATCAACCTCACTGTCCTCCTCATAGTGGCAGGTCAACAGTTTGAGAACTCCATGGAACTGAGGAAAATTGGTAAGAACCTCGTACTTTTATTGACTTACTTTGACTCACCGTAAAAATGTCCACTGTTCTTAAATCCCAGACTCATTCCTTCCTCTTAAATTTACAGTAGTTTTGCAACAAAATAATACATTTAACCAAACAATCCAAACGTGGTTCTCATTGATGATCTGACGTTTTAGGTGTGAGGCTCAACAGCCTTCTGGGCCGTAAAGGTTCCCTGGAGAAAATGAACAACTACTGGGATGTGGGCCAGTTCTTCACTGTTAGCATGCTTGCTAACGACGTGCCCAAAGCTACTCAAGCTGCCGAGAAGCTCTTCAAACTCAAGCCCCCTCTGTGGTAAGCCGCCACACCGTGGATGGTGGTGGTTTTTGCTGCTTCCCACCAGCTCCACAGGCTAAAAACTCCTTTCAAATGTTTAGTTCCTAATTCACCGGTGAGGGAAGCTGATTTCTATCATCTGTATTTTTTGCAGGTATCTGCGCTCCGTAGTGCAGAACCTGCAGCTGATTCAGCGGTTTAAAAAACAGATAGTGGACCATTCCCCCCAGCGGGAGCGGCTCAACTTCTGGATGGACATCATCGTCGAGGCCACGCAGGGCACCACCAACCGCCTGCGCTTTCCAGTACGAAACCATCCCCAACCCGTGGAGACACTGGTCCGGGCCGTGTGAACGGCTCCAACAGTCTTCTGCTGTTGCAGGTGCTGATCCTGGAGCCGACCAAGGTCTACCAGCCGTCCTACGTGTCCATCAACAACGAGGACGAGGAGAAGAACGTCTCCATCTGGCACGTTTCTCCAGCTGAGACAGTGAGAATCACCACTTCTTTTCCCGCTGAACCTCCTAAATGCAGCAGCCAGCTCAGGTTTAGCCCTGAGTCCTGGTCCTGCGTGAATGCATGTGAGCAATGTAAAAGTTCCTGTCTTTAATTTTGCCTGAAGAAAGGGATCCATGAGTGGAACTTCACCGCCATGTCCATCAAAGGCATCAGGTAGGAGTGCAAAGATGTCGCTGGGGATCTCGTTTTGGCGCCGCGGTTGTTTCTTTTTTATTTCTTATTCCTCCATTTCTGTCCCAAGTATCAGCAAGTTTGACGAGCGCTGCTGCTTCCTCTACGTCCACGACAACTCGGACGACTTCCAGATCTACTTCTCCACGGAGGAGCAGTGCGGCCGGTGAGGACGCAGCTCTAGATGTGTCTGTGTGGGCGTCCGTGTTGTTGGCGCTCGTCTTCTCGCACGTCCTCTGTGTCCCGAGCCGAGCGCCTTAGCCGGCCCCATAACGCCGGAACCTCTGTGTCAGGTTCTGCTCCACGGTGAAGGAGATGATCTCCGATGGGACAGGGAACTCTGTGGAGCTGGAGGGCGAAGGAGACGGAGATACGCTGGAGGTCAGGAGGCCCAAAACCAGCCAACTGATGGTTGCAGCAGATTCATCAGCTGTCTGAGTTTCTCTCTGCAGTACGAGTACGACACCAATGAGACAGGTGATCGGGTGGTGTTAGGGCGGGGCACCTATGGCGTGGTGTACGCGGGGAGAGACCTGAGCAACCAGGTCCGGATCGCCATCAAAGAGATCCCCGAGAGAGACAGCAGGTGGGCCAGACTGGACTCTTGGCTTTCCTTTCCCAACCTGGAGCTCTGAGCCTGCTCTTCCTGGGCTTTAGGTACTCGCAGCCGCTCCACGAAGAAATCGCCCTCCACAAGTACCTGAAGCACAGGAACATTGTCCAGTATCTGGGCTCGGTTTCGGAGAACGGATACATCAAGATCTTCATGGAACAAGTGCCAGGAGGTGCGGAGCTCAGAGCTGCCGGTGGAGGACAGAGCAGCCTCCATCAGCACCCGCTGGGCCCCACCTCATGGTTCTGTTCCGGGTTCTCCAGGAAGTCTTTCTGCGCTGCTGCGCTCCAAGTGGGGCCCGCTGAAGGAGGCCACCATCATCTTCTACACCAGGCAGATCCTGGAGGGACTCCGGTACCTGCACGACAACCAGATCGTCCATCGAGACATCAAGGTACGGGCGGGGGGGGGGAAGAGGAGAAGAACAGATCCATCATCCATCGAAGACGTTAGCCGTGGGTTGTTATCCTGGCCGGGCCCCCAGCAGGGGGGCTGATAACCGCAACGGTCCAGGAACCACAAGCTAACCAGTGCTTCTGCTGCTGATGTGGCTCCTTCCTGTTTCTCCACATAACAACAGATCCCAGCAGCAAGTTTCACATGTGATCACGTGCTCATCACGACTGTGACACATTCCTGGGTGTTGTCCTCTCTCTGTGTCCCGCAGGGCGACAACGTGTTGGTGAATACCTACAGCGGAGTGCTCAAGATCTCTGATTTTGGTACCTCGAAGCGTTTGGCCGGAGTCAACCCCTGCACCGAGACCTTCACTGGTAACCAGTTGCTTCTCTCCTTTTATGAATGATCAGTCCTCACAAACACGCCTATTGACAGCGCAGGGTGGCATCTTTAGCGCGCCAGCGGTGAAGCTGAAACAAAAGTTCACGGCGGTAGTCTTGTTACATCATGATGATCAGAGATTTTTGTGTAAACAAACGTATCTGCAACACGCGAGGTCGTTGGGGACACGTGGAGTCATAGAAACGCTGCAGACCTCGAGCGGAAATGTCAAACGATCCTGTCAGCAGCCGCCGTTAGCCTCTATGGAAACGCTGGCAGACACGAGCACGTCTGGACGCTCATGCTCATTCATCGTCCATCTGGTGTCCTCCAGCAGCCCGTCAGGTGTGTAATTAAATTAGCTAATCAAGCGGAGGCAGAATAGTGTTTAACTTTCATTAGCAGGTGTGTGTCGGCGGCCCCCCTTTCTCCTTTTATTGGCCCCTGCTCGTCTGAGTGCTTGAACCAGAGCTCAGATGCCAAATGTGATCGAATTTACTGACTGGAGACAACGATGAACCACAGGAGACTCGCACTTTCCTCCTATTAGGGACCTTTTTATCTTCATCCAAACGTAGGAACGGAGTGGAGGTTTTGCACAGCCGAACGTAGAAAAACAGCTCAGACTCAGGGAACTTTTGGTGTCAGCGTCTGCCGGTGCTTGGTTCTTCCCGCTGTCCGGTGTGTTAATTGTTACCATGCTGCCTGCAGGGACCTTGCAGTACATGGCTCCAGAAATCATCGATAAAGGCCCCCGAGGTTACGGGGCCCCGGCGGACATTTGGTCCCTTGGGTGCACCATCATAGAAATGGCCACCGGGAAACCTCCCTTCCACGAGTTGGGAGAACCACAGGCAGCCATGTTCAAGGTGCTCCCTGATGGCTTTTACACTGGTGATGTTGGTGAGGGTGGTGTTCAGGAAGTGGGCTTTCTCCTCTCTTGTCCCAGGTGGGCATGTTTAAGATCCACCCGGAGATCCCCGAGTCCCTGTCCCTGGAGGCCAAGTCCTTCATTTTGCGCTGCTTCGAGCCGGACCCTCTGAAAAGAGCCATCGCCACCGACCTCCTCAGGGACACCTTTGTCAGACACCACACCAAAGGCAAGAAGAGCAAGATCGCCTTCAAGCCTCCAGGTCAGCACACGTACACGGCTCCTGCCTGCCCCTGGTGGTGGGATTGAGTACTGGTTCGCTCAAACGCTTCGGCTTTGGGGGGTTTTCTGCGTCATGCTGCTGATGCTGTTGTGTGCTGGCCGACTGGAACGTATCTTTGGTATCTTTGGCACCTCTTTGGCCGATATTTCCGCAGACAGCGTCATTTCCTTGCCGGTGCACCTGCAGTGCGAAGCCATCGGGAGCAGCAGCAGCGAGCACGGCTCCGTCAGCCCCGACTGCGACTCCAAACAGGACATTTTTTTCCAGAAGAAGAAAAACTCGGGCTCAGAAAACCTGCTCAAACCCCCCAACTCCAACTACCTGAGGTGAGCCAAGACCTTTGTGAGTCCTCAGATTGAACCCGTGTCCCTCCTCCATCTGTCACCCCGTCAGTGTCTCCATCCTTCTTTTGGGATACTTACTGATCCCGTGCAGCTCTCTGTGTGCCTCCTCTGCCTCTCTACTATGGATGCTGCTGCGGTACTGAGGTATGTTGGCGTGCAGACGGGTCCTCCTGAGTCAGGACTGACCATGGGAGAAGATCTGGGCAGCAGCTGGTCTGATTGTGTTCCCAGCGCACTCTGCTGCCCTTTACAGCACCGCAGTAATGCGCTTGGACCAGTTTATGAGCTTCTGTGGAACACACACTCCCAGTCGCACCTATCTGCATATGTTTGCGGTGAAACGTGCACGCCCCTGCAGCGCTGACTCATGCTGACTCCACGCGCAGTAGCCAGGAGAAGCTTATATCTGTAAATAAAGGCTGTGGCAGGTTACCGGGTTATAAACCCCCCCCCCCGGTGCTTGTGTGCGGCAGTGTTCCAGACGAGGGTTCGGTTTCAGAGGACCGCATCGCCCCCCCTTCCCCTGAGGACAGGGACAGCGGGCTGTTCATGCTGAAGAAGGACAGCGAGAGACGAGCCATCCTGTTCAAGGTCCTCAACGAAGACCAGGCAAAGGTCATCTCCAACCTGAGGGAGAACTACATCCAGGTGACCCAACACACCTGACCCCAGGACCTGTGGTCAGAGACCCCAGGTCTCACCTTCACGGAGTCAAACAGACCTCAAAACAGAAAATCATTGTTTTAAGAAACAACTATAAACACACTTCTTAGAATATTGAAGACTAAACTCAGGACTCCTGTTAAAAAGACACAATTTTGTTGATCCATCCATCAGGGGGCAGAAGCATCAGTATAATCTGTGTGTGTGTGTGTGTGCGTGTGTGTGTGTGTGTGTGTGTACAGGGCAGCGAGGCTCTTCAGCTCTCACTGGAGCACATCAAGCAGATCATCTGCATCCTGCGGGACTTCATCCATTCCCCGGAGAGGCGCGTCATGGCAGCCACCATCTCCAAGCTGAAGCTGGACCTGGACTTTGACTCCACCTCCATCAACCAGATTCAGCTCGTGCTTTTCGGCTTCCAGGACTCGGTCAGAAAACAAACCGTTTACACTCCACCACCGGTCATTTGGTTTCTTTTTTATTAGCGTGGGGTATTTTTCAGGTGAACAAAGTCCTGAGGAACCATCACATCAAACCTCACTGGATGTTTGCGATGGATAACATCATCAGACGAGCCGTTCAGGCCGCCATCACCATCCTCATCCCAGGTGCGGGTTCGACTGCTTAGTTGCGTTTGTTGCCATCTCGTGGACATAATTCTAAATGCAGCTCTTTTTAATACTGTTTTTTAATCTTTCTCTCTGCAGAACTGCAGACCCACTTTGGTCCGTCATCCGAGTGTGAAGGAGCGGAGAAGGAAGACGAGGTGGATGAAGAGGAGGCGGAGTTTGTTCCCGTTTTAGTCCCTCATGCTGATGATTCGGGGGCGGCGGGCGACCACGGCAACGCCTCCAGCGTGCTGCACGGTGCCCACTCTCAGGACCATCAGCGCTCACACCATCAACTGAGCACACAGCTGGGGAGGCTGAAACAGGAGACCAGCCGGTACCCATCTCCGAAAACGCGCCAAGATTTACAAAGAAATGATGATATGAACGCAACAAGCGCTTCAAGCGGTTGTGCTGCCCCCCTGCAGGTTGTTGGAGGAGCTGCTGCAGAAGGAGAAGGAGTACCAACAGGTGCTGAAGACCACGCTGCAGCAGAGAACAAATGACCTGGAGCTGGTCAAAGTCCGGCACAGGCCTCCAGGCAAGCACGAAAAACACGCAGAACAAGGATTTGAATGTTGGTGAGATGAATGAAAGAGTTCTCTCCTCCAGACGTATCTCCTCCCTCCATATTCCACATCCCTGCGGACCACGAGCCAGACAAGCAGCTCACCGACTGGCTGGAAGAGCAGGGTGCAGACGCTGACACCATCGACAAGGTTGGCACGGTATCAGGAAGCATGACGCCTCCATTTGCCCCGATCTAACCTGGGTGCTGTCTGCTAGTTTGTGCTGGAGGATTACAAGCTGTCTGACGTTCTGGACGACATCAGCAAAGAGGACCTCCGCTGCCTGTGTCTACGGTACGAATCCCTCACCTAGGACCCTTTTCAGACCGGTCAGAGGTGGACTGAATCCCACTCTTTCTTCCCTTCAGGGGCGGAGTCCTGTGTCGTATCTGGCGGGCCATCCAACGGCACCGGGAGAGGCAGAGGAGCAGCGCATGTGCAGAGGACAGCGTTTGAATGAAAGGCTTTGTTGTTCTTATGCAAACATGCCCCCAAAACACCGAAAGAGTCAAGTCTTGAGCTGCTGTTTTCCACGTGTCGATCTTTAGCCACCAGATTTACTTTTTACTCCTCTAGTTTATGGAATTTTGTGTGCAGCTCTGTGTGTTTTGTCTAAATGATAACGACCACAAGGTTACCAGACCACTAGCTGTTCATCTTGAAAGCCTCTCCGTGCTATCGCCTCTCAACCCCCCGGCATTTCTTTCATTTCTCCGTCCGTCCTGATCAAACGAAACCCACACAATCATGTTGCTAGCAGCCTGCACAGCCTCCCTCCTCTCCACTGTGCCTTTTTAGGTTGAAATAGCATTTTTATGTACGAACTGAATCTCCAAAAAAACTTGACCAAAGTGTGTTAGTGCTGGCACTACTGTGTGTTTTTGTTTGTGTATTTTCAATGTGTAGTGTTTGTAGGAAAATAATGACAGATTATGACATTCATGTATTGTTTTGCCAGAGCCTGTTTGTTTATTGTTTGCATTTCTCTGCTAACGATTTAAAAAGAAAAAAAACCTCACACTTTCTTTCAGTGTGCCTAAGCATCCCCCGACAGCCATGGTCACGGTCTGACTACTGACCCAGGTCCTCCTCGTAGATGCTAGCATGCTGCTCCGCTGTGTTGCTGCAGTCGTTTGACAGACTTGAAGCAGCTTCTAACTTCACATTGATGATTTTCCACATCCCACCACTAGATGGCACTGAATCCCACGCTGGGCCTTTAATTGCCAGCTGCTTTGGGTCAATTTACGTGTATAATTTATTTCTTAAAAAGTTCTTTTTATCCATAAATTATGTGCTTTTACTGCCTCCGGTGCTGCTCTGTGATTCTAAATTTCATGTTTTCTTTCCATCCCCAATAAACTTCAAAATCTCATTCAAGTTTTCACTTTTGGGTAAAAAACCTTCAGACCTGAGGTCTAAACCAAGAGTGACTCAGAAATAACTGAAACGTGCTTGTCTTTTTGCCTTCCGCCCTCTGTTGACTACTCTGATTGGCCACAGGTGTGTTGGGTCAAGGCCACCAGCCACAGCGCCTCCACCCCACCTCCTCCACCCCACCTCCTCCCGCTGTCGGTTCTTCATGTCCTTGTGGCGCCAAATTCACAGGTCTGAGCTGGGGACTGAAGGACGATTTAGCCCTAAAACCGAAGTACCGTCACACTCCAGGTAAGTCCGGAGAGGTGAAGGTTCAAAGCAGTTCTTCTTCTTAGTTATTTTTGAGAACTAAGTCAACTGTTTAGTTTGAGTGATGGAGACATAAAGGTAGCTGCTAACAGCATTAGCATTCTGTCAAAGATTTTAACGAGCTGCAGCTTTCAGTAATAATAAAAGCTTTCTTTAAATTGTGTTAATCTGTTTAACAGATTTAACAGCAGATGCTTTAAGTAACTGTCAGACATTTCAATATAGTCAAGTTTGCTTAAGAATGGTGGCTGTTTTTGTTCTTCCTGCGCCTGAGTTGAACCGTTTCTTTCTCCAGCAGAGCCTGGCGGAGTTTCTCCCAGAACACCAGAGGGTGCCCCTCAGCTCGAGGCCAGCTCAGGTAGGTCTTCCTCTTCAGCATCTTCTTCATGCGGTAAAACGGGGAGAGCTGGCTGATGGGAATGTCCTCCAGAAAGATCAGAATCAGCACATCCTTCCGTTCATCAAACAGGCGGAAGCTGGAAAGGAAATAGGGATGGTTTATGCATTGATCCGTCATCGGTAGATGATCCTGTCATGTCTACAGGCGAGAGCTTGTGTCACCTGGCCACCTGAATCTCCCTGGAACACCAGTTGCTCTCGAGGTATCTGCGGCTGATCACGCAGATGGTCTTCCTGCTCCCGTAGATGGCGTCAGTGATGTTTTCTACAATAGGTTTACCTGGAAATGGAACAGGTCCACATAAAATATAGCGCCATCGTGCGGACTGTAGGTGAAAGCACAGCCAATTGACACTCTAGCTACAAATCCGGTCTCTAACCTTCGGTAACCTTCATGTGGTTGACAGTCAGAAGCGTACCTGGTTCGAAGTCTCGGTGGTGCAGGCACAGTCTCCAGCCCTGCTGCTCCTCCAGTGTGGGCAGCAGGTATCTGAGGACCCAGAGCTCATCGTGGGCGTTGTAGGAAACAAAGGCGTCGTACTGATGAGGCGTCTCCCGGTTTTTGTACTTGGTGTCCACCAGCAGGGCCAAGAAGAAATAATAGGCGTAGGTGAGCTGCCACCTCAGGAAATGGTAGGCGAAGGACGCCGCCATCAACAGGAGGATGGCGCAGGTGGTGGAAACGAAGCAGATGAAGTCTGTGTTGATGACGCAGGACTGCGTGTCCAGGCCCAGCAGTTTTTTGCCCTTTTCTTTCCGTGGGTAGTTGCATTCAAAGTTATACGCGTCGAAAACTTGGGTGTGGTTGTTTTTCTGGGCCCACTGGAGGAACCAGGCATTGTCGCAGCTGCAGGTGAAACTGTTACCCTGAAAGTCCACGTAGGCGAGCTCCGGCAGGGCCTCGACCACATCCTCACTGACCACTGAAAACACGTTCCTCCTGGCCTGCAGGAACTCCAGCTGGTCAAGTTTGGCCTTTTTTATGAAGTCCAGAGAGCGCAAGCTAATTCGAGATATGTAAAGGCTCCTGACCTGCGGAATGGGATGGAACAAATCTGGAGGGAGATCGGTGAAGTCGTTCGAGCTGATGTCGAGTCTCTGCAGGCGAGGTGTGTACGTGAACATGTTTTTGGACAGCGATAGCAGCTGAGAGTTCCTGCAGTTGAAACCTGAAAGATTTGACAAGCCTTCCAAGATGTTGCAGGGCAGGTGGGACTTTAACCTGCGGTGCTGTGAAGGGATTTCCAAAGTTTCGAGAAGGGACAGCTGGCGAAACGGCGGATTGGCCAACGGCCGAATGCTGTTGTATCCAATGCGATTGTTCCTCAGATCCAGCCGCCGTAGGTTGATCAGATCATTAAAAACACCGTTAACTAAAACTTTAGCGCTAATCTGGTTCGACTGCAGCTGGATACCGATGAGATTTTTCAGTCCGAAGAAAGATCCATTTGCAAGCTTGTTAATTTGATTACTGTGCAGAGACAAGTTCTGGAGGGAGGGCAGGCCCCTGAACTCACCACGGCTAATGGCAGCCAGTCTGTTTGAGTTCAAATGCAGCTGTCTGAGGTTTTGTAGGTACAACTGGAAAGCCCCGCTTAACTTTGAGATGCTGTTGTTCTGCAGCTTTAAAACCCGCAGCTGGGTTAGATCCTTGAAAACACAGTGGGACAGAGCAGAGATGGAGTTGGCGTAGAGGTTGAGTTGTCTCAGACTCGTCAGATTAGCAAAATCGCCACAGCGGACCGCCTGGATTCTGTTTTTGCTGAGATCCAGCTCCATGAGGGCCGGCAGGTTCCTGGTAGCTGCTGGAACCGATGAAAGGTTGTTGTTGCTCAGACTCAAAACGGTCAGTTGTGGCATCGACCTGAAGGTGCGCTTGTCTACGCTGTCGATCTGATTTTGCATTAAGTTTAACTCTGTGACGTTGGAGCACAAATGAAACATGCTTGAACTGACGGATCTGAGTCTGTTTCTACCCAGCTGGAGTTTCAACATTGTCGGGATGGAGCAGGAGATGTTTATCAGCGCTGCAAGGCTGCAGCTCATCTGATTCATCCTGAGGACCGTCAGAGAGGCGTCCAGGCTGGCCAGCAGCGGAGTCACGTGACCCAGGTCCAGGCGGAGCTCGCTGATGTCAAGAGTATTGACCCGGCCGAGGAAAGTCCCCACATCCCAGGTGATTTGTTGCGTTTTGAAAGTGCCTCCGATGTTCAGCCATGTCAGATTTGGGAAAATGTCCGCCGTGATCCGAAAGATCCTGATGGGATTTTTAGACAAGTCCAGGAGTTTAAGTTTCAAAGAGGTGTTGGTCAGGTCGCCCGACTGAAAAACACTCATTTTGTTTCCCGCCATCACCAGCTCCTGCAGGTTCGGCAGCTGGAAAACAGGTTGAACTTTTTCATCCAGCGCGTTATTAGAGATGTCCAGGAAGGTCAAGCTGGCCAAGGCCTTCAGAGCGCTGGGTGCCACCGTTTTGATTCGATTCCTGGAAACCCGGAGCTCAGTCAGGTTCTGCAAACCATCAAAAAGACCAGCAACCAGGCTGCCGAGTTGATTTCCATTTAGGTTCAACTTTTTGAGGGAGATCAGATGAGCAAAAGCTCCTCTATCCACCTCTTTGATGCTGTTGCCTTTCAGGTCTAACCAGACCAGAAGCTGTAAGTTCTGGAAGTTGGAGGAACGAATACAGGAGATTTTGTTTGAAGACAGGTCAAAGCCTGTGACTGTTGGGGGAATATCCTGGGGAACAGCTTTCAGTTTGGGTTCGTTTCCTGTGCATTTGGCCACATCCAAGCTAATCCTGCAGGTGTTCTTCAGAACAAACCCCCTGACCGGGAGGACGGAATAACTGAAACACAGCAGGAAAACCAGAAGTGTTGATCTCTTTACCACAGACCCCATTTTAAAAAAATAAACTACATCCAACACATGAAAAAGTCAAGAGCCTGCAAAACCTGGAAAACAAAAAGAACAAAAAAAGGATGTCAACCACAAAGATCAAACTTTAAAACTGGAAACAAACATGAAAATATGAGGGATATTTACCGGTGAGCAGTTCTGGCTGGTGGAGGACTGTCTGACTTCTCGCTGGACCGACCTTAGGTTGGACTGTGAGGAAGTGAGAGATGTGGGTGGCTTTTAATACTGTCCCCATTAGAATGTTAGAAAAATATCCATTATTACAGAACAAATCTCTGAGGGTAGAAGCTGGATGTGGTCAGACGTGGCAAATCTTTCACTGATGTTTGCAGGCTCTTGCTTTTGGTTTCTGCAGAAGGTTGAGTGGCTGTTGGGCTCTTCTGGTCGGAGGAGTGGCGCTGATGTTGGACGACACATCACGTGTATGCACACGTATGTGTGTATGTGCACATGTACATGCACATGGTTAAGGATCTACTTTCAGCCAAACAAAGAAAACATGATTTGGGGAACTGAACTACATTCTATTAACGGCTGGAAAAGTTCCCTTTTAGTTCAGCCTGGAAAGGAAATTCATCTTCCTCATTTGCAGTTTATAACATCCTGGTTCCTTAATGTGACTATGTGAACATGGTACTGCTGGTGTGTTTGTCCACATTATTTTACTGCTAACTTTATCCAGTGGGGACTTTCTCACATCGTTTCAGTAAAAAAACCCCCAAAAACCCCATCTTTTTAGAAGATGTGAAAGCACAGCAGAGTAGCTTGATTTGACTGATATCTTTGACTTGATGTCTTTGCAGGAGCACTTTCTGGACTCAGATATATTTATTTTACTAAAGATGCTTTTTGGTTGGCACAATAATAAGTTGAAAAAACATCCAAGACACTCTCTCTCTCGCATTGCTGTGGCTCGGTCATTTAAACCTTGATAACACTCCTATGCAAAAGTTTCTGTCCATTAAAAAAAAAAAAACAAAGCAAGAATTGTGAATAACTGAACTGGTTTATTTATTAACACCCGCAAAGCCCAGGAAGTAAAAGTAAAGTAAAGTAAAGTAAAAACTTTTCTCTCTCTCTTCTCTCCTGATGAGGCACCGTTCCTGCAACGCCCGTCCGCGGCCTGCAGGGGGCGCTGTCGGGACACCACCGCGGGAGGAGGCGACGCTGCAGCGGCCCGGAACCATCCCCAGGTAAAACTGTCCCACAGCGGCCTGGGCACCTGCAAGGTTCCTGGAACCACAGATAAACATTTATTAGGTTTATTAACAAGAGTAATGATCAAATCAGGCTTTTATCACCCGGCGGTTCTGGCTAAATGCTCGCTTTGCGCTCGTGAGTAATTAATGTCCGTGATGTGACAAGAATGATTTCTTTTCATAGGTGGTTACTTCCTTTTAAAGCGTGTAATATCCTCCTGAGTTTAGCTTTAATTTGACGCATCTGGTAATTTTTTATTTTAATTCTACATTCAATATTCTACATTTGTAACCTTTTATTTACAAATGCGGTTAGGGTATCCGGCGCTGAACGCAGCCAA
>CAAE01014768.1:288286-316619 GCA_000180735.1 Tetraodon nigroviridis | reverse complement strand
GTGGGGGCCGGTGGGGCCGGTGGGGGCCGGTGGGGCCCGGTGGGGCCGGTGGGGGCCGGTGGGGCCCGGTGGGGGCCAGTTGGGGCCGGTGGGGCCCGGTGGGGCCGGTGGGGCCGGTGGGGGCCCGGTGGGGGCCGGTGGGGGCCGGTGGGGCCCGGTGGGGGCCGGTGGGGCCCGGTGGGGGCGTCTGTCATAGTTCTTCACTGATCACAACACGAGCCGCCAACAGGAATCATCAGAAGAACAAAATGACCAGGGACATGTTTGGAGGTGTGCTGTTGCCAGGGAAACCATGATGTGATGGAGTAGTTTCAAAGGTTCGGAGATGAATGCCATATCCTCCGTGTGTTGCTGTGATCACCAGTGTGTGTTCCCAGGAGCCAGGCGGAGCTCCTCGTGCTTCCAGCTCCCACAGATGTAGAACTGGCAAAGCCGTCGACCTCACAAAATGGTCATGAAAGGCAGTTGGCCAGAAGATCAAAGGTCATTGAGGTTCACCAAATTTAACAATGTTTAGGCCTCTGAATTAATACCAGCATGTTTTCTCCCAAACTCTGAATTATGAAGCCCTGTCATGTGACAAACTTTGTAAACTTTGAATTCCCCCTTTATAAATGTAAAATTTAAAATGCGTTCAAACGTTTTTTCATTATTTTAATACCAAGGTTAGCACTGAACTGACATGACTTTGGTCTTTTTAACTTCCCTCAGTCGGACCCTCGATGTCTCCATTGCGACTCATCGCTGCCTCTCCAGGCCACCTGTGGTATTACACCATTCGTGCCATCAGTTTCTTCACAATTGTTGGTTTTATCAACAAATATGGACAAACTTTAGATGTTAGTGGCTCCTGTTTGGATATTTTATGGTGATACGGGCATCTGTTGACCTAGACAAATCCCCAAAGAATTCTTTTATTTATAATGCCCGTTAGAAGCTAAAGGAGCATTTGCAGTGTGTTTTTTGTTCTGTGGGTGTCTGTGTTGCAGCCATCAGGCGAGAGGTTATGGTCATGCATAATTCAGGAGTGGGGATGATTTCTACATATTTCCGCTGCCAGAGGCCTGAATAAACAGTCCAAAACTGTTTTTCGCACAAAAAACCGGTTTGTTTTCGCTGCTGCGTTGCATTAGCCAGCCTATTCGCTGCTGTTTCTAAAACATCGACATCATATTTGCCCGTTGGTGCTTCTTGCATCCAGCACGCCACAGATAATTACAAATCTCGACTCTGGTTCTGCTCACCGCAAAGCGCGATCCATTAGGGTGATTCCTTATCTTTTAATTTGGCTTGAATGAACAGCCGTGTGTCAGATACGATGTCGGTGCACGAAAAACTGCAGATGAATTTTCAATCTGACATTAATCTCACAGATAGATGGGTTGAACTTTATGAATGAGGTAGTTGTTATTCACAAAAGTAAAGAATAAAAATACTGTTTGAACATGATTCCTGGGCTGGAGAATCACAAAGTGACAACGTTTCTCTTACTGGGCTGTTTACTTTCTAAATTACCCCTTTAAATATTTTAGAGGCTGGATTTGAATCACATTCCTCTACTAAAGTTGGTCTCTGCAGCAGGGTAACGAGTGCGCGGCAGCGTCCACCTTTAAGAACAACCCTGTCAAGACGGTTTTCCTAACCTCAGGAATAAATGATAGATTTAACTATTAAGATCGGCTGCAGCGAGAAGTTTGACATATTTTATTCATTTTTTAACAGGATGCATCAGAACTGCTTATTTAAAGCTCCAACATTTGGACAAACTGAGGAAAATGAGCAATGGCGGCTAAAATTAGCGATAAGTGTTGTTGACATGTGATTAAACAGGTCAGAGAAGCTGCTGACGGAGGCACAGGTTCGTTTAGATGGTCATATACGTGTGTGTGTGTGTGTGTGTGTGTGTGTGTGTGTGTGTGTGTGTGTGTGGGTGTGTGGGCGGAGGGAAGGACCCTGGCTCCGAGTTGTTCATCTCAGACGCGTCTGTGCAAAACAGCTGACACACACACCCGCTCCAAAACAGAATGCTGTACACCAGTCACAGCTACAGCTCTAGAGCTGAGAATTCTGGGTGTTATTTCAGGATGAACCAAAACATCTGTTTGGAATTCGGATCTGCTCATTTACAATGTAAACGCAAAAAAATGGTGTGAAGTTTAAAGATGCCAGAGGGGTTTTTGCCTCCCATTTAGCTCATCTGCAGCTAACGCTAACCGAGCTTTCATTGTGACAGACGCTTCGGAGCAGAACCGATGACTTCTCGGCTGGCTGGGAGCGATAGATCTTTTATAAGACTCTCAAACATCCCAGAAAATGGCTGCAGAGTAGTTTCATACGTGTGTTTGTGTGTGTGTGTGTGTGTGCGACAGAGAGAAAGGGTGTTTGTGGGAGTTTGGCTTGCCTGCTGTTGTGAAAAGTGTGCCTCTGTGGGAGTTAAGAGTGTGAGTCAGATCTGAATCATATTCTTATTTTTTTGTACCTATCACACACCATCTGAAACAAATGCATCCATATTACTACACACGGAATATTGAAAACCTACATCAGAAGATAGAGATCAAACCGGCGCCGGCAGGAGAGGTGCTGATTGGCAGATAATGGGGAGATGTGAGCGGGCGGCTAAAGCTAATTCTCACATTCATAGTTGGAGGAACAAACTCTTCACTTGTTGATGCAACCGTTGAGTCACTTGTTGACATGTTGACATTGCTGTCAGACAGAAGTATGGAAGAGCTCATTGTTCCCGATTCGCCCTCCAGACTGGACAGACAGCACTAAAGAGGACCCTGCTGATCAAAACTGTCAAAAATCCCTCTCTTATGATGGGTGATAGCTTCTCTGCCTTCAGAGGGAGGGTCCTCTCATATGAGCCTGGTTTCTTCCTGTTAAAAGCAAGTTTTCCAAGTTTGGAGAAATTCAGAAGTTGGTGCGTTGGTGCAGCACAGGGAAAAAGCTGGAGGTTCCAGGTTCCATCCTGGTTCTGGCCTCTTCGTGTGTGCTTCTAGTGCTGGCGTGGGTTTCCTCTGTCCAAAAATGTGCACGGTTAGGCCAACTGGAGCTGGACTCCAGGACCTCCGTGACCACGAGCGCGATGCTAACGTGCCGTTAGCAGGTATTTGCGGTCAGGAACCTTCGCAGCTCCAAGGTGCAGCTGCTCAGCTCCAACCTGGTCTGTTCAGCGTTGTTTTAGCGTGGCTGCGCGCCTGCGTGGGTGCACGTTTTCTCACTGATGTCACCGTTTGACTCATCAGCATTTGGGGCATTCACGCTCTCCTTCAGCGCCAACGATGAGAGGAGCTGATTATCGCTGAACTTTAGCTGCTCGCTGGATTAGCTCCACTTCCGCCTCACCGGCTCCGTAATAGTAACACTCGTTGTCGCGTGAAAGCCAACGTTGTTATAATTGGCTTCACATCTTTTAGAAATGAGCTGCTTTTAGCGCTAATTAAGAAACTCGTCTGGCACGCACTAGTTATCTTAAAGCGACTTGAAGACCGGAGCTCAAGCCAAGCAGCTTCCGATGCAGCTGGATGGTGTTTCAGACCAGATTTGTGCCAAATGTTCAGTAGATATTTGATGCTAATTAGAATTACCGTGTGCCACAGCCGCTGAGCGTAGATATCTGACATCTCTGAACTTTGCAGAGTTCGTGACCTCGGGCTAATGTCAAAGCTGCAGAGGCCACGCAGATCCCATCAGAGCGCCGAGATGTTTTTATCAAGTGTTGCCCTGCAGCGAGCTGAGATATCGACCTGGCACGTTTGGAAGATAGTGGAATCAATTTGAGCAGTTTGCCTCGTAAATAAGATAAAGGTGGCAAAAAGGATCCTTCGGTATCGGGATTGATCGCTGGCTTTTTGCTGCTCTGGTGCAGACGGTCGTTCAGATTAGCTTCCAAGGGTGGATTCTTCACACGTGGATGTAGAAAAAAGGGGAGAAATCAGAAATCACTGATGGGAAGCATGTGTGTGTGTGTGCGTGTGCGTGAAAGCTAAGCAGCTGTTTGTGGGTTTTATTTCTCCTTCTCCTCCTCTGAAACATTCCATTTTTTTCCCACCTTTGCTAGTGGGGTTATGATCGATGAGTGTATTACAAAGCAGAGACTTGAAGCTGGGGAAATCAATGCTCATTCATCAGAGGTGTGTGTGTGTGTATGTACGCACACATGCACGAGTGAGCAGGCACGCCTGTGTGTGTCCGTGTCCACAGTTAGTTCGTTAGGAGCTGGATATGTTCATTGTTTTGGGAGTTGGGAGCTGCTTTCCATTGACTCAGCACACCTAACCCGGCTGGACACACACACACACACACACACACACACACACACACACACGCACACGCACATCTACACACAAACACACACACACACACACACACAACCCAGGTGCTAAACAATCCACTAGAGTTGAATTGAGCTTTTTAAGGGGAAATTTAAATGTCTGAAATAAATGTATCAAATAAACAGTGCTCAGTTTGATTTTGTGCTATTTGTGTTTGAAGGTCTGGATGACTGTTTGCAGCAGTACGTGTGTGTGTTTGAGCGCGGCGGTCGTTTGTGGCGAGAGGCTGCTGAGGATCAGCCACGCAGAGCTGGAGGAGCTGGGGGTCTCACGGATCGGACACCAGGAGCTGATCCTGGAGGCCGTTGACCTTCTGTGCGCTCTGGTGAGTCAGGTCCCGTCTTCCTCTTGACTCCGGTCTCTCCTCTCCACGGACACTGGGAATGTCAGTGTTGTTTGCTTGTTTCAAGCTGCAGTAAAGAAAGGAGTGATGGCATCTGACAATCCCATCGTTGTTCTGACCTTCTTCTGTAATTGATGATCTAAGACAAACATTTTGAAAGACTTTAAAAGACTGTTTTGTATTCAGGGTGGTTTACTGTCTGGAGATACACTGGGGTGTTTGTGTGCCTGTGTGTGTGTGTGCGCCTTCATAGAATTCCGGTCTCGAAACGGAGAGCGTCAGGACTCTGGCACACAAACTCGGCGCCTCGGCTAAGAACCTCCAGAACTTCATTTCCAGCCGCCGCCGCAGCAGCCAATCAGAGAGCAGGTCCTCTCGGCGGCTCCCCAACGACCTGCTGACCTCTGTGGTTGACCTCATCACAGCCGCCAAGAGCCTGCTAGCCTGCCGCTGGACAGGTAACGCTTTGGTGGCCACTGTGGTCCAATCTTGTTAGAGGCACGACTGAGCTTGAAACATGGCGGATTAGCATTTAAAACAACAGATTAGCCTCACTGAGTTCGGTTCTGCGAAGCGTTACTGCATTTCCCCCAAATAAGCAAAACTGAAAATGAGAACTGAGCATTTCCTGAGAAAATTAGGCGATCTCACATTGGTGATGAAACAGAAACGATAATTTTCTGCAGCTAAATGAGCTCAGGGGCAGCGTCCATGGAGCTAAAGTCATCAAGGTTCTCTGTCTTCCCGTCACCGCTGCTTCGTTTCTCTGCCGCTGAGGGCTGACGTGCTCGGCGCGCATCCGCAAAAGGTCTCGCTGGAAACGCTGGACAGGCGCCCACGTCCGTCCTTGGGCCGCTCAGACACTCAAAAGCAGAAGTGGCCACGCCCACCGTCCCCCTGACGCCCACAGACGATGCCCACACGCTCGCAGACACACAGGCACCTTGCAGCGAGACACTGAGCTCCACCGGCCGCCCACGCGCAGCCGCACCACTGAAAACTGCCAGGACGACATCGAGGAAGAGACGCAGCAGAGCTCCCTGCCGTGAGCAAAGGAGCTCTACGCTTTCACGTCGTCCCAGCAGAGCTTTTATTTCAGGGAAATGTCCAAACGAGCAATTAAAAATGGAGTTGGTAACACGGTGGGAAGGATTCTGATTTCCAACCTGGCGTCTAAAAACCTCGCCGAGACTCTTCGCGAACGGCTCACGACAGCAGCAGATTAGCATAAATCGTGCTAAAGCCGAACCTTCATCTCTGCCTGATTGCTGGTTATTAGTCCTCTCAGGGATGGAGGGAACAGTCAGTTCAGCACCGGGGCAGCAGATGTAAAACACTTTCCAGCTTCTGTCTGAAAGGCGAGAAGAGACTTTGCAACCTTTTCATGTATAATATACGAGTCTGGGAAGCGCTCAGCAGTTTCGCGCCTCCGATACCCTGATGTCTCCTCAGATATACTCTTCTTTTCAGATCTGTAAAACTGAGACTGGAAGAGAAGTGAAATTTCAGCATTTTTGTTTTTTAACCCTTTGAAGACACATTATTGAGCGTGAGAATTTCCCCTTTTAGCTTGAAAAAAAAATGCAGTATTTTTCCTCAACTGCAAATGCTGCAAAATAAAAGTTGATGCAGAGGCTGAAATTGAACCCAAAAAAGGCTTCAGATGGTGTTTAGAGAGTTCAGCCAGAACGAAGCATCAGCAGCTAATTCCACAATCGTTACAGAGACCTAAGCTTGGAAAGCAGAAACTGTAATAGATCAGAGTTCAGCAGAAATATAGAATTCTGTTTTTGCAAAAATGTAATGCTGACTAGCTAAAAGTATCATGAGCTACTCGTGGAGAGCGTTATTCTTCTCTGTTCTCGCCATCTTAATTCCCATGGTACTAACCCTGAAGTCACTTGCTCGGCCTTTGACAGAAGTTCTAAAAGGGGCATGCTTCCCGCTGGAGTCCTACTGCAGACAGTCTGTGCAGCCTCGGGTCCTGCGTATATTTAGCGCCGAGCCTCAGAACCGATGACCTGAATCTCGCTGAGATGCATCAAACTCCAGAGACTGAGGCCAGATTTTAATCTGGGTCTTCAGGACAACAGAATCACGTCCTGTCGGGCGGCAGCTCAACGGCTTGGGTGTTTATTAGAACCACTCTTGAGGAAAAGTGAAACCGGTTAGAGCTGGTTATAACACCGGTGGCCCATTTACCTGCTTCTCCATCCACCTGCCACTTCAGCGGTGTCCTCCTTTCCTCCGGAAACTTTGAGGGTCCAGACGTCAGCGGCACTTTAATCCAGCAAACTTTGCTCTGCTTTTTGAGCCGGTCGCATCAACGCCGTCGCCTTGCTATGTTTGAACACCTGCAGCCTGCGGCAACGCCTGAAAAGACCGGAATACTCACTCCAGACCTGTGAGCCTCTGGAGTTCCGGGGCTCCAGGAGGAAACCTGGAGGTTTGACACACAGAAGCCACAGATCCAAAGGCTGGTTTCTGTTGGATGTACAGCACACCAGCCTGCTTACAGGGTACCTGTTGTGCTAACAACGCTACTGTCTGTCTTTTGTACATTATCGAAGGCAGCAGAAGCATTGGAAGGCTCACCGGTGTGTTTGTGTGTGTGTGTGTGTTATCTGTCCCTCCCAGGTCTCCCTTTGCTGCAGTGGCAGACTACTCAGTTACCAGAAATAATGTCATCCAGCTCTGCCTGGAGCTCACCACCATTGTACAGCAGGTGTGTGTGTGTGTGTGTGTGTGTGTGTGTGTGTGTGTGTGTGTGTGTGTGTGTGTGTGTGTGTGTGTGTGTGTGCTGTGTCGTGTGTGCTCTGTATGTGTACATTGTGTGTGTGTGTGTGTGTGTGTGAGAGAGAGAGAGAGAGAGAGAGAGGGAGAGAGGGAGAGAGTGGGAGGGAGTCACGCAGCAGCTTCAGCATCCTCGAACGAGACTTAATTTCTCACTATTCACATCCTCACACACGTCTTTTTTTAAGCGTGACGTGTGTGTATAAATAAATGATGAATGTGTGTGTGTGGGTGGGTGTGCGTTATCTGTGAGGGTATAGACGGTGCAGGTGCAGGTGCTGGCGTCTGTAAAGCCAGGCCCAGACCGTGAGATGGTTGTGATTTTTGGAGACAGGATGTTCTGCTAGCGCTACATTAAACTCTGCTTTCCCACAGGACTGTACGGTGTTTGAGACTGAGAACAAAATCCTCCATGTGGTGAGTCCTGCCTCCTCATCCAGCTGTCACATATTCGTTCCGGGTTTTTCCTACCCCCGCGGCGCTAAACACATTTAGTAAA
The DNA here is from genome assembly GCA_000180735.1 of Tetraodon nigroviridis. Lineage (NCBI taxonomy): Eukaryota > Metazoa > Chordata > Actinopteri > Tetraodontiformes > Tetraodontidae > Tetraodon > Tetraodon nigroviridis. The sequence goes on along the minus strand of CAAE01014768.1, from coordinate 308,644 downwards.
CAGAGGCTCCAGTTGGTTCTCGAACAAGAGCCGAGGAGGTTTATTTGATTTACTTTGTTCAATAAGAAGTTGCTGCCAGTATGTGATTAGCGTAGCTTAGCACGGAGTGCCAAACGAGGATAGGAAAGATCCCAGTTTTGTGAACATTCAGGAGCAACCAAGGCACGGTTCTTAGATGCAATAACTGAGAACAGAGAATGTATCTCATGAGATTAAAAACATTTGTAGTTTTCAATGTTGCGCTAGCCTAAAAGTTCGCCACTGTCTCTTTAATCTAGAAATACAGTCTCTTGTCTCAACCAGGGACATATTATATAAACTGTGAGATTAGCTTCCCAGGCAGCTAATACCAATGCTATTATATAAACAGGCTCAATGACAACAATTAAACATGTTAAAGTTGCCACTGGTATTAAATTGTATTTTATGTTATTATTTTATCCCTCGTTGGCCTCCAATTAGTCTCCAATAGATTGGAAAAAGCTCCCTTTATGTTTGGCTAATGGTTTTTCTAAATCTCCTTAGGATGGTGTCTGATTCGGCCCAGTTCTAAAGCAGTTTCCAGTCCCTCTGACAGGCGACGTTTATTTCTTTCCTCACGTCCACCTTTAACGACTCAAAAACCCCGGGAGTGCACTCCCTTCCATAAAATCTGGTGAAGCGGTGCAGCTCTATCGTCCAGAAAATACGCTGTCAGAACCACTCTGGAGCTGGAAAATGATCACCAAACTGTGGCTGCATCCTCTGTTGTTTCTGCAAAAGCTGTTTTATTTTATTGCCGCAGGCAGGAGGACCTAAACTCACCTCCCACCGTCCTGATGTGGACGCAGACAGGATAAACAACAGCAGAGAAAGACCGAAACGAGCTGGTTTAAGACGGGGGGGTCTTTGTTTCTGGCCACATCTTGCTCCCATCCCTGCTCTCCCACTGCGGTTATGTTTCATAAACGTTCCCTCTGTTATTACTCCAATTTTTCTTCCCTCTATAGTGCAAAACTCTGTCGGAGGTGTGTGAGCACATCGTTTGTGTGTCATCAGACCCGCTGGTATCTCAGTCAGCCCACCTCGAGTTGGTTCACCTCACTAACATCAAGCCCTCGGAAGGCCTGGTAATGCCCGTGTGTGTGCGCGTGTGTGTGTCTGAGTGTGTGTGGGGGTGTGTTTACTCAGCTTTTATAACTCCTTTGGTTTGGTGTATCTGTCTGTTTTGGCGTTGCTCTCCCCCTGTTTATCCAGGGTCTGCACTCTGCAGGTCCCTCTGCAGGTTTGGGTGCTACTGTGAGGACCATTAAGACTAAAACACAGGTTCTAAATAAACAGTGACTGTTTTTGTTCAGGCAAAAACCTTTCACACATCCGTATCCTCCAGATCTGAATTCAGATTCGGTTGTTTTTGTTGGTTGTCAGCCTCCCTAACCATAACCACAGTACTCGGTCTGCATGTGTGAGTGAACCGCGCTCCGTGTGATCGTTCTTTCTATCTGTTCACCAGGGCATGTACATCAAGTCCACATACGATGGCCTGCATGTCATCACGGGAACCACCGAAGGGGTGAGTCGCCCTTTTACTTCTGGTAGCCGGGAGGTTGTTGTTTCCAGACTCAGGTCTTTGTATTGGATTTCACTGGGATGAGGAGGGATTATCTCCTCCCAGCCATTTTATAGCTGCAGTGAAGTTTGTTGTTCTACTTGTTGACACTGACACCAAGAGATCAATACCTCCGATCAATTCACAGCGCTTCCATTTCTGTCTGCTCTGTGTCTGAAGTCTCCAGCTGACCGCTGTAAGAAGATCCACGCAGGAGATGAAGTCATTCAAGTCAACCACCAGACTGTGGTGCGTTTCATGTTCCGCTCACATTTGTGTCTGCTCATGCAAAAAAAGAAGGAAGTACTCAAAGAGCTTTGATGTTTCGCAAGGGTCTGCCTTGATCTCAGATGGAGGCAGGTCTCATCCAGGGGTTAAGACAGGAAGCCAGTCCCTCACACGGACATGGGGACCCGTTCACATCAGATTAAGACAGATAAACTGAAGCATGCAGCATGTTTTGCTAGCATCACAGCGCCTGACCCCACTGAGCAGATAAGGTCAAAACCAATGATGTGACATGAATTTTCCTGGTCACCTTCGGTGTGCTGGTGTTTATTCCTTGAACAAGGTGCTAACACATGCAGCCTGAATGCTAATTAGCCTACTGGGGTCCTAATTGATCCTCCGGCACCTTGCCCAGCTTGTCAAGCACTACGATCACTCAGGAAGACAAAATTACTCCTTCCAAAGACAAAAGAGCACCGAAAAACAGGGCAGGAACGTTCTGAGGAGTTTGGAGCAGCTTTACCCGTGTGCCGCGGGGTGTTGTTAACACGTCCTCCCTGTTGCACATTTTTGCGGCTAAAAACGGAGGAAGATAAGTGACAAGATGCGATTGCTTTCAAATTGAGGGCAGGTTACATCACATGAAAACTCTATAGATAGAATCACCACCTCCACAGCTCACTCGGCAGCCTCAACAAGCCAGATCCAATCACGACATGGACGAAATTCAGGCTGCGCGAAAGTAAAGGGAACGCAGGCTTTTGTGCTGCTCTGCACCCAGATGAGGATGATGAGGATGATGACATTTTTCCTCTGGCAGGTGGGCTGGCAGTTACGCAACCTGGTGGGCTCACTGCGGGCCGATAAAGGAGTCGTGTCCCTGACCCTGAAGAAGCGTCCCCAGAGCACGCTCAGCTCTACCCCAGCCATGCTGAAGAACATGCGCTGGAAGCCCCTCGCTCTGCAGGTGGGGCCGCCTCTACCTTTTATAGACTTTATTAACACAAGGCGCTGGCCCACATGGGTCCCCACAGCATTACCGCTCCCCCCACACAGCCGCGGCGAGGGATGCTAATTGGGTCAGAATCCTGCGGCCCAGCAAGTTTGTTTGCCACTTGAAGACAAACTGGGGTGACTAGGAGGAAAACCTAACTGAGGCTGCTAAAATCTGAATTATGAAAAAAAACAACAAAGTTCTCATTAATTATCTCGAGTTTCCTATGGAGTGTTTGACTTTTGGTTTGTTTTCACTTTCCAGCTTGACCAGTGAAACTGTCATGATTTAGCCAAAGTGTGATTTAGTGTGACTTTTTTTCTATGTTTAGAGTCTATATGTAAAGAATACAATTTAAATGAAATAATAACACAGAGGTGATCTTTGAAGGTGTTTCCTCAAACATTTATTCAACGCTTAAATCATGATTCCTAGCGTTGTGACTATCGCCCCCTACTGGACTACAGGGCTAATGAAAAAAGTCATCAGTCACTTATTTAGCCAAAACAACCCAAGTTGTAGTTTAAAATGTGACCGTAAAGTAACTCATTTGATAAAATCCTCCATCTGTCCCCTCTTTCCTGGTCTGCAGCCAACCAAAAGCCCAGGTAGCGGATCAGCCACACCTTCAGGAACCCCCACCAAGAACTCTGCCCTTCAGGACCTTCACATTCCCCCCCCACCCTCTGAGCCATACACACCCAGGTAAACAGGCCAGTCAAGGTTGAAAGGATGAAAATGAGTGGAACAAACACCTTTGATATTGATGTCCGCGTCTTCATCGTCTCTGCTGTTTCCATAGAGATGAGCCTGGAGCCTTGTCTGGAGACGAGGCCTCTCGTAACCATGGTGGCGCCAGCGTCAGTAAGCGCTCTGACTCACCAAACTCCTTCCTGGATCAGGAAACTCGGCGGCGGGAAGAGGAGGAGCCTGTGTACTGTACCACACCCACATATGGTACACGCCTATCATCTGTGTGTGTGTGTGTGTGTGTGTGTGTGTGTGTGTGTGTGTGTTTCACTTGATGGGGGCATTTGTGCTGATCCTCACCATGTTTAGATGTTTAAGGCACTGTTTTGAAGTTCTATGCCACCCTGTGATCTAAGTTGTTGAAGGCTGTTAAGGGCCTAACCTAACCAGGCGCCATGGCGACTGCGTCTGAGAGCTGAGAAAAACAGCTGATTGATCTTCAAAGTTCTGGATTTGTGTGTATCTGCAGGCAGGCTGAGGCCCATCTCCATGCCTGTGGAGTGTAACTGGGCTGGCGACTATGAAGACCCAGGAAAGATGAACAGAGAAAACCGCAGAGGTGTGTGTGTGTGTGTGTGTGTGTGTGTGTGTGTGTGTGTGTGTGTGTGAGAGATCTTGAGATCTGGTTAAATGTTCCCATCTCTCTTTAGATCAGTGTGCGAGTGTGTGAGATCAATGAGCCTCCATCCTTTTTTCTAATTCTGAAGTTCCAGTTCTTATCTGATTATCATCACGCAGATGCTCAATAAGGTGTGTGTGTGTGTGGGGGGGGGGGGGGGTTTCTAGAGGGCACGACAAGAGACAATTAAAGGCAACAGTGCAAAATAGGGGTAAATGAGACAAGAGGAGGAGAGGGGAGAATGTGAACAAAAAATAAATAATTTTTCCCTGACCTCCACCTGAATCCTCTCACACAGTTGCCATGACAACAGAAGCTCTTTCTCTGTGTCTTGCTTTCTCCTGGCTGCTGCCTAGCAACCAGGGTAGGACTTGGGTGGAGGAGACGTTGCAAAACCTGAGTTTCCTACCCTGGTAGAACAACCAGGAGTAGGTTGGTGAAGAGATGAAAATAAGTGGTTAAGCTACAGGTTATCACACTTTTGTTTTTGTGTTGTGTTAGCAGACACTTTTCTTGCACTAGCTAGCAGTTTGCTCCAGTTTAGGCACGTTTTATCTGTCATTAAATATGAAAAAGGCTCAGAAAAAGGGGTAAAGCTTGGGCAAATATTTAAGAACTTTAATTTGACATTTGTGCTCTTTAACTTATTGGTAATTTGGTTTGTTAATTCCACAGAAGCGTCTTTGATGCGTTATGCTGCACTTTCCACGGTGGACGACAGGACCGCCTCTGAGGAATACTCCTCTCACACGGCTCGTCTGGGCAAACGGTCCAATAACACGGCCAAACGGGCAAAGAGGCGGAGCCACCACAGCCAAAGTCCCTCCCACTATGTCCTTCAGGCGAATCAGAGAGATTCCCCTCCGAGAGACCCCACCCCCATTTATCATGTAAGTGTTTAAATTGGAGTGTTGCATTGTTTTTTTTTTCATTTTTATTAAATTATCTAAAAAAGCTTAAAATATTTGGCATAGAAAATGTGTTATAAGTGAAATCAGACCTAAAGTTGAATCACAGCTTTCTTAAAAGTTACAAATACTTTTTGTTTTGATTTGAGAAGAAATATGAAGCTTCCAGCCCTGCTAGATCTGCTAGATCTGCTAGATCTGCTAGATCTGCAGGAACCGTGACGTGATGAGCGACTGCTGACTCATGACAGTATGACATCTGCCCGCCTGTGCCGGCCGCTCTGGGCTCCTCGCGCGTTTGTCCAGGGGTGACCTTACTCATAATCACAACATCTTTGTAAATTGAAGGCGTTTGCATGTGCTCGCCCGCCGTGGCCATCGGTGCTGGGACGGCAGATGGTGCATCAGTGAGTGTGGGCAGGATCGTGTCATCGGGCTAGCTGAGTGTAGGGCCATGTTTGGCGCCGCTCCAGGCTCTCTGACACGTTTAATATTGTAACGCCAAAGCTGCTGTTGACCGAACGGTGGAAGGAGGTCGAAGCCTAAACATGCTAGTCAGAGTGGAATCAGGGGACCGATGATGATGGAAACCCACCTGAGTTGGGACTTTTGGATAGAAGCATATGTTTTATTGTCAAAGTATTATCAAATAAAAAATGATAGAATTATGCAACTGTGCACAGATGTGATGCGGGATAGTGGTGTCATGTAACAAAGAAGCCACGACTATGGAAATGGTGCCCGTACATGAATGTTTTCCTATCAGACACTACCTGTTGACGGTTAATTCATCTTCAGATTAATGGCTGATCTTCACCAACAGATTTACACTACAAAGACTGTTGTTCACAGCTTCAAAGTAACCTTGAAAACACCTCCACACATTTGGCCTTTGTGTTTTGCTTACGGAAAGTTTCTGTGAAATCCCTCCAAGCTCTGCTTTCCCCCTCACCTGCGTGTCCCGTTGCCCCCCGCCGCCACCTTCCTGTTCTATCTTTAGAGGTGTGGGAGTCGCGGCGGTCCTCCACAAGCTCCACTTTTCCACCCTCACGTGTGTGAAAAACAGATAATGAATGTTTCCCTTTGCGCCTGCTGCTCTTGTCATCTTTCATATCCCAGGATTCTTTGCAGCAAACAAAAGGCCGCTGATTCATCCTGACAGCCAGCTCACCCACCCTTCTTCTTCTTCTTCTTCTTCTTCTTCTTCTTCTTCTTCTTCTTCTTCTTCTTCTTCTTCATTGTTTTTATCTTTGCAGACATACCAGCAGTCATCATCTCTGCAGTCAAAGACCAGGAAGAAGAATAAAGGTAAGGAGAGGAATTTACCTGATTGCTTCATTTGACGTCTTTCCAGCTTGCTGACATCACTTTCTTTGCTTCTGAGACTGAAGCCATCATCTCTTCTTCCCGCCCTAACGAGGATCAAGATGCTGAAAACCATTCTTTTATGCTTATTTGGCCATCTGCCGTTTGCGAGAAAAGCTCAGAGAAGCTCAGAAAATCCTCAGCTCCATCTGCACTTTTGTCAGCCAGCAGATCTGCTGCTTTTACAACCAGAGATTAGAGGAGAAAGTGATATTCAACCACCGTTTATTTCCACTAAGTCTGACTAAAAAGGTTTTGGACACACCTGGTTGTCCAGCACAACTCAGATTTGTTGCTCTGAACTTACTGTGGGCTAGCTGTGTTAGCTAGTTTGCCAGCCAAAGGAATGCTAAAAAGACCAAAGCAGCACATTAGATCCGCCTCCTCAAAATGAGCAAATTCCTAATTGAGGAAAAAACAAGAAGCACAGCAAAAAAACTTCTCTTTTTTTCTGTCTTCAGCGCCTTCTTTTTGTCGTTGCAGGCCGAGCCTTGGCCTCGCTCAGTCGGAGGCGTGTTTCCTGCAAGGCTCTCGGCAGAGGAGACTGCGAAGGCTGGCTGTGGAGAAAGAGGGATGCCAAAGGTTACTTCTCTCAGAAGTGGAAGAAGTACTGGTTTGTGCTAAAGGACAACTGCCTGTACTGGTACATCAATGAAGAGGTGAGTCAAAATGAACACAAATATGGAGCTCATTTTATCTTTGTTCTGATTTCAACTTTTTAATTCCCTCTTCGTCTTCAGGATGAAAAGGCGGAAGGTTTTGTCAGTCTTCCAGAGTTTAAGATCGACCGAGCCAGCGAGTGTCGCAAGAAGTAGTAAGTGCACCAACTATTCCATATTTATGGAAGTATCTGTTCATGTAGCATTTACATGCTCTTATGAATAAGTATTAGCCTGCTAAAATAGCTCGCCCTGCTTCTGTCTAGTGCCTTTAAAGCGTGTCACCCTAAGGTCAAGAGTTTCTACTTTGCTGCAGATGGGGTGGACGACATGAACAGGTAAAACAGCCTGACGAAAGCTGGTTAGCAGCGATTGTTCTTCTCATTTGTTTCCAACAATAATAATTCAGCTGGAAATTTTTGTGACTTGTCTTCCAATTAAGTCTAAACACATTAACAGCCATGCAGTTATCATGGTTAGCTTAGCATTGATGGAACCAAAGGGAACTAGCTAGCCTGTCCAGTTTTTTGGCACAGTTTAAAGAAGAGATTTGGTGTAAATTTTCTAATCCTAAAGGCACTCAAGTAAATTCAGATGATAGTGGGGAGGTATTTCTGGAAATCTTTTGTTTCTTTTGCTAAGATGCTATTTGATTTTACATGTTCCTTTTCTTTTCCCCTTTTTTGTTCACTTTCCCTTTTCCTCATCTTTGTTCATAACCTACACATCTTCTGTCTCTCAGATGGCTAAGTCGTCTCAACATGGCTGCCGTGGGCTATGCCGAGCGGGAGAGGATTCGCCAAGAGCAAGGTAGGGCCAAAGAGTCCTTCAGTAGGTGCTGCTAAGTACCAAACATGAGTCAATCAATGAGTTCGATTTAGTTTCTCAGTATCATCCGATACAATTTTCTATACAAAAACCCAAAATTCCAAGCTGGTAGATATAGTGTTTCAAAGTTGGCATGTGTTTCCTGCAGATTACTGGAGCGAAAGTGAGCATGAAGAGGACACCACTGCCAGTCCCAAACAGGACAGTCCCCCACCTCCATATGATACCTACCCACGGCCTCCATCGGTGGGTCACGTGCACGACCAGCAGAGCCAATGCTGAATCACATATTGGTTTAAAACGAAACTTCTCCCTTTATTTTTGTCAGATGAGTGCCTACGTGGAAGGTAGGACCACCCGTCTGTCTTCCACAGAGACATCTCGGTCCCGCTCTTCTCAGGAGGACTTTCTCTGCGGTGACCCCCCGGGGGTGGCCGCTGAGCCACAGTACCACCCCGGACCACTGGTGGGAGGCACCACACACAGTGGGAGGAAGCCAGGGGGCAGCAGCAGCAGCGATGTCCAGTACAGATGTGATCCCATCGAGGTGAAACCCATTTTAGGCATTTTTGAGCACAATTAGCACAGCGTTAGCGTAATCCTGAATGTTTTGCTTCTTGTATTTTAGTACCGTTCCAGTCCTGCAGGAGGCAGCAGTGAGACGGGTTCACCAGGCCGTTCGTCCTCGTCTCAGAGACGCTCCTGGCAGGACCTGATCGAGACGCCGCTAACTGAGGCCGGGCTTCATTACCTCCAAACTGGACCTTTAGGTGATGCAAAAATGCTGAAAAAGCCATAATGAAAATGCGATATGAAGTCATGCTATTTCTGTGCTACACTGACAAGGAAACGGATAAAAAGCAGTTTTTATCCTCTCTTCAGGATAACCAAAACTATCAGTTATACTCAACCACTAACTACGTGTTTTTGAATTTTCCTGCCAGTTATTGAAGAGGCTGCTGTTTTTCTCGACAGAGGACGCCGTCTTTGCTGAGCCCGGTCCCGGCGGGGGGTCGATGATGGCCGGAGCCGTGTACACTCTCCCTGCGCAGCGCAACGTCCCGTTGCCCGTGGCGATGCAGAGGCTGATCCCTATGGCAACCCAGGGAGGGAAACCCCGCAGTTTCACACTGCCACGAGACAGCAACCTACACTCGCTGCTGGTGCCTCCCGCCAAAGAGGAACAGCAACCACGCAACGGTGAGTTCGCCACCGTGGGTGTCGGGTAAGAACAACGCACGACGAAGGGCGTCACGCTGAGGACGGCCACCTGAGACCGAAGGAGGCTTTTCTTTTGAAGCATGTTGGCGTCGATGTCGTAATGTAGCAGAAATAAAAGAGAAGCTTTCTGAGGCAGATGGATTTCTATTTAAATCACCTCCGTTTAAATCTCAGTGGGTGACCCATCATGCAACGATCTGATGAGGAAAATGAGATAATGGGACATCAATCGCCTGTGGAAACAGAACAAACACGCTGACATTAGAGCTACAAAGCCATAACTGATAAGGAACCTCTGCAGAGATGAAGATCCTCCTCATCAGTAATTACCTTTGAGCAATGTTGTTACAGTGGAGGGGGCGGAGCTAAATGACACCACGTCAAACAACAGGAAGAAGCTGCTGGGTTGTTTAGCACCACGAGCTTGGAGAACCATCTGAGTGTGTGCCAGTCGGGGCTTTGACGTTTGCAAACGCAGCCATCAATGTGTCTTAAGACATCTTAGGATTGTCTTAAGACACATATTTTGAGATGTCTTGAGATGTCTTGGCCAGCCAAGACGCGTCTATAAGATGCGTCTATAGACACCTCTTGGAACTATGAAGATGTCTCAAGACGTCTTAAAGTATCACTTTTTCTTTTCCTGTTTTAAAAACTTTTTAGTTAACCGTTCATTATTAATATAAAGCCGCAAAAAAACAAGACGCTAGTGCGTCTGCGGGACTTTCAAATGCTGTTTGTTATGGGTTAGCTGCTAACGGTCACTGTCTTAAGACATCCTAATATTACCCAGAAGCTGGCGGCCTCAGAACTAAATAAGATCAACAAAACTTACCTTCTACATCTTCTCTGACTCTTAGCGGATTACGGTTGTCGTTTTCAGAGCGATTTTGCAACATTTATGCGACCGAAATGGACAAATCCGACCATCTGTCTAACAACAACAGTGGTCAACAATCACCTGGATGAACGGGAACCTGCTCCTACACTGTCTAAATGACTGCTTATTATTGTTTTCATTAAGGTTTTACTGTTGTTCTATATTTAAAATTGTATAGAATTCCATTTAGTTATTGTTTGTTTTATTAGGCATTGCTCTAAAAGAAATGTAAAAAAAAAAAATGCAGACTAAATATCAAAATAATGGCATAAAGATAAAATATATTTCCCTTTAAAATGTAAAAAAGTAGTTGGTATCTCTGGCTCATGTATGTCGCACTCGTTTACTGGTTCTTGGCTTCGTGTCTGTGAAGGTGCCAGCGAGGGCGCATCCCTGGGTGACCTCTTCCGGGCATGCGAGCAGGGCGGAGTTTGTCCCCTCGGCCGTGCCCCAGAGGGCAGAGGTCAGTCAGAATTCCGCCAGTCCTTCCTACGTCGGGCCGAGGACCCTCAGCTCAACGAGCGCCTGCACCGCCTGCGCATCCTGACGTCCACGCTGAAGGTCGGTCCTGAGCTTGGCTGAGCCGCCGCCGTTCACACAAACCCACACTTTTATCAGGAAATCCATCAAAATGCTTGTGGCCCCCGCGCGACTTCCTGTTGCAGTCGCAGGTTTCTGGTTCACAATTAAAAGCTTTAAATCACTTTTGTTGGCCCAAAATTGCAGGAAATCCCAGCAGTTATTTCGAATAATGATGCTCATTATTGCATCCAGAGCACATAAATTCGCAGGGATTCTGCCTGGAACACATTTGCCTCACTAAATGAATCAGAACCTTTCTCAGTTCCAATAATTACACCCGCATTCACCTGTGATTACTGCTAATTATGTGACAAATCACTGTTTCTATGACAAAATGGGCATCAGCCTCCCTACCACAGCATTTTAGTCACCCTCTGGTGGTAAGCTGCATTCTCCTCTTCCCAAACATGAGTTTGTTTTTTTTACTGATTTGTTGTCACAAAAACATGCTATGTGTCATGTCTGACAGCTAACTTATGGCTTAGCCTCCCGTTGTCAGTAGCATGGGAAGGTAGCAGTCGTATTCCCACGTGGATGAGGAGAAATCTTTTGTGTTTGTGCAAAAAAAGACTCCATCTTAAAAAAGAAAACTTTGACATTTGAGCTCTGTCTGTTTCTGACGCACACAAACTGAAAGATGCAGCTAATGTGTGCTATTGTGCCGCCATCTGTCCCGTCTGTCTCGTCTGGTCTGTTCTCGGCCTTTATTCTTCTGTCGTCTGTCTGCTAACTGGGCGGCCATCTTGTCTCTGGTCGGGCGTCTCTGTTCATTATCTCTAGAGTTTGCAACTTGGCTGCTTCTTTACGTTGACAGTTAGCTGCTTCGCTAAGTATGGCGTGTATGGCTTTGGCTGCTGCTGGTGCTTTTGCATGTTTGGCGTTTGGGTCAGGTCACCTGGTGCTTGGGTGGGCGGCGAGGCGACCCTGACTACTGTGGTGGTCACTTTGGAACAACAGTCGCAGTGAAGTTGATCAGAGCTTCACGTGTGTTTGTGTTTCCTCCCAACTGTGTGATCTTCCTCTCGTGTTTCCATGTTCACGCAAACAGCAAACAGACTATTTCCAGTGACGGAGCCCCTCCTGTGCTTCTACATCCTCTGTAGGACAGGGAGGGGGAGCTAGCGCTGATTGACAGGCTGCTGGCCAATCCGCAGCTGTCGTCGGCAGAGTTCCAGGAGTGGAAACAAGCCTATCAGGAGCTGTTCTGTCAGGAGCCCGAGCCGACCTCCGAGTCCGACACCGGCCCGCCCCTCACGCCGTCGCTCTCGCACACGCACTCCTACATCGAGACCCACGTGTGAAGAGTGAAATGCATTCACGCTCAGTCAAAGTCGTTTCGTGGCTCCCGAAAATGTTCGGGAGGGTCAGGAAAACATGGCGTCTGGCTTTCGGAGCAAGTGCTGCTGCTCTCAGAGGAGACGCCCGAGTCAATCTGCAAGCTGATTGGCTGTGCCGCTCCAGCTGGCTCAGGGGCAGACGATCAAACTGATTTCTAAGTAATACGTGCTAGCTTTTTGTGCTATTTAAACAGCTTGGACTCGGGTTTATTCCAGTTGACGGGGACTCAGATCTCAGAACCACAATGTTTCATCCCGCTTGTTGTTGCATGTTGGAATCCATCAAGCTTTCCCCTGGACATCCACCATAGGTGTACAGCTGCTGTTTCAGAGCGACTATCGCAGGTCTTTTTTAACAAACTGGTCTCCAGGTAGTTTCTTCGTGCTGGTTTTGGTAGAACTATGCTGGGCTGGACCTCAAGCATGCTCTCATGGAATTAAACAAAAGGAAGCATCCACCCTGGACCCCATCAAAGCAAAGAAAATATCCCCAGTTATAATCAGAGGGAAAGTCTATTCACTGGCCCATAACGACAAATTTCACCCAGTGGGCTTCAAACCTTAAATTGTATCTAAAATAAGTGAGAAATCTCAGTTTAGGCCACTAGGTGGATCTCTAGAAATAGAAATTATATTAATTTTTTTTATGTCAGTTTTGATTAAATTTCTTTCTAAAACTGAAAACCTGTCTGGAAGGAGGAGACTGGATCTCCACCGCAAACACAAATACAACCTTAACTGGAAAAAACAAACCTTGGTTTTTAATCTGAAACCCTAAAATGGTGCAAATATCTTTGTTTGGTATAATGAGAGTGGAAATCATCTGTTACAAACATGAAAGGGTGGAATTTTCCTCCGCATTCTTCATATCCTGCATGCCACACAATTTGAGGACATAATGCATTAAAATCCAGATATTCTAAGATTCTTATTTATATTATCAGCTTTCAAATGTTCTGATAGTCAGAGACGCACAAAAAGACATGCACACAAACACTGGTATTAATGCTGTTTCTCTGCTGCTGCCCGTGGTTGGTTGTGGTAGCATGTCTGTTGTAGATAAACACAGTATTCTTTTCCGTGTTTTGTGTTTGGGAGTCCCTAGATGAGTAGATCTCTCTTTAGAGTGTAAACTAAGTGTTAATGTTAATTCTTTCTCTCAGACTATTTTGAGCTGGCAGTTAAAGATTGTTTATTGCTGAATCTAATAATAAATAGCAACAGTATTTATTTACGTGATCATTTTGGGTATTCTGTGGAGAGGCGATGGTGGGCCAATAAAGTGTGAGTCTTTGGACAAACATGCCTTTTGTGGTTGGTTTTTTTTTTTTTTTTACATTCTCACATGAAACCGCGGCTCTTATGAGGCATGCTGCAACCGTCCACCAGAGGGGTGTGTAAGATATTGGCATCTCCCCATACCACATTATTTAGGTTAAAACTAGCCTGTTAGCCTGTTAGCCTGCAAGCATATTCTCTAAATCAAATAACTGTGTGTTCATCTCCTTTGATCTTGGGCAAATTATGAAGGAATCAAAGAGACCATGAAAGCAAAATGCTTTGTTTACTAAAATTGCTCAGCATAATTAAAAGGTTCTCTCATAACTTTCTATTTCATGCCCATGGTCCAGTTATCAGTGATGGACTGGAATGTTACATTTTCAAACATTTTGTTAACACTGAATTTTGTCAAATGTTCACATTTTCATATTTTCGCATGCAGCACAACAGCTGATTACAGTAGAAAGAAACAGAAGTCCCTCAACTTTGTAGCTGGTTTAACCTCTAGAGATGGATTTGGTTTTCTGCTTATCTATTCCTGAATCTGTCCGTTTCGTCATCAGTCCGGGGAACAAAGGTCACCGAATGACCTTTCTAGTGTTTCTACATCTATCTGTCATCATTGAACAGAGTCATGTTTCAATATCAGCTATCAACCATTATCAGCTGTTATATTTTTTCTCCCTGTCCTTCACCTTCATCACCTTTTTCTCTCTGTTGTCCCTAATAACCTCCCATTCAGCCGTTCATCATCCTCCTCTTCGTGCTAAATCACTTGAGCTCGCTTCAGTGTCCAGAGTGACCAGCTACAGACACACTTGGCTTTTTTTCAGGTTGTTTTTTTTCTGTGTTTTGAGCGCTAACTGTATGCACTGAATAAGTACAGAATCAGTAGGTGGTGACAGCGTTTCATAAGAGTTTAGCTTAGCATCTTGACTCGTAAAAAGGTCCCCTACAAGCTCCTCAACCAGAGCTCCGCGTGGGTAAGTGGATAATGCCTCTAAACATTAAGCATCAGAGCTGTGTAAAGCCTCTGTAAATATTGTTACATTGGGCTAGCATAGCTTAGCCATAGGTAACAAAAGCACTGATCAGCTTGAACAATGCCATGGTTTCACATGTGCTCTGCTATGTTGACACTACACTGCACTTACAAGTGACTTTAGCTCCCATGATGAGTATTTGTAGTTTAGTCTGGCAGGGGCAGCAGGGTGCATTCAGTCCCGGTCAGAGGTCTCGGCATCTGACAGATCTCCCTCCAGCGGTCTATCTTTGTATCGTACTCCAAAACGCTGTTTATGATCACCTCCTGGCCGTTGCTCCATCTTCTCCCTCCAAACAGCAGCAGATTCCCAGATGGCATCGACACCATCCCGTAGTTGAAGGAGCCGATGAGGAGGGGGCGGAGCTGAGTCCAGTGATCCGCCTGCGCGTCATACCGCTCGATGTTGCAGAAAGGCTCGTACATGCCCAAGAGCGCGTAGATGTGACCGTTGGCGGAGGCGAGGCGGTGGTGGAAGCGAGCGATAGACATGGGCGCCCGCTTCTCCCAGAGTCTCCCTCTGGGGTTCCAGGAGTGGACTTCTTTGCTGGTCTCTCTTTGGTCATACAAGCTGGGGCTGTAGTTACTGCCGTGGAAGTGCATCCTGTTTCCCGTCAGACCGCCGGCCACGTAAACATTGCTGTTGAGTACAGCAGAAGCGTGACCGTAAAGCGGACGAGGCATCGGCGCACCTTTTCTCCATGATGCGGTACCCATCTCATAGAACTCCATAGAAGCCACGGATGTGTGCCCGTTGGTTTTGGGTCTGGAGCTCTGACCCCCGATGGCGTAGATGACGTCTGCCACCACGCAGCAGGTGAACTGCGCCCGCCGCTCCAGCATGGACTCCAGCTGTTCCCAGCAGTCGAAGCGAGGATCGTAGCGCCACGCCTGGTTGGACAGTACCGCCGACTTTATCCCGTCCTCGTCATCATCTTTAAACTCCTCTCCTCCGAGCACAAAGAGGAAACCCCCCACTGAGCACACGCAGTGATTTCTTAGTCGCAGCGGAAGACTGGAACTCAGAGTCGAGAACTTTCTGCTTCCGGGATCGAATGCCGTCATCGTTTGTTCCGGCCAATCGGGACTTGATCCTCCGCCCACGAGCAAGACCCGAGAGGGGGACACTCTCAGAGTGGTCTGTCTGCTCTGACTAACCGGCTGAGATGGACCTAACCTGTGGTACTCCAGGGCGCGGGTCAGCTGACCTCGAATCAGAGGTGTAGCCATGGCTTTGTGGGCATGGCCAAGACTGGCGATGTCAGAAGAGGAAACCAGTCCGAACCGCAGGCGACTCAGCAGACAGTTGGATTTCAGCAGTGGGAGGGGCCCGTTCTCATTGAGCCAATCTATAACCACCATGATGAGCTCCGCCTCCTTTACCCCAGGTATCTCATCGGCATCTAGCAACACCATCAGCGATTGGATATTCAGCCTCAAAAGATCGTCCCTACTTTCCCGAAGCAGCGTCGCCATTTCTAAAGCAATGGTTTGATTGGCAGCAGCAAGTGCATCCGACAGCGCGTGATGCTCAGCCAGGTTAGCATAAGAGCAGCAGTTCTCAGCACACAAAGCATCGGTGATGAAACGCTCGCATATCGAAACAGCCGACTCCACCTGCAAGTATCTGGCCGCCTGCAGGACGCTGTGAAGTGTAGCTGGTGATATACTGAGCCAACCAGAATACAGGAAGTCCAGGATGGCTTCTAACCCTTCAGGCGTCAGCGCAGGGAGGCGAATGCAGCCTGCAAATCTTTCTGCGGTCGTCTCTCCAAACAGAGCCCAAAAATACTCGCTGGAGCTGGCCAGAAAGGCACGATGACAGGGGAAGGATACGCCGCCAGCCTCCAGGACGACATCACACATCCGCCTGAGGGAGCGGAGACGCTGGAAGCCGGAGAGAAGTCCAGTTCTCTGAGAAGAACTGTAGAGGAGAGAGTAGCTATCCATCCCGGAGAAGGTGACAGAGTGGAGATGATTAACAAGAAAAACAGGCTAAGCTGCGGAGGACAGGCCGAGAACAAGATGATAAGTGGCTGAAAGATTCCAGAGAGAGCTTGTCCTCAGAGGTCTCTCTGTCTTGTTTATGTCCGGCTCTGTCTCCAGTGGCTGACATGTGACACCATGATAGAAAGTTATCAACTGACCCCTACCAGCAGGACCCGCTGGACCACGCCCACCTGCTCCGCCTTTTTGGCCTTTCAAGTTCCATCCCAGGCGCTCTTGTCTCATTCTGTGTCCGTCTGCTGTCCTCCCCTCTGGACTATCACAGACATACAGTACAATCATGCACATCATGCCATCCAGAGGACTGAACCGCCCACACACACACACACACACACACACACACACACACACACACACAGCCTGTCAGGGTTTATAGACCAGATGAACTCTCTGGCGAACACAAGCCTCATCGTCTGCGCGCCTGCATTCCTGGCAGCCGGGGCCGCCTATCTGCAGACAGGAATAGCAGCGTGGCTCAGAATCCACCAGAAAGCCCACACCAAACCCCGTTTTCGTGCCAGGCATTGAGCGATGCTACAAAAAAAGGCATGTGACCTTAACCTGACCCCTCAGGTCACCTCAGGCTGATGTCACGTTATTATTTTTATGCACTGACAGGGTGGAAATAATAGATGGGGGGTTTGTTTTCAGTATCAGGCTCCAGGTTTGTTTACAGGCATCTGATTAAAGTTCAGCTACTCGGTAAGTGTGCACTGCCGACTGTTGGACGTACACATTTAGCAAAAACACACACGTTATACAAACAGCGCTTTCAAGCCATTGCAGGCTCCCGCGGCAGTTTTCTCTGTTTTGGTGGAGAGTTCTCTGGGCAGATGCTGGCACCCATTCAGCCATGTGTGGGCGCGTGTTTATGGAAAACTTACTCTCAAAAATAAAGAAGAATTCGGACTTGCACCTTTTTGAAGCTGCTTTTATCTCTCCCACACAATGTCAGATCCTCCCGTATGTTTAAACACTTGCGCGGTTTCTGGAATAATCCTCCGTGACCTGACGGCGGCTAAACTTAGCAACAGCTGCTCTAGTGTGTTTGTCTGCACACAAGGACAACATGTGCCGTGACGATGGATGTGCGATGTAGTGGCGCTCAAGCCCCCACGGCCCGGCGCGTTGTCCCGATCAAGTGGTCGGATTTGGAGTCTTAAGTCTGGATCAACCCGACTCCTTCAAAAGACCTTTTCAGTAGGCATTAGCATGAATTTTAGCATTTTCCCCCTCAATAAACTTGAATTTGCTGTGTAGTTGTTTAACATGTTACTCTGCAGATTACGGCGCCATCAACGAAAACTCGCTGAATTTTTATGTTTGAAATTAAATTTTAATGCTAAGAATATAGAAAGCTTAATTATAGGGTTTGAAAGATTTATAGCTTGTTTGATGCATCATTTATTTTTTGATAGCTTTTTGATACTTGAAAATAAGAGAATTCCATAAATTTAATACTTTTCTCTAAGTACTTTTATATGCATAACTGAACTCCTTATGGATGCTAATGTTAGGAGTGATAACAACTTATTTTTAAATCATTCGATTAGCAAGTGTGTGGGGGTTTTTTTCTTCAACAAAACTGACTTTTATATTTGAATAATTCAACAGGAAAAAGTTTCCACATTTATATCAGCAGTTTTTATTGCAATATTATCCAGAAGAAACAAGTAACAATTTAAACAACGGAAATATACACATCTGAAAAGGAATTTAGCTTTAACCCCACAGCTGTAACATTTGATAGAATGTTTTTTTTATGTAAAATCACAAAAACAAAGTAAAACATGTACTATAGTATTGACCCATCGTTAAAATTAGCTCCAGGATTCTATCTGCAGCAGAATCAAATCAGAAATCTGAACGTTTGTGTCGTTTTGACACATGAAGGAACCAAACGAAGGAGTTTATAGATGCTTTTCGCTGTCATTGTTTCCCACAGCACGTTCGGATGTGACAGGTGGCTGTCGGTGAACAAGCCTGCGTCTTTAAAGATCCTCCTTCTTTGTTCTCCACCTGGGTGCAGACCCTGAAGGAGAAACCCAAAGTGACTCTTAGAGGTTTGATTTTAGCACCTTTGTAGCTACTGAGAAACAGGAGGGAGCCGAAAAGACTGTAGATCCCATTGATCCATCACGTGCCTCCCCTCTGCATTTATCTCTCTCTTGACATCATCTATTCTTCTCTTTTGGGCTCCTGACATTTCTTTCTGTTTACTTCTGTTTGAAACACTCGGGCTTTAGTCATGCAAGTGCTTCTGAAAGGAGGTGAGGGGGTTAAACGTTGCTGGTCAGAGCCACAGGGCTGCAGTTAATGGTATGATACGCTGAAGAGCAGCAGGGAACAGAAAAGACAAGAAAAGGGGGAGTCCAAAGGGCGCCCCTGGTGGTGGGATTGTTGCAAAAAAAATGCAAATCTTGGGATGGTGACACATCTGAGCGTACAGAAGATCTCACAAAAATGGATTAGCTAAGGGCCTTTAGATCCTGCTGTGCTTTTTCCTTCCTCCTAAAATCCCTGAACCGTATTTGCTTCGTACTTTCTCATATATCTCCTCTAAACACACCCACGTGGTCCAGAATCACACACGCTGTTCAGATATTGTGGTTTCTGTGTCCCTGAGAAACTCTGTCCCTCAGTGCAACACACACACACACACACACACACACACACACACACACACACACAGCACACACACAGTACCTGACTCGACCTCTCCATCCCACTGGGAGGCTTCATCACGCTGCTCGACCCGCACTGAGCCCTGCGCACACAGCGACACCTGGTGGCGACGTCTGTTAGCGAAAGTAGACCTCCTTCCTGATGTCATGCAACAGTTGCGCCGACATTTTGGAACAAATTATTCTAAGATTAGAATCACTGTAGGGTTGCTTCAAGTGAATTTTATTCTAAAGGTTGTCCTTTTATCTTCCTGTTTCCTTAGATTTCACTTTGCTTCTGGATCTGTTTGCATATTTGTGCTAAATCTGTGATCCTCCACCATTACGTGTTCTTTTCTTGAAATGAAGACATCGTATAAAAAATGCAGCAGTGCAGAAGTGTTATCATGACCGTTATCACCTTCGCATTAATCCTTGGTGACCCATCGTAATTCGCTCTTGACGTTCTGTAGCTCCGTGAGGTTGACAGCGGGCCCGGGCGGCTTCGCCACTCCTGGAAACGTCTTCCTCTCCTCCGGAGTGTGTGCTGTGCCGCTGCTGTGGTCGGGTGACTGGGCCTGACAAATCAGTGTTTTAGAGGAAACCAAAATATTGACCCTAGAAGACGTTTGGGTGACCAGTGAATGACCCCCTGACCTCCTCTGAGTTGACCGTCTCCTCCCTCCTCTTCACAGGATGCCCCGCCCCCGGACGCAGAGCTCCCATTGGGATGTTCAAATTAGCCTGATGGACGGCGAAGACTGGCCAATGAGATGTTTTCAGTTCTTCTCTGTATGAGTGTTTTTAATAGACCCTGAAACTAGATCAGGTAAAACTGGACATTTCTGCTCGTTTGTGAAACTCTTTTATTCAGTGTGGCGATGCTAGTTTAGCATTAGCAGTTAGCTTTTGTCTTTCCAGATTGTGGCGCTGACCCAAGCTCCCACACTTCCTTCAAGAGGTTAAAATCGTGTGTTCGGGATTATGTTTCATGGCTGTCTCAGGGGCAAAGATGAGTTATTGAGTTTATCCAACAGTTTTATCTAGATGTGTGAAGACCAGGCAAGTCTGAATAGGGGTATCCTAGAAGCGCCCAGTGGTCTTTTCCTACATTAAATGGCTGAGTGTGGAATAAACTTGCGTGACAGTGCTTTTACAGCCCTCACCCAGCAGTGGGGGGCAGTTAGCAGTTTTTGGGCTAGCACATTGACTGAAACCCAAAACGGTCTCTCCAAAATGGTGATCTTTTATCTTGATCTAGTGGGGTTTTACTCACTAAGCTTTGCTGCTTGCTAGATTAATATTTTTATTCCAGCCAAATGGTAGGAAAAGCAACAGAAACCTGCTGTGGTTCAAAACTGGTTTTTTTTTCTTGCAAAAAGACTAAGGTTTTTGTTTAATGGTGC